>OZ016503.1:38460513-38968814 GCA_963966595.1 Physocephala rufipes | reverse complement strand
ATATATATATATATATATATATATATATATATATATATATATATATATATATATATATATATATATATATATATATATATATATATATATATATATATATATATTTATATATATATATATATATATATATATATATATATATATATATATATATATATATATATATATATATATATATATATATATATATATATATATATATATATATATATTATATATATATATATATATATATATATATATATATATATATATATATATATATATATATATATATATATATATATATATATATATATATATATATATATATATATATATATATATATATATATATATATATATATATATATATATATATATATATATATATATATATATATATATATATATATATATATATATATATATATATTGCAACAACCTTTATATTATTTAAAAAAGATACTAACAGTATATAACGTATATAACAAGAATATAATATATTAATTTTTCCGTTGTTACCTTTTTCTTACATGCCTCACATTTATATCCCATATCTTCAAGCCTCTCACGTGAGAAATAGCCTTCTAGAGCCTCCTCGATTGTATCTGCCTTTCGTATATCCAGCAGTAGATCTTGAAAATGTTGAAATGTTACTGAAACATGCCCACAAGCTAAACAGCGTACCGCGGATTTTAAATATCCACCAAGAATTTGATTGAGCGGTGTGGTTTCTTTGCTGTATTGATCGAGGTCTTTATAGTTTCGGAATCGTGATAGGTAACACTTTTCCATGGCCTCAACTAAGTAACGCAGAAACTCATGGGCATCTTCTTGGCGGCCCATAACCAAATGTTTACAGATTGCTTTCAATTTTGAGTAAACAAAATAAGGACGTATTGCCGTTTGACTACTCTGGGAAGCTTCTAGAGTTTTGGCCATGGCACAAATAATACAACCGGCATCGGCAGATTCACAACGCTCCATATGCTGCGTCTCAGACAGTAACCAATTCGCCATTGAGGGTACATGAAAGAGAGCCTGCAGCGTGGAATTTAAGTAACACGTGTTGCCAACATTCATCATGCCAACACCAACTTGCCATTTTCGTGAGGAGCTCTTCCAACCAATGCGTACATCCTCCCGCGGATAGAGTATACGTTTTGGCTGAGGCAGTTCGTTCGAATTGGACCGTTGCCTTTGATGAATTCCAATATTCGCCCCTCCTTTGGTGTTGTCTGCAGATAGATAATGTTCACAAATTGAGGGTTTTCGTTTTATTTTTTTCTTATTATATCTGAATTGCCGAAATATAAACCACGACAGCACGTATTTAACAATTGGTTCAAGTGCGTATTTATAAAGAAACCAAAGTATATAGTAGTCCACACCAAGCACACGCATTATTGGCACAGGCAGGCTTTACTAACTGAATTAAAATCATAAATCAACTGATAGAATGGCTAGCGAGCGATGAAAACGAATGAAGATCTAGAAATGGTCAAAATATGCCAACTGAAGCAAATATTGATATGTCAACTCTATTTTTGTTGCTTTTTTGTTGGTGTCATTGAATGGTGACTTGCAAACATTTAAGGTTATGACAAACTGCTTTCCAAATAAAATATTTGTAGTGACATTTGCCGTAAGTTTGTGTATTAAACACACCCACAGGGCAATCATGCTGACACAAGCAACCCACCAATCCACGCTAACACCACTTCAGAGAATTAACTCTCCGAAATATTATTGCGATCACTTGCGGTAAAAATTGAAGTTATTAATGTAATGCGATTCCCAAACTTTCCTCAGGTTTTCAGGGTTCCTTTGCATAAAATTACATAAAAACTATTTACCTTTTTTAAAATTTTTCATTGTAATAAAGCAAAGAATAAATAAGGGTAGGAACCATTATATAGCAGTGTGATTTCACTCAGGAGCAAGAAAGGATATATTTTCGTGTTTTACAATAAGGCTGAGAACGATTAGTTAAATTATGCCACAACGCACTTTTCCTAATAATCTTTAAAATATGTACGAATTCACTCTGATTTTGGTTTCATTATGGAAAAGGATGCTGTATTTGAAATGCAGATATCAAACATGACAATCACGCTATCGTTCAACTCGTCGTACGAAAGACACGGAATTAATTTAAGTGGAATTATGAAATGAAAGCAATTCCATTTGACACCGTCGCAATATAACTTTACATCAATAACTCTAAGAACATTGTGTGTTCAATTTTTTTAATTTACTGTGTCAATAAATTACTAGAACTTGCTTGCATGGATCGCTTTTACGAATATTGTCTGCGAATAGCATAAAACGGTAACATTTCTAAAGAAAAAGAACAAAATGTGCGCAATGACTCTCCTCATTAGAATGTGTGACAATTGCTTGTCTGTAGTAGATACAAGGCACTGTTTCTGCCTCAAAAAAAATTTCAATCTGGCAATATTCTAAGGAAATGAAAAAGTGAATTATGAGTCAAATGAGTAACCCCAATCATGTTTACATAGTGACACTCAAGAATAAACTCACCCGCAGTACATCCATTCATAGTTATTGCGTTATTATCATTGCTGCTGCAGATTGCGACAGAATCTTTGCGGCTCAATGGGTTATCGGTATTGTTGCTATTGTTCTGTCCATTCTTAGAAGGATTGAGAACAATATATTTTGACTTAAGTTTGTCCAACCAGGTTTGGCTATAGTTGCTTACTTCTTCGTATTCAATTTTGCTAAATAGGACTCGCTTCGCCGATGCCGCCAATTTGTTATGCAAACTGTCTCCATCTTCAACTCCATTTTCAATTTTCATATCATCTGCACCATATCCGATTGAACTGCTTAGAGAATCACGCAGCGCTGTGTTAACGTTGGCTGCGGATTCGCAGACCACGGAGACAGGCATGGTGTCGGATGAGGTGGGCGTTTGTGGTGCAATTTTGATGATTTTTATTGAATGCAGGTTGAGAAAACAAGGTCAGATAGTTCTCAGACTTCACAATGTCGAATGTGATGCTATTAATTTGGCTTTCGGGCACTAGACAATAGCTTTTCTATAGGATTCCGTCGTTATATCCGGCGTAAATTATGTCTCTCGTTGGCTTGCCTGCGTTATTATTGACGTTTATCAATACGCGCAAGACGTCGATTGCTTTTTAACGTCGTGCTGCAGCTAGCACACAAATTGCTTCAAGTGATGTATTTTTATTCTTTGGGCGGTTAGAATTTTTCCTCATTGATACCGGAAATCCACGTGAATGGATTTGGAATTAACTTTCGTACATTTTTTGTATGCTGATTAACATTTTTCCCACGGACACTAAGAAACACAACGAAACGATTCCGTAATTTCTTTTCATCTAAAAAAGATTTTTTTCTCGTCAAACCAAAGCAAATTGACAACGTTCACAGGTCGTGGAAATAAAACACATGTACTGTTTTCTGGTATTCTTTACACATCTCCACAGCCGACTAAAACGAGCTGGCAAACAGGCTAGGTTTCGAACAGTGACAGGCAATGGTGAGTGCGAGTGAAAACAATGTGGATGTAATCATATAATTTTCGAAAATGGCGGCTTTGTCCAACGAGTATAAATAATTGCAATATTTATATTTACATTCGGTGCTCCGTGTTTTGTTGGATCGGATAGACGGCCATCACTGTCTCGCACAGAGAAATCGATTGAAAATGAACTATATGCGGAAAAAGTATAAACATATACTAGTGGAACGCATTTTTGACAAATTGAGAGATTGTAGAGTTTTGGTGTATAATTTTGGTTTAGGAACTATTTCAGGCTAATTTTATTGATAATTTTTAATTAATATATATATGTATATTTCTTAATTTGAAGCGCTTCCTCTATCAGTGAAGTTGTGTGGAGAATATTTATATCCTGTAAAAATTTCTGCTTGAAATATTAAAATTTCGGCTATTGCGAATGAATTCGGGATAAATATAAAACTAAAAGATATAAATAGTTTAAAAAATGGAACAACTACTATTTTAATTATAACCTTATATAACGGTTTAATTATAACCTTATAAACCTTATAACGTTTTATAACGCATATACAACACAAGTGAATTTATAATATTGATGGAATTTTATACATTCATTTTTGTTACAAAACTGTCCGTAATGCATTCAAAATTGTTCTCTTCTAAATACGTGTTTGGGTTGGAATCTCAACTGATCTGAATGGTTTGTGGGTTCTTAATGTGGTTATTGTTTTTAAATGTACAAGATGGCGCTATATGCAAACATACACGCGCACCGAATCTTACACTATCGTACACAAAATAACTGGCAGGAAGATAGATAAGAAATAGTGAACACTTCGATAATGAAAATGTTTTGAAATTTTGTCTAATAATTATTTTTTTCAAAACTTATCTTATAAACTCAAATACTCCCAATAGTAATCATTGTTTTATATTCATTGAATAATTGTATGTATGTAATTGCAAGTCGTAGACCATGTGATTGAAATGTATACACATGCAAATACACATCACACATATATTTTACATACTGTAAATGACATTTGTCTACTAAACACCAAATACCAAATAAAATTTCTTTAAATGATTCATTCAATTTGACGTTGGTCTAGTACCGTTATTAAGTTGTTGTTCTTGTCAAAGCTATTTCATGCGGTTTTTGTCACGGTTACTTGATTCAATGCTGTTGAATATTGTTGCATTGGATATCTAACTTTAGTTACAATACCTTCGAGGACTGTGCATAACGATCAAATCGGATGGTGTGCATTAATTTTTGTGCAGAATTGTATATTTGTGCGAGATTACTGAAATTATCATATCTAAACACAAAATCAGCTACTTATTAGTGAAATAATAGATATCAGATTATTAATAATAGATATTAGAGAAATAAATCCAACTTAACTTAATTAATTTAATTAATAAAGTCTAATAAAATATTCCAATCAAGTCCACACAAAGGAAAAGCTTATGTGAATATATATTTTTAAATGGCTTAATAATAATTTGTTGATGTTTTAGTTTCATTTTTTGTCAATTTTAATTGCTTATTTTGTTTTTAATTAATATCCCCACGTTAAGTTTTCCGGCGGTGCTGCCTGATAATGAATGAACACCTGCCATACTTTGGTCCGGCTTAATTTTGGGATTAACCAGTCATATTTCATTTCGTAATGAAATCAAAATCCGTGGGATTTAGCCGTTCGGAATATTTGTTGTTTTGGGATTATGTCGTTACGTGATTATAATTTTGCGCAAAGATTTTAATTAAAAACGTACAAATTGTGCAAACATTTAAGCCTTCGAATTATTTAAATGCAAGATATCATAGAACAAATTCAAATGGCAATCTTTGATGATTTGGCAGTCCAACGTCCTTTTAAAAGGCATCCACGCTAACCCCACCATAATTCCATCCTAAGCCTTTTCTTCCTTCTTTCTCTTTCCCTACATCGCATCTTCTTGCATGGTGTTTGCCCTCTCTTTCTTATTTATCTAGTTGAATTTATCTCCAATCCGTTTATTTACCGTTTGTTGACTGTCTAGCACTAACTGTTCATTTGTTGACCGACGTCTGTAGCGCCAACGCCAACGACTGTGTCGAGATATTTTCAGCCAACGACGGGCTACCGGTAAGGATTTCCTTTCACTTTTTGTTTGATTTTCTTTTACTTTTCTGAAAATTCTTCATTATTCGCCGCATACTTTTCGTTAGATTTCTTCGAAAATGGATTTCACGCTTTTTTATTTGGTTTCGTATTTATTTTAGTTGAAAATTTTACAAAGTAATTATTTGGATTTTTTATTAAATTAAACATTTAAATTATTTGATTAAATCATAAAGTAAAATTAAAAAAAGTTTTTAAGAAAAACATTAATAGTTGTTCAATTTTATTACTTAAAACAATAAAAATTGTTAATAAAGAATTAGTGCAAATTTGGAAAAAATGGAAAACGAATATCGAAACGAATATTAATATTTTCAAAGTGAAATAAATTTAATTGCGTTTAAAAAATTTTAATTGCGTTTAGAATAATTAATAATCCATCAAAAATAATCCTGAGTGAAAACAAAGGAAAGCAATTAACGAATGTTTTATCTACAAAACGGATGAAGCGAATTCAATCATTTATAAAAATTTATTAAACGGAAAAACATTTAATTTTAAAGTAACAAAAAAAAATTAAACAATTATGAAGAAACATTTTATGAAAGTTATAATTACTTTGTCAATCGTGATATTGTAACGTATTTTATTGTGTTTGTTATTCAAATTTCAATTCAATTTTTTGATTTTTCCCTGAATTTTACTCAACTCAATCGACATTTTTCGCATTTCATACACACATTCACGCACACACACGCGCACACGCATACTCACGGAAACTATTTTTTTAATATTTATTCAGTTAATTTAAAGTTGGTTTTCTTATTTAGGGGTCGTAGAGGAAATTGCTTATCTCACAAAAACCGCAACAATAAAATTAGCCATCACGATTACAAACAACAGCACAATCATTCAGAGACTATACATGTGCATATTTCGATACTTTTCCTTCTTCCTCCTTCTTCTGCTTCCTTAGGAATTCCACAAATCGTTAAAAAATTGCTGAAAAGGAGATTTTATATTTCCGAAATTCTTCTCTTTCTAACATTAAACCACAAGCATCAATTTGACAGGTTAGTCGCAGAATTGTTTGTTTAATTAAAAATGAAAGGGGTGAGGAAAGGAGGAAATATGAGAGGAATAAGAAAAGAAGGAAAGAAGGAGAAAGAGAGAGCATTTTTTTTTGTCGTAGACGGTAAAAATGCCTTTGCTTCTCATTGATTTATATTATTTACATAAATGCTTTATTGAATTTGAGTGGTTAAGTCAAAATAAAGACATTGGGGTGCATTTGTGAGTGTGTGTATGCGTGTGGCTACGTGCGTGATTTTTCATTTAAATGTCGCGTTGTTCTGTTTTATTTCTCATAGGGTTCTAAATATTCCATATTCGAATTCATTCGATAAATAAAGATAACAAATTTTAAAATTTGGGTTACTTCAAAAATAAATTTATAATATTAATTGAATATTTCTAAAAAGAGTGAAAATAAAAATGTATTTGAATTAAATGCAGTATTTGTTTAAAAATATTTTAACAAAATTGTTATTTTAAAAATATAATTTTGAAATATTATTCAAAAGGTATATTTCGGCACATCATCTCTCTCTTGCTTTTTTAGCCTTTTGCGCAATCAAACAAACAATAAAACCAGACTTAATCGCAGCATAAATATCGAAAACTGTTATTGATGCCGAAGTCAAATAAAAGAATAATTTACTGCACAAATTCAGTAATTTATGGTTTTGTGTTTGCGGTTTCGTTTTGGTTTGAGACTAATGAAAAGTTTACAAAAAAAAATGTTACCCACAAACAAATATTTGTATGTGCACACACCCACAAGCAAAAAACACCACATTTTTTAAGAGATTTTTTAAACAGAAATAAAGCACAATGGGAGAATTTTTATTACAAAAAATAGGTCACTGATATGGAAGATGTACAAGTCATCCTTTTTGAAACGTAATAAAATAGTAAAGAACAAGTGGTAGCTCTCAATGTTAAAACAACAAACGCAATAACAATAATAAAACAACAATAATAAAACACCAATATATACTAACAAAAAACCGAATCGGAATCCATTCATAAAGCTCTCAAATTCTGGTATCAAGAGTCCTTTCCTGTCTCTTAAGATGAAACAAACAATGAAAATGTCGATGCTCTCTTATGAATTTGGTGTTGCCAGAATGAAATTTAAAAAACGACATGAAAACAACGTAAAAATATATAAAACAGTTTTAATTAATAAAAAATGAGCATAAAAAGTGAAATAAAAATGTAACAATTTATAATTTATAATTTTCCTTCTGTTTAATTCATAGGAATAAAGTTTTATTGAAAAAGACGGTAAAAACGATCACGAATATTTAAAAGAAATGAAAGAAAAGTGATGTTACAAATGTTTACTTTTACAAGAAATCGACATCCATTGAAATTTACTCTCTCCTTTCTAGGAGTTATTTTTCTCTTTGTTATTTATGTCTTGTTTGTTCAAAACCCAATAAAGCTTTTGATGAATGAACCCACTAGGAATAAGTTCTTGCCACGATTTGTCATTATTGTTGTTATTATTATTGTTAATTGTTATTATAATTGTTATTATAACAAACTGTTGTTATAATTGTTGTGTTTTTGTTGTTATGGCGAATAATTGAGAGAAAAACATTCGTCGAAGATATCTGACCGAAATTTGTTTTGAAAAGCGATATAGGAAAAATTAAATTAAAATATTAAAAATCCATTTGTTTTTTCACTAATACACGAATTTTACTAATACACACTTTTACTTGTCATTGTATATTGTCAGTTATATATGTTTATATTATGTATTGACAACTTGTTAGAGAAACTTCTTAATTGAAATTGATTTATTTTAATGAATTTCTACTGGGCCTTTTCTGTATTCGTTTTGTTTCTTTCACCTTTTATTTATTAATGAAAATGCAACAGGAGAGCTTTCGAACAGTAATAGCGACAATAATAAAAACTACCTCCAACCACCCCATGTCATCAAATCGTATTCATAAAAATATTTATGTCATCAATTCTGTATGTGTTGTTTTCTCTACTATTTTCTTCTATTTGATTGCGTTGCTCCCACGACTTTGACATTTCCGAAATAAATTTCACATCACATACGTTAATATTGTCGTAACATACAAACGCAATAAAATATATCATATAATAATGATAGTATCGATAAATAATAATAATAGTGAGCGAAAAATATTATAATATGATAGGACATAAATGTTTACCTATGGATATATTTACGTTCTTATCCACTGATAATGCGATAATTTTAAATGCTTCAGGTGGTTGTAAATATTGATATGACAATATTAATGCCTCTGAAATGCGTATCTTATTTACCATATGTTTTCAATATACTTCAGCTCAATATAATTAAGTAGTAGAAGACCAATTTTTTCTAAAATAAATATAGTAAACATTTTGTTATGAAATACCATTATATATATTAATAATTAAGACCAAAATTAAAAATTAAATTTATTAAATATTAATTTTAGAACTATTATATTAAATCAGTTAATTAATGAATTTAATTTTAAAAAAATTTATGAGGCAAAATTGAAAATAAAACCAAATTTTAAGAATAGAAAATAATGAGTGCAGTTTGGGAAGTATTTATACGATAACTAGTTTAATAAAAAATAAAAATATTTTTAATTCCAAAATTGGGTGGCGCCGAGATGAACACAATTCGTGGGCTTCAAAATTCGCTCACACATAAGCCCAAGCAAGACCAGCTGACTGACCGATAAAGTGAATAATAAAAGCTTCAATACAATTCTATTACTTATTCCCTGACCTAGAGAGTGAGAGTGTAAGTGACACACACATGCACACACACCAGTGAGAGAGAGAGAGAGGAAGAGAAGCCATTTTTCAAGTTATGTTTAAGCACTAAACACAGACTGAGCAGCGAGATGTATTTTCTCAACTGTCATAATTACATGGGTTCTTATTGACATCGAGAAAAGGGTTTGATTTTAATTTCTGTTGCTTTAATTTGCTGCCCAAATTTGCATCTTGCTGTCGGGATAATACTAATTTCGACGGGAGCAAGAACGTGCTTATTCTTCTATTTGCGTTTGTTCATACATTTATTGTTGTTTTTATATTTCTCTTTGAATTGAAACTGGAAGATGATACTCGGCTCTATTAATTAAATTCTAAACAATTTCTTGTTATTCTAACTTTTAGCTGCTTCCTGCTGCTCAGACTGTGTTTAAAGCTTTACACATTTTTTTCTGCAATATACTTAGAGAGAATTGTATTTTAAGATTCTCAAAGAGAATCATATCGAAAATTCATTTCGTTTTAGGTATGAAGGAGAAGAGTTTTAAAAGGAGTTTGTAGCACTTGAAGGATAAGCGTGAGAAGAGTTCGTAATGATCAAAAAGGGAAAAAAACAACAACACCACTGAATGACAGTAATACTAACGATGCAAACCCAGAGAGTAATAAAAATGAATGATTGGGCGGAGGGAAGCGTGACTGTATTTGTATGAGACGATATATAGGACACGTTGAAAACTGGAGCACATCAGTTAGAAATTGGATTTTGATTCGGGTGGACGGTAAATAGCGCGTAGAGGAAATGTTTTTTGTCGACAACTCAATTTTGAGAAAGAAAATTTTGAAATACCGTTCAAAAATTTGCCCTTATAAATATAATTTTGACAATTATCTAAGAAGGATCTAAAGTTTTCATAAATAAAACAAATACGGTTTTAAAAAATACAAAAAATAATACAGGTGATAAATTTATGACATACAAAACAACAAGTAGAAGGAAAACAGGTGAAATTAACTGAGTGATGGTGAGATTAGTGAGGAGAATATATATGCATAATATACATTTTGTATATAGAAAATATAAAAACTAATGCAAAAATAAATTTTATAAATAAAAAAACCCTCAAGCTGAGGACATTTGGTCATTTGGGCCTGAGCTCTTCCAGTTCTGACTTTTAGGTTTTTATCAATTAATATCAATAAAGTTGTAAAGATATTTTTATAATATCATATTTCATCGAATCAGGAAGGTACGGATAAAAGTCATGAGGCAGAAGAAAAGAAAGGAAATAATAAATTTTACAAGCGACAACAATCGTTTCTTTTCGCTTTCGAAAACACCAAACTGTTGCTGCTCAAATTTCGAGATCGCACACTCTCTTGGGTATGAGCACTTAATGGAGGCAACAACAACAACTGCAATAACTAACCACGATTCTTATAATAATAATAATAATAATAATAAGAACAACAACAGCAACAGCTGCTACAACAGTTATCGCAGTAGCAACAGTTGGAGCCATCAAGAAGGGCGACCATTAAATTTTATCTAGACTTCTTTCTTGTACATTTTATTGTTTCTGTTTCCTTCTCCATCTCCTTCTAATTTTTCTTCTTCTTCTTAGCCTTCTTCTTCGTTACTTTATATTTTTAGTATAAAATTAATTTGTATTAACAATCGTGTTTTCGTTCGCTCGTTCTTCTCCATCCGCCCGATTGTGTGCGTGAGTTTAAGCATTGCTACGTGTTATGTGCTCTTTTCGTGAAACGGATCCGCGCCTCTCTCTCTCGTGCTGCGTGTCCGTAAATGTGTTTTTGTGTGTGCGTTCATTCTAACATTAACTACTAATGGTATCAGTTTTAAATTGTAGTGAAATCCTCACACTTGCTTCGAGGGTAGACTCGGCAGCAAAAAAGGGATTTTTGCCGTACGTGTATTGCTCTTTTTTACGATTTATTGCATTATAAGATCAAATTGAATCATAAAAGTCAGAAGCCGATTTTATTGTGTTGTAGTGATTTGTTATAAAATATACCCCAAAATAAGGCTTCCTTAATAAAATTGTTTTATGATTCGTAGAATACAAATTCAAGACCTCTGTATGCGACTGATATGACAAAATATGTTCACCCTCCTTATTCACATCGTAAGCTCTAAATGCGGGTTTCTTATTTAATTTGGGGTCAATCTTGAATATCTAAAACAAAATAATAGCTAAAATCGTAAACTGAGGACACAATTAATGACCACCAAACTGTTTTATCTACGACAGGACAATATATGAGTTTTTGTATCCTGCGGTTTTTCGAAATTTCCTCGTGTGGATAAGGTAAAATTGTCGTAGGATATGGGCGTTTATTTTGACATAAAATTTCAATTTATGTCTAAATAAATATGTTATATAATATGTAAATAAATATGTTTTTTAAATTGACTTTACTTTTATGGAATTCTACATATTTTCATTTCCATTTTTAATATCGCATTTATTGGAGACATAATTAAACCGTATTGTTTTTCAATTAGTCGAAGCGAGCTACTGTTGAATTCTTTTCATTTGGATCCCAAGCGAAAACAAACTCAAACAATCCGATTATTGCTTGTTTTCCCGAAGAAACAAACAATAAATCCGAATGTACTGACACGAACTAACCAGAGCGAAAAAATATACTGAAGATGGAACATCGTCGAAACCGGTTTGTCTAAAAACCAAACTTGACGGAAAGTTTCAAGAATCTCTCTTCCGTTTTAATCTGCGTTCCATTGAATGAACTTTTTAATAATGTTACTCATACGACACGTTTTTTACTAACAGATCAATCAGTCATTTATTTTAATATTTGTATTTGATTTTGTGCTAATATTGACGAATTCTGAAATATAAATATATATTTAAACATACAAAAAATGAGATAATGCATAAAAATAGTTTAGTGGAGCTTAATTTATGTATAAGCTTAAGTAAAGGAATTTTATATTATTAATTTATATCCGCGCGGTTTTGCTTAAGTAAAAGTTTAGTGACGAAGTTAAGCCATTTTCCCCACAGTTATTGGTTTTGCATTTATAAAAAGAAGACTCTGTCAATTACATTATCCTGAACGCAGTCTGAATTTTGTTTGAGTAAAAGATAAACAAAGTTAAACCCGTTAAAAAGCTTTTTGTATATTTTGAGTTCACGACACAACAATATTTTTATGACGATGAAATAAATATTCCCCATTTCCTCCCCATTTCACACCCAGAAAATAAATATTCATTTAGTTATAAATAATTAATTGGATTAATAACAAATTTCATTTAAGTTAGGACCGCTTTCTCCCCATGGATGCACACCGAGTCACTAAGCGAATATAGCAAAATTAAATCGATTTACATTAGATTAAACAAAAAAAATTACTAAATTTATAAAAAAATCTATCATAAATAATTTTACTTTTAATTGATCGTCAAGTTCATTTCAATTAAGAGTTTCTTTTGAAAACGCTATTAAGCGTGCTTTAATATATCTCTGAGAATTGAGAAACTGGAAAACAGACAATTTTTTGAGCTTAGTTTTTGTATATTGACTAAATTCATAAAAAGGAGTCCAGCATACCGAATTACAAAATCTTTTTTGTAAGATTTTGTAATTCGGCTGAGTCTATGAATGAGAACAGTCTATGAATTTGAAGGCAGACACAATCCGAAAGGAAAACTCTTCAAAATTTCAAGAAAAAAGAGTGATTTACGAACTCTCAATGATTGCAAAAAATGTGATGTGACAAAATCCCGATGATTTAAAAGTAAAATCCCGAATGGAAAAATCTGCAAACGACATAACGACATTTCAAGATATTAATTAAGATGTTATTAATTTAATGAGGAAGTAAAATCTAGTGAATTATATTGACCTTCAGCATATTTTTCTTGTAATTCTAAAATGTATGAATTTTTAATTTAAACAAATATTAATAGAAATTTTCAACACGATCACTTTGTATGCAAGAATTTGACCACAAACTAAATTTCGGTATATTGGCATTTTATCGGAATCACGAAGTTGCTCAAGCTTTCACTAATTCGGGAGATTGTCATTTTTTAATCCAGTTTAAAAATTAATAATGAATTGTACCTTTCGACCAAACAAAAAGGTACACATTAATTTTGTACTTTCACAAAAAATACATTTTAAGTCAACTTCATATTCTTTCGATTATTGGAAAATCTTTTCAAATATTTTGAACTTACTTTATATTTTATACCTCCGATTTTAGAAGATTTAACTGGAAAATGTGACGCCATAATATCCGCAAATCGATCGATCAATAAATTTACAATTGCTTTGAATTCGGTTTCGCTTAAATATGCATAAAACGAACAGAATAAAAATCATAAAAATAAAAATATAAGAAAGTTTGCGTTGAGTGAAGTTATAAAAGAAACCTGCCAAATAATTTCTGCGCTCGCAGAATAATTTTATTTGAGAGGAAACAAAGGAGACTGATAAAATGAAATGAAATGAAACCGCAAAACTTTCAAAATATAAAATTATTAAATGCAAAATTTGCAAAATTGTGAGAATCCTTTGAAAAGCTGAAGTTGAATTGTTGAAGAATTTCAAATATTATATATATATTTTTGTTCTCCTTGACCGCAACGCAAGAACAACAATAATACTAGACAGTTGCCAAGGTGGGTAGTTTTAGACTTTAAAGAGCTTAAGAGCTTTTATTTAGTTGATTGCGAAAGGTATTTCCTAAACAGAAATTTATAGTGTCGTTTTTATAATTAATTGCTCACCAAAGATTGGATGCGCTATGTGGCACGTTCATATGAATACTAACAAACACAAACTTGATACACAAACACAAACAAACACAAATAACATTCTTGAAATTTCAAGAATGCATATTTATGAGCGATGCGCAATGTTATTAAGTAAATGACTTTAGCTTCTCTTGAACAGGTTGGAGCTCTCTTTTCAAGTCCTTCGAAGTGTTTGATGTTATCAAACGCATTTGGTTTTATTTTGAAAATACTTTTTAAACTAATACGCCTAAACGAAGGCGACAGGATTCATCTGAGTGGTCTGAGAAATTTTCTATTAAATTTCTATTAGGTTTGATCAATTATTAATAAGTAATTAAAGAAAATTAATTTCTCTTTAAAGATCTAAATTGTTAAAGAGTGAATAAAGTGTTTAGGAGCGAATTCCTTGAAACCTTGGCGATTGAGTAACTAGTTGTTAACAACCTCAACGAGTATGACTAACAAAACGGTAACGACTTCAGCCTCAACGAGAATGTACTTTCTCCAACAACATCGAGATTTAATTTCGAAACAAGACATTTAAATGAATTTAAATTTAATTAATTTATTTAATTTAAGTTTGAAGATCCTCTAAGTGTTCAGTTTAAGTTTGAAAGAAATTTTGAAAGAATGAATGAATCGTTTGCGAACGAGTTTCCTGGTAAATAATCAATTAAACCTTAACGACCTCAACGATAATGAATTGTCAACTGTTTTTGATTTCGTTTTCATGTCGCTAACAAATGAATGTATCAGATCATGGAATAATTTCTTATCAACACATTAAATTTATTTGAAAATTGTGTATATATTTCTTCGCTTTTATAGCATTCTTATTATTATTATTACTTTATTATTGTATTACTATGATTTGCGTTTATTTCCTTTTGTTAGGCTACCATTTCCGTTTAAATGGTTCCCTTTTATTGCGCCTAAATGATTGCTATTAAAAGTCGAATACAACGAGGTTATACTTGTAGTTTTACTGTAATCCCGATCCACACTAGAACCCCTTTTCTATACCCTACACCAGAAGGGATAGGGCGTGCTCGCTTACTTATTTCGTTTGCCACGCGTTAAAGGAGATGTATTAGGGGTACACAGAAGTCTTCTTTCTTTTCAGAATTACACCCTGAATCGATTTAAATTAGTCCATTCATTCGTCTGCCTATCTGTCTGTCTGGGAGAATTGCGATTACAGCCGGTAGGAAAGTGGTATCGACGTGAACTTTCGGATGAGTATTCTTTGTCATTGCAGGCTATTTAGAATTTATGGGCAAGATTATTAAATTATTAAAAAAATTATTAAATTTTGAAGCTAAAAATGTATGGTCTAAAGAGCAATCTAAGCATGTCTACAAAGAACACTAACACGCCCACTATTACTGTACTGTGTCATGTGTCGCCTTTTTTAAGAAGACTTGTGTTGAAGATGACTTAGGAGATTCAAACCGCCTACTGATTATTAGGATAAAATAGAAATTTTTTACCAGTGTAGGATGTATGAGCTTCGGTTAGGCCGACGTTATCATCCTTCCATATTTTGTCGTCTTTCCTTCCTTTTCCACTGCGGAAAACATAAGATTTATTCTTAATAAAACCTTAAGGAACGTGTTCGTTCGCTTGTGTTGTTCTTATAGCCGAACTTCTTGTTGTTGTTGTTATAGCCGATTTTATGTAGGTTGTTATTTGTTTATTTTTATGCATGCATACATGTGTTGTATACAATATTAGCATGTTTCTTTGCTTTGGTGGTTTCTTCAGTTGTGGAAGAATTTGAGATTATATTCGGGCTTTGGGTGTTTTGTGCAGAAGCCATTTGCATGAATTTAAATCAACTTATTCTTCTTCTTCCTTTTCTATTTGCTGTTTTTTCAAAGCTTTAAATTTACGTAATACCAGTGGAATATTTGCAGGGAGTACTTTGGAGAGATTATTTTGGAGAGTTTTGCGCTTTTAATTTCAAACGAAACGGTTTTTGATTATCGTAAAATAATTAATTCAAAAGATTTTTACTCATAACGATATTAACGAAAATATTAGTGATAAGAATTTACTAAAATTAAAGAAAGCGAAATGGTTGATTATTTTTCAAAAATATTAAATATCAAAAATTGGATTTGAAATTAATATTTGACGCAATATTAATTCAATTCTTCTGACCTCTCCCATGGTGCTAAAATTTCCAATAAGATTTTGATATAAATTAAGGAAGTTAATCATCATTGTGTATACTCCACTCCGCTCATTGTAATTTGACTTATTCTCCTCCACTCATATTTATCATTTTTGTTTATTGAATCGTCTTCAGTTTATATATCGTCGGCTTTGCGATACACAAAATATTTTGTTGACAAGAATTGTATCCATTAATCCCCTGTGTGTCATCCTTGAATTTAACTTTGAGTTCAGTATTGTTGCGTTCCTGCCATTTAATGTCCTGAACCAGTTGCGTTTTAGTCACACGAATGGAGTGACGGATGAGCAGGCGAGTACATAATTCATCAGAGACTTGGTTTTCGGTTCGTCTTGTTTGTATTAGATTGATGCTTTTGATGGATGTATGTAATTATACATGTATGAATATGTGTGATATGCATTCGGTTGAGTGTGTTTGCTTGAATGTGTTTCTCTTAAATGAGTCTCTCTGCTATTACGTGTGCTTGTGCATGTATATTGTTGTTGTTGTTGTCTTAACGCTCTAAGTTGTCAAGTCATATTTTCTGAAAATTCAGTCAAATTTACGCGATCGCTCTTTAAAGGCTCTTAGGAAATTGTTAATAGCTCTTTAGAGATGGTTTAGGAAATGGGTTTTAGGCTCTTGTGGCATATGTTGGGAGGTCGTCGTCGATGTTGTTGTTACTGTTATTGTTGTTACTTGTGATTTGACGGTCGTAAGGCATTCGTTGGAGGCTGATAATTAAGAGGCATTTAGGAAAATGCTCTTCGACGTTTGCCACCAAAATGTTCCAAAAAAGCTAATGAAGTGCTATTTTCAATTGTTTAAGCTAAAAGGATTAGTCTAGATTGTCCTAATTGCGACAAATCCTGGAAGCGTTTTCTTCTCTTAAAGAAGTTGATTGAGCGATTAGAAACGTTGGAGTGTTAAGTTATTTAACATGTATAATACCCTGTAAGACCTTGAAACAACTTGTAGAAAAATAATAATTTAATTTTGAAATTCTTAATTTCGACATATTCTCTAAATCTAATCTAAGAAAAAGGATAAAACTATATTGTGTAACACTTTCCTAAAATAATATATCGTTGAATTAAATTTTGTGAAATTTTTACGACAAAAATTTGTACGTATTAGAGCCTTCCATACAAACTCTTCTTTTGGACGTTGTCCGTTTTGTGCAGCTCAATATTCTACAGGATTTACGCGTTATCTTTTTTACTTGATTTAACATTTAGCTCCACAAATTTAATTGAGAAATTTCTGGAAGATTACAACATTAGCTTAAATAATAAAAAGTTTTACTATTTCGAATAAATTGGATGTCAGATGAAAGACGCGGCGTCATTTGGTTGTGTCTTACCGAAGGAAGCTCATGCACACACGTATATGCTGGTATACCTTTTTATTATCGTTCACAAACATTAAGACCTGTTTATAACGTTTATGTCAACCAGCTGTTGCTCGGGTAGAACCACCAACATGAACATTTACCGCAAGGAACTTTTAGAACTGTTGATCCCTTCCTGGCTCTATGGGTTATGACTTTTTTGCACTCCGCAAAGTATCTGCTCTCTTAATTACATTCAGAATGATATGAAATTTGTTAGAAAATGAGCGACTCGAAAGTTGTTTGTGGTATGACGTTGAAAACCATTATCATGCTGCCAGACAAGCACTTAAATACGTGAGGTAAAGAACGTTCCAAACAACAAAATGCCGGACGGAAAAATCACGATCATTTAAGAAGAAAATCAACAATATTAATACAAATGTTTTGTCGAAATGGTAAAATTCTGAAACAAAAAATTACCTGACCGCTAAGGTCCCGGAATAATAAATCGCCGAATAAACGATCCGGCGTAACGAATAATATTCGTAAAACTACAAACACTTGTAGACATTAATAATGTCACAGAATCTCGGTGTGGAAGAATATTACCGGGAGAGAAATCGGTGTATTAACGACTGAAGATTCAATTCAAAGAAATCTTAACCCAAGCAAAGGTCGTGGCAAGTAAAAAATATCGTACAAGAAGTTTAACAGGATGAAGTTTAGCGAGATTTTTTGTTCACTAAGATTGAAAAAACGTGTCTGATGATTTGATAATCATTTGATCAAACATTTGATGTGGTTACAATCTTTGTACTGGTCAAACACAAAGAAAGAAGAAAAAGGAAATTAATTTTAAATTTTTTAAGAAAAATTCATTTTAATATCTGAAAGTTTAAGAACTATTCAATTTATGTTCTAAATTCTTGAATAGATACAATTCACAACTTGGCAGACAGAGATAAAGAGTTTCACAGGCAGACACATGGGAGGTGATTCCGAGGAAGAGTTTTCTTTCATAGATTACTCTTCTATGCCTATCACGCCTCCGTTAATCCGTTACATACGGAAGCACGAAGTGAAAAACAGGAAGTATCAAATGTAGTAAAATCAACTAGTAGTGAAATCGCGCATACAATTGCGTGATGTTTTGAAAGTCTAATATTTTTTATCACCTTTTCTTTTATTTACACGCTTAACATTTCTATTATTTTGAGTGTACTACACTTTCCTATCCAAAATAATTAAGAGGAATTTTTTAGATTTGCAACGAAAAGTATTCCAAATACGACTCATAATAAGTTTCGCGTATATATTTATGTGATTGATGAATATGAGTAAATATTTAAATGATAATGAAGGGAGGGTTAACTCGTTGAGGTACTCGTTAAACGATTATACTCGTTAGAGTCTCTCTTATGGAGAATTAGTTAAGAATTATGAGATTACGTTCTTATAAAGCACTTCCTTTATATTTGTCTTTTTTAATTTTAGTAATTTTTAAAAATATAATTCCTTTAATTTCAATTTCATTTCAATTAATTTGTTTTGCTTGTCTGTAATATTGACCCGCAGGCAATCAGTGCGATAAAATATCTTTACAGGATTTAATTAATGTTAAATCCACGCAATTTAATCAGACGTTTGTCATGGAAATCAAAGTGTTGCCAGCAGCAATGAAAATCCGAAATAATTTGGAAAGGAATTTGCAATTCAATCGAAAGCAATTTTGAGATTAATTTGATCGATATTTGCATGCGATTTCTCTTGCAGAAATACTTTAAACTAAAATAGATTTAACCAATTGAGAATTAGATTATTATTATATTATATAATACGTTATGGGACTTAGGGATGCGTAGAGGCCAGGCACCGAGAGTGAAAAGGAGACAAAGAGAATGGGAGAAGAAGAAATATTTGCTACGAATATATTTTTTCGAAATGGATTCTTTAAATACATCAGAACTAAAAATATTCAAAATGTTAATTTTCAAAATTAAAATTCTCCTACAAATTTTAAATGATAGTCGCTATCTCTCTCTATTTTTCTCTCTCTCTCTCTCGTGGCCCTCATGTGGGTATTTCGATTTACACCAGAAATTATCAAACTATAATCACAAAGGATTTAAAAATTCCATAGCTTAAAGTCGAAACCTTCAACTGCTTTTTCCAATAACAATTTTTTTAATCCTGAAATTAAAGCTTAACCATGACGATCACAAGATGTGGCAAAGCCATAAGCAAGCAATTACATAAAATCGTATATAAAACATAAATAACTTTCGATTGAACTTAGAGTGATGTCAAAGAATTTGCAAAACTTTGGCATTTTATCGATTTTTCTACCTTCTTTTCCCCTGGCGTTACTTCGTCTTCTTCATATCTTCGTATGAATCTTAATCTGAGTTTTTATCTTTAAAAAAGTAAAAAATTAATGAATAAACCATATTGTTGTAAGGAACTCGTCACTACTTCGTGGTGTCGTTTACCGTGTTTTAACTGTTGTTTCTTAAATCATTTGTGTTCAATATCGCTCGTTTACATTCTTTCCCCCATCTCTCTCTCTCTCTCTCTCCTACCAACAACGAACATTGATTGATAAAAATTGAAGGTATTTGAAAAAGAATTCAGGGTGGAGAACAAGCAAGCAGGCAGACTAGGATGGATGATGTGATGACGTGGACGAATCCGTCTAACCGCTCTTTCGAAGGATGGTTTGCGTTCTCTTCGTGGTGTCTTTTGTGTTGTTATAGAATTTATTTGTTTAGGAGAAAAAGAGACAGGGTTGGAGAGAGGACGCAATACATGTATTCTCCGATGGAAGAGATATTTAGTTTTCAATTCCAAAGACATTTCAAAGAAAAAATATCAGATTTCCTTAATTTTGTATTAAATTTTATTTCCATTTCATATGTGTATTAATTTACTTATTAATTTTTTTATTTATTTATTTGCTTACTTGTTTATTTACTTACTTATTTACTTATTCGCTCATTTATTTATTTCTTTATTTATTTATATTTTTGTTTTCGAATTTATATTTCCTATATAAACCATATCCTAAGAGAACTTTTATTCTTAAACGTTTTTATTGGATTTATATATTACCGCTTCGCTTACACGGTAATGACAAGTATATGATCCGGTACAGTCGTAAAGGAGAATTATTCTACATTATCGAATGCTCGTACACATTTTATAAATCTTTAAAAAAAGCACTAACACGCTCCTTGCTTGAATTAGGAGAAAATAATATTAGAACAAAAAAAATATTATTAAACTTTTAATTTTCGTGATTCAATTAATCCACCAATGACTCAGACATTTTTGGTCCTTCTTCCTCTTTTTAGCTTATCTTTTCCATTTCTCTTTGCTTCGACCTTTTTATTGTCTTACACTACTTTTTCACCCACTCTTTCTGGTTTTGTGTTTGACCTACCTTTTCTTTCTATATTTTAGTGTGCGAACGTCAATAAATTTATATGAAGATGTTTTTTTCTTTGAAGAGGAAGTTAATCGTCTACAACTATTGGCAAACCGAAATTGATTGCAGACTCCTTTGGGAGTGTTTTTGAGAAGTGTGTTTACTAAGAAATAAATTTGTGTGAATGTGCTCATATGCTGAAAATGCATGCATGTGTTTGTGTGTGCAAGAGAAACCCATTTCAAATTTTTTATTGTTCTAAAGAGAGAAATAATTTTTAACAGAATATTTTATACAGAAGCGGTGCGATCAATTTCACGGTCATGATCCGCCTCGAATCAACGCCAAAAAAAGCTCTTTTTTTATAAATGTCTCCCAATAAGTCTTTTAAAAAAACGGTAGAAAGAAAGAAACTGAATATCACAAATGCAACATCCAACGAAAGAGCTTTAACAAGAAACAGGACGTAACAATGGGAGATTATATGACGGCACTTTATAAAAATGAAATATTAATACCGGAATATTTATGGAATCTGTAACGATTTATTAACTGATGGCATTATCGATATCACGAAAAAGTTACAAAGACTCCGTTTATTTCATGCCTTTGTAGATTGGATTTATTTATATATTTGTCTGTGTTCAGCACAAAATTGATGCCTGAAATCAATACGGTTTCGATGTTATCGACAGCTGCCTCAAACAGTTAACAGCTTTGCATGAGATTTATCGCACTCTTACCCACTCCTCCCCTCCTTTAGAGACTTCATATTGCTTTGAGTTCTCTTTTCTTATTTGGACCCCGTTATGCGATCAATGGTAATTCCCAACACAATTCTCAAATCCTCGCCCCTGCTTTTTCCTTTTTTCTCTCACTCTCTCCCAGTTCTTTAGCCCATATCAGTCTGATATTGATGAAATTGTAAAAGGACTAAAATAAATAACATCAGAAACAACCGTTTATCGTATAAATTTGACATAAAAACCGATAGATGTACGAACAAAACTGAATAAGAAACGGAAACGGAAACGGAAGTTAGTTGCGGTTGCGACTTCTGAAGCGGAAGAACAGAAACAAAATGAATTAACTTCAAATGTATAAAAAACTGGAAATAGAACGGAATAAAATTTAGATAAGAAGCCTTAGAAGAAATAACAAAAACTATAGAAAGAAAATGGTGTAAAAAAAGAAAAGGTAATAAAAGTAAAATCAAATTAAATTCAAATAAAAAAGGGAAAGGAGACCGAAGACGACGAGAAAAGAAGCGAAAGTAGAATTCGAATTAATTTCTAACGAGATTTACTTTTAAATATTCCTGATTTTTTTAAAAAATATGCCACTCGGTCTTCTTCCTTCCTGAAGTCTTCTTCAATTCTCTGGAGGAACTTTTGGCTTGATATCTTCGTAAAATTTCTTAAGATAAATTTTGAGCTTTAATTTCAAAATAATGTAAAGAAGAAAATGTGGCAATTTCTAGATGAAAATTAGAAAGGACTAGGAAGTTCATCAAGACGAAAAAATGACAATGAGGCCTAAATTGACAACAATATTTATTAGCCCTTCGAATAATAAATGATTAGAAATGAAGTGAAGTGGAAATATAGTAAGAATCTTAGGTGTTGGTTAAACCCCGGAAAACGTCGCTTGAAAGACTAAAACATTCGGCGAACAAGCAAGACTTTTCCGAAGATTTTGTCATAAAATGTACCAAATATAATCGTCAGGAATTTTCCTTTAAAAGCCTGACACCAATTTGAAAATATTGAAATGCTCAATATTCGATATATTTCAACCCCGATGCTGATTCCCCAGAAGCCAAAAAGTATTATCGGCCATTCAGTAAGAAGCGAGGAAATTTCTGCTTTAATGAATTTATGTGACGAAGGTCCTTAATTTTGTTGTCACACCTTCCAACGCCTCCTACAAAACAACAACGATTGATTAATTGTCCGAACGAATGATTACCTCTATAATTGAAATCTTCAGTTCATTTTAGTTGTATCGTATAAAAGCGTAGAGTATCTAAAGGTGAGGTAAATAAAAGCTAAAATTATGATATTGGTTTTTCTCTTTTGAAACTCTTAGATAACAAATATATATATATATATATATATATATATATATATATATATATATATATATATATATATATATATATATATATATATATATATATATATATATATATATATATATATATATATATATATATATATATATATATATATATATATATATATATATATATATATATATATATATATATATATATATATATATATATATATATATATATATATATATATATATATATATATATATATATATATATATATATATATATATATATATATATATATATATATATATATATATATATATATATATATATATATATATATATATATATATATATATATATATATATATATATATATATATATATATATATATATATATATATATATATATATATATATATATATATATATATATATATATATATATATATATATATATATATATATATATATATATATATATATATATATATATATATATATATATATATATATATATATATATATATATATATATATATATATATATATATATATATATATATATATATATATATATATATACATATATATATATATATATATATATATATATATATATATATATATATATATATATATATATATATATATATATATATATATATATATATATATCAAATAGAGAAATTACTACTAAAATTTTTTTCTTTCTTTTCCTTCCACATTATTTGTTATCGATGTATGTGTGTTTTATTAGTAACGTGTTCATTACAATTGTTTTTGTTGTCTGTTAGAAATTGACTTTTCACTTTACAGCTAAAGTTTTTTTTTGAGTGTAGAACTTTCACTTTGAGGATACATACGTATGTACATACTTATGCGCGTTTGTGTGTCCGTCAAAATTCATGTGTTTTCTTTTCTCCTTTTCTGCCGAAGTTATCAGAAAGAATAAGTCATGAATTTTCGAAGGGTATCCTCCCATAACCCATCACTGCCCATGAACCACCGGAGTTTTATGAATCTTTCTTCCTAACATTTAGCGGGTCGTTATTTCTGTAGTTGTTAATAATTTTCTTTTTTTTTTTGTTTTCCTTTTATTGTCGTGATTGTGACGAACTGAATAGTAGAGTAATTATTGCTAACTATTGCTATTCTTTATCGTTTATTTTCCTCTCACTTCAAACGATATCAATCATTCAGTCAAACAAACGAACCAAAAGAATAATAATTACTAATTATTTGTACAAATTGTTGGCAATAAAGCATTATGAACAAGTTAATTTCAAGGAAACGATGAAATAAAAAAGCTGTTAGAATAAATAATACTGTTATAAAAAATAACTATTTCATAAAAACATATTCTGTGTCTTGGGCTGAGACTGAGACTTAATTAAATTATTTTTCCTGTGAACGTTTCTTTACGATATTCCAATTAGTTGTTCATTTTCTTACTTTTAGACCCTTCGTATGCGAGGCGAGGTTAAGGCGCATTGACCTTGTGCTTCTGTTTGTAACGTGATTAAAGTATGAATTATAGATAAGAAAAAATATATTCGCTAAACTAAAACTCTCTCTCATTCGAATTAACGTCTCCATTCGTTCGTTTCTCCTTTTGTTTCTTCATCTGTCCGGCCGTCTGTGTGTCCGTCTATCCGTTTGCTTGCAGTCCACGACTTTAATGCTATCCTAATACATCTTAGGAAGAACATAAAATATCTGTCATCGTGATGTCGTCTGCTTGACGCCAGACAGACAGGATTAAAACAAATCGGAATATATATACTTTTCCATATCTGTCAATTCCTGCCTGTTAAATGAATTAAAAAATTAAGAACAAAAAGAAGAAAGCGAATACATCGGTGGGGTAGGACACAAAAGTATATACAATCTCAAATATACTAAACATGAAACATAAACTAAATTTATTAAATAAATATATAAAACATAAATACATAAGATATTATTTGTTTGTTTGTTTGAAGATTTGTTTGTTCTCTTTCTCTTCTTTTTGAATTTGTTTTCATTGAAATTATTGATATTTGAATTCACGAAGAATTATTTAAATGGATTTCGGACTTAGTAGAAGACTTAGTGGAAAGGACCAGGCTACCCAACAGACGACGTGCGGCGGGCGTGGAGCAACATACTTTAAAACTTTCAAAACATCGTCCTTTTCCTGTTTTCAATATTCATTTTAGTTCGAGGATAAAGAAAGAAAGTTATTAGTTTAGAAAATTCTGAAGTTATTTTGTTTGCCTTGCTTACTGCTATTGAATGTTGTTAATGGTGTTGTTCTCTCGCCACTTCTTCTTCTTCTTCTTCTTCTTCTTCCTCTTCGCATTCTTGTGGTCTTGTGCTGTTGTTTTTGATATTGTTGTTGGTTACTGCTTCACTGCAAGTTTCTCTATCATTAAGAGTTGCGTCCAAGTCACAAGGTCGTTATCGCTTCTGCTGTCATCGTCATCGCTGTCACAGCCATTACAATTTGCCGAACAACGTTTCCCCCATCTCCTCGCCTTCTTCTTTCTCTTGCATGCGTGTCTAAAAATGCAAGCTCGAAAAAGAAAAACTTGAAATTGGTAAAGAAACTTTGAAAGACAGTGTTTGCGTGTAATTAATTATGAAATTGAAAGATGAAGAAGAACAAGAGCTGTTCGAAAGAAGTGAATTTATAAAGAAAAAAATTCACTCTTCAAAAATTTCGAATAAGCAAAAATGTGAAAAGTTATTCCAGTGAGATATATAAGAAAAAAGGAACAAAATTAGTTTAAAAATTTTAAAATATTTTTTTTAAAATATATGAAAAATTAAATAATAATACAAGTTAATAATTAATTGTTTACTACTAATAATTATTTTTATTAATTAATTTACGATTTTTGAGAATTTCGAATATTTAAAATTTACTAAAAAATCGATAATTTTTCTTTATAAAATTCTCGTAAGAATTTTCAGATACGATTTCTTTTCTGAAAGTGTCAAAAATAATACCATTAACCAATTTTTTTATAACGAACACATACACACATATACACTTACACGTACACGCAAGAGTACTTTTCTTTACGGTGCATTTACCGCATTACATTGTTTTACGTTTACTTTCATTACATTTAAGTCTATGCAAACATCGCCACCGTCAACACCGTCACCCACACGATCAAACACCGACGTGCGCGTTACCACAAGAACAAAAGCTAAAAACACCTAGAGACCATATGCAGCAAATTCAATTTCGTGTCATTGTATGCGTTGATATTTCATCAATTTTTGTGGACAAAATACAACCATCGATAATAATAGTCGAAGTTTGTTATTGCTTTACTTCGAAAACTCGATGATTACTGGAAGGAGTAGACGTAGGATTAGATGAAGAGGGTGAGGGTGGGCGGTGGCGAAAGCGATGAAGAGAGTGGTGAAAGAATGCATGGGAACGATGCATGAATGACATGAGTTCGCATAGGATGCGAATGACATTATGGCCCTAATAATGACCACTGTTGTTATCAATGATAATGATGATGATGATGATGGTGGTGATGGTTGGATAATGTGGTTGTGGTAATAATGGCTTTGTTGAAAGTTCTTCCTCCACGGCAGTAATCAAAGAATAGGAAGGGCACACCACACAATGCTTTAACGGGAAATGAGGGAGAAGTGTAAATGTTTGTGAAAAATTTTTAGGCCATTTCGCAAGCAACGCGTTGTGGTTTACGGTTTGTGTCTCCTTGTGATTATCCGGTTGAACTAAATTAACTAAATTTACCGAATGGTATTAACACAAATATCATCGATTTTTCGTGTTAACGGATGTGACACAACAACAATAATAACAAAAATACAAACTTATTAATTGAATTCCTTAATTTTCATTAATTCATTAATTAAAAATGTCTTTCAATAAAATTATTTCATATAAAGATTTATATTTGTAAAAGAATTTGTCGTAAAAGAAAAGCTCGCAAATAATTGGACATTAAACTCCTCCTTCTCCTTCTCCTTCTCCTTCTTCCTTTAAACTTCTTCTCAAATTAAACATTAATTTCAATAAATTTAAATTGATTTAAGAGAAAGATTAATATTTTGAAGGACTTTATCAATAGCTTTCTCTACGACCACCAAAAGGCAGTTTCACCGAAAATAATATAATTTTTCGCGATAATAATTCTTGCGCAAAAAAGGTAGACGGAGGGGAAGGGCTAAGTCCTTCTCAATTTATATCACATTAATTTCGAAATGAGATAAAAACCAAAAAAGCTAACAAATTGTGACTAATAGCTCGCAACTGATAACGAACAACTAGAGCAAGATAAATATACTTTCGTACACCCACACATTCATTTACGCAACTGTCACTAGCTGTCTGCGGCTAAAAAATTTCCTTAACAAAAAATAAAGATAAATGATAAGCAATCATAATAAAATTGTGACTAATAACTCATAACTAATAAATAAAAAGCATGATAAAAACACTTTCGTACACCCACACATTGACGCAACTGTCACTAGCCGTCTATGGGAATGACGCTCTTTATTCACACCCACTAATTCAGCGCCAAAAAAAGAAATTAATTTATTAAACCTATTCGACGTACTTATGTCCTGATTAGGATTATTTACTTAATGCATTTCTATAATTTTCCTAACAGAGAAGAAAACCTAAACGAAAGTGAAAAGATAAATGAAAAGCAATCATAGTCGTCAGCACTCACAGCCCGCACCGATTTATCAGTTCATACATAATTTTGTTGTTCACAAAAAGGGGTTTGACGGGATGATTAAAGTCGCGAAAGTAATAAAGATTGTGAATACTCGATTTTTTCCAAACCTCAAATTAATGCATTAAACCCGCTCAAAAAATCTCACAAAAGTTAAGACTATCATTTTTAACCTCTAAATTGCTAAATAAATAACTCTGTGTTATTGCCGGTTTTGATGTTGTTGTTGTAAATAATACGATTGTAGTGATTACCTGACTAAAATGTGACATTATTTATTGAAATCGTATAAACTATAAAGACCAGTTTTGGGTTAATTACGTTATGACACGAACACCCTTTTTCTTTTTTTTTTGCAAAGTTATTAATATATTAAACGGACTAGAAACGGCTAAAACGAATTAAAAGCCTTCAAGCTTCCTCAAAAAAAGATTGTTCTGTTGAAGGCATTTTTGAAATTTGGAAATTATTTGCATTAATGGAAAAAATTGATTTCTAGAAATTTTAATTTTGTATTTTTTAATTAAATTTTGTCTTTTTCGTATTAATTTCATAAATAAATTCCTTTGATTATTTCTTTAATCGGTCTTAACCTCACCTTATTTTCCCCATTTTCTTCAACCTTATTGACTCAACCACTACGACTTGCAAGGCACGTTTATCCTTCTAGTGATGTTCAGCTTTTTATTTGTTCGAAGTTTGAAAGATTGTAATTCCTGACGAACTTTTACACGCACATAAAATTACGAATGGCTAAATTATCTCCCCAGCATTTTGAGGTAATCTTTCCTTTCTGAACTTGTACGAAAATAATTAATAAATTTTGCTTATAAATATATTTTGTTAATTAAAACTGAAACCGAGTATAATTTTCAGCCACGGGCTATTTATATTACAATATCATGGATACTGTATTTTATGAATTAACATTGATATAAATAAGTTTCTTTCTAGATAATTAAAAGAACCCACGAAGATAATTATAGAAATTATGAAATTTAATGAATTATGAAATTTTTATGAATTATTAATTTATTTTTCTCCTCGTGGAAAAGAGATTTGAAGCAACCAATATTCTTGGTTATTTTTATCTACATTTAGACGATTGGTTTCAAAATTCAATGAGACCAATTTCTATTTCCATTCACTCTATTTTGCATTTATATCATTGTTTTCCATTCACTCATACATTCCATTTATTTCGCATTTCCATTTTCCATTCATTCCATTCCATTCATTCATATCGTTCATTTCGTTTTTATCATCAAATCATTAACTTACATTTAAAGACGATCATTTCACATTTGTAAATATTCATTTAGTTCTGCATTACATGCGCTTGATATTTTAATTTATTTGTTTTACATTTTGAGATTCAAAACGAATGCCCATCCATTGGATTCCCAGAAAAGTCTCTCATTTCAAAAATCGTTTATTTCGAATTTTCAAATGCGGGCTAACTATTAAGGTGTATTGCTTATTTCATCTTTCGAAACACTTCCTTATGTTCAAAAAACACCCCCTTCGTTCCTCTTTTATAACTCCTAGTGAATGTTTTGACTCTCAACACACTTTGTTCGCCCAACTTTTTTACGTCAGGTGAATTTTCTAAAGAAATGAATGAATGAATAAATGAATAATTCATAAATAATTACAGGAAATTCGCTGAGTTCAGTCTAACTCCATAAAGAAAATTTTCTATAATGATAAAAGTAAATTAATTAAAGACAATTGAAACGAAACATGGTTGCCAGACAAGTTTTTAGTAAAAACAAATTTTAGATCTGATGGGAATATAATATAATCAATAATGCACGAAATGGCGTTAATGAACCCAATGTGAATAAATATAAAATTATAAAACTCGGCAACTCTCATGAATACTTTATGAAATATAAGATATCTGAATGAATAGTAAATTATGACAGCAGGTGCCAACAACAACACCAACAGTAGCTACTGATGACAATTTATGCAAGCACGTGTAAATTGAAGTAAAACCTCTAATAGTGAAGACGTTTCCGTATCTATTTGATGTTTTTTGCTTTATTGTTGATTCCCATGACATTAGACGTGAGGTGAATGTGGTACGAATATAATGAAAGGGAATGACGGATGATTTATTATTTTGCTCTCCAGTATAGACCGGAAATGAAATGAAGTGGAACTATGTATGCTTCCTTCTTCCTTCTCTTGATGCTTAAAACTTTTTGCCTACCATTTAGAAATAAATGGTAGGCAAAGATATTATGAAGGTCATCATCCCTTCCATTGAAGCCAATGTATTGCAAGTGTTAATTTGGTTCTTGTGAATTTCTTCAATCTTAAACATTTCTTGAATTATCCCCGAGTTTTTTATCCCAGGAATTTTCTTCAGAATTTATATCTAATCGGTTTCTTCTGAAGTGGCTTTTAAAAACATCGCAATCTAAACGAATTTAATTAAGTGAATAAATTATTTATATTATATTTTTTTAATATAATTAATACCATTGTTATCAAGATCTTGATATTTTCATCCCCCAAAGCGTCAAAACAAACGACAAACATTTCACAAACGGCATCATAAAACAGGGAAACAACAAAAACAAACTTTTCACAATCTTCAACAAAACTCATCAATTTTCGTCGTCAAATCAATCGTTAGAGTTGTCAATCAGTCCATCAAGGAATTCATAAATCAAACAAACATAAATCAAACAGACAAAAATCAATCTGAATATCCATCAGTCTGTCCATCACTGATGGATTTCCTGTTCTTTCCTCTGTTTAAAACTCAATCCGGCAATAATTCGTTATTGTTGGTTTTGTCGAAATTCTTTGAATTCGTTCTGAATAAATTTAACAGAGAGAAAGGGAGAGAGAGAGTAAGATTTGAATACGATTGGAAAGGTAAAGAGGCGCTTTCGATCGGGGCAGCTCTGCAACAACCAAAGTATGAGAGAAAAATGACCGAGAGAGGGAGAAAATGAGAGTAAATGGGAGATGTAACGGTTTGAGTATTCGAGATGGTTATCAGAAAGTCGCAATAATCTGAACATCCCGGATTGGCGATGAGGTTGTGATAACTGAGATTGGAAAAATATTTGCGTGCATCTGTGTTTGTACGTGTTCGCTTTTAGCCAAATATTCTCAGCATTTTAGTAAGCACCATATTACTTTTCCACTGAACATTTTGTACTTCATAACAATGAAGGGGTGCAGATACAAAATGGCGGTGTTAGTATTTTCCATTTCTTGTTTCCGGTCTCTGCGTTCTGCTAAATGGATATTTATTTCCGTTCAATAGTGTATTAAACCTTTTAGAAAACGAATTTGATTTGTTTATGTTCTTTTTTACTAAAGCACATCTTTATGATTAAATAATGTAAATATATTTCTTTTAAATGAAATGACCTTTTGTTTCCTTTCTCTTTTTTGTTTTTTCCTTCTTTTCTCTCTTTTGGAAAATAATGATGATCAAATTTATTTTGTATTGAAGAAAGGAACAGTTTGTATCAAAAACAAATATACTTTTATTAACATTTATTTTTTATTATATTTGTTTTAAAAAAACATTATTGTCCTCGTTACTTTGGTTTCTGATTGCAACACAAAACACAATAAAAACATTCAAACAGTCAAATCGTAACAACCACCAAACATTCATTCCATCATTCAAACTGATTATGCTTTCACTTTCAATTTGTCAATCGGTCACTATTGATAACTCATGTTTTCCTTTCATTGTCTTTATTTTGTGGGAGGATGCGAAAGAAATCAAAAGAAAGAGGAAGAGAGTCTTGGGAGAGAAATAAAGGGGATTGCAAAAAGTAGTCGTTTGTGTATGCATTTGTGTACTCTTCTACTCTTTATATTTGACTTTGTGAGTGACAGCTTTCACAAGAATTTTTATATTTTTAGCACTTTTTATCCTTGCCATCTTAGCTATTTTTTATTGCTGATGTTTTCCGTTTAGTCCTTAAACTAGATGGGTTCATTTGAACAGCTTGAAATTCCTACATTTTTTTTGTACATTTTTTGTTCGTATTCAGTTATTCGGTCAATTTTACTTCATGGATTGCGTTAGTTTTAATTACATTCCGTTTTCATTTCATTTCACGGAGAAGGTGAATCGTTACAGAATACTTGATTGGTAACGTTTAACAATAAACAAGATAAAACAATAAGGAAAATAATAATAATAATAATAATAATAATAATAATAAAAATAATAATAATAATAATAATAATAATATTAACAACAACAACAGAAGCAACAAATATCATTGTCATCCTGCATAAAAGCGTCAACAATATCATTTTGAACTACGGCACCAGCGAGACCCGCAAAGAACTGCCTCGATTTGTTATCGGACAATCTTACTTTCGTTCTTTCTTCTATTCAATCATTTATTAATTCATTCCGATCAATTGCATTAAATTTGTTTTTGATTGTTTTTATAACAAAAGAATGTAAATTAAATCCAACCTCGAACAAAAAGGGAAAATAAATCTTTAAACAATATCACAATTTTATTAAACAATTAAATATTCTATTAATAAAATAAAAAGGAGGTGCTTGTAATGAAATAAAGGTAAAGCAGAGTCAATTTTTTAATAATAAAATGGAATAATAATGAAAATAAACGACAACAAATTTAACAAAAACAATTAGCCAACAATACAAGAACAAAATTAAAAGTGTATGAAAAAATCTCGCTCGCTCAGTTTTATAAAATGGAATTTTTTTTATAGATTTTACTGCAAATTTTTGCTTAATTAAAAAACGAACATATCAAAAAGTGCGACAATTACAAAAGGAAAACTTGGAAAAGCGGTTTAAATAAACGTCAACAGTCAACCAACATGCGATCAACCTTCACCATTAACGAGTCATAACAATAAACGCACTCCTGAAGAGCGTCATCAACTGGAAATAACGATAACGATAACAACAAAAACAACTAAACTTTCAATTGAAAGTATTTGCTTAAATTAAAAGAGAAATATCTTTTGCATTTTCTATGAAATCAGAAAAAATACACTAAAAATATTATACACCTTCGTAACACTTAAAAAAATTATATTTAAAAATAATCGCAAAATAACTAAAAAAAGTGAAGGAAAAACAACAAAAGCAATTGTCGAGCAGTATTAAAAGTAATTGCCTGGGAAATAACAAATAAGTGCAAGTCTGCCAACAATAAAACCGACGTACCCCTCGCCCATTCCTCGCCTTCATCGAGACGCCATCGAGCGGTGTGTCCTTAGCCTAAGCATCTCAACATCATCAACATTATCAACGTCATAATCATCAATAACAATGAGTTTCTTTAGTTCCATGCAGCAATACGTTACCAGCGGCATTGCCGGTCTAGGTCTTAGCAATCGTCGTTTTTCACTCTCTCGCCAAGACTCAGCCGAACAGGAGCGTTCATCGACAATCGGCTACGGCTTAAATTCAACCAACAGTACTGTAAGCGGAAGTGGCGGTGGAGGTGGTAGTGGCGCGGGAAGCAGCGGGGGAGTAGTTGGTAATCCCAATCCTACCAGTTCACTTTTGGGTGAGTAACAATATATATATAGTGTACTCTATAGAAATGTTTTTTTATTAATAAAGAAAAAGAGTAACGAAAATTGAATGAAAAAATAAGAAAAAAGGAAATAGTGTAGGGGTAAAAAATGAAAGCTACTCGAAAATAATCGTAGCAAAGCAATTACACGTATTTTTTATGTCTACGATAAACGGAAAGTGTTATGACAAGTTGTTTATTAGATTGTTTATAACTGAGAAAATCGAGATAACTAAGCCACTACGGAACTCTTTCGATAAAACTAACGAATTAACATTCTTCTTACTCTTTTGTTGACATAACAGTTTTTATAAAAAAACGATACAGTGTTCTCTTTTGTAGCTTTTTGTTTATAATCGCTCTTTTATTAAAAATAGTAATACGCTTAAACAGGCGTCAAACAAGACCGACACCTCAGGACATATGAGTCCTATTTTTCAATAATAGTTATCTCTTGTTAAATTTTTTCTCTTAATTAAACGCTCTCTTAATTTCAAATTACTCCTGAAATAATATTACCTTAATTACATTACTTCCTTTAAAGAGTTTTGAAGGAATCGTGAAGCTCCTAACTTTCATCCCTTTTTATTTGACTTGGTTTAAGTTTTTCTTCACTTTCAGGTTATCCTAAAGTTGTACCACCACCGGGAACGGTTCCTCCTGGTAGTTCTAGCACTCTTCTAAATACCCGTCGGCAATCACGGGCTCTCGACAACAGCTTAGTTCCACCGCGTACGAGCTCCTTTCGTCAACGTAGCTCACCGGGACATCAGACCGCTCCACCAGAGCGAATACCATTAGCATTCTGTAAACGTCGCTTGTCTTGGCCGGAAGTTGATCCACGCTCGACATCTGGGTAGGTCAAATTAAAACGCTATATCTATATTTTTATATCATTGTGGGTAATTAATTTCCGGGAAACCAATAAATGATATTATATTTCTTTCGAAAATTTCACATTTAATAAAAACATTATTGAAATAAATTTTTTTATATAAAAGCTATTTTAAACAAACCTAAAATAATAAATTTATTCGGATAAATATATTTGGATTCGATTCGGATAAATATAAATATTAGTATTAAATTTTAGTTATTTTCATGACAGCGTTTTTAGATTGATGTCCTTTGGGTCAGCATTATATTGCGCTAAAGGAAGAAGGGAAAGTGAAAGGAGAAAAAATCAAGCAAAAGACAGTCAGATTTAATATAGCTAATAAAATTTAACGAAAGCAACCTTTCCCCCTTTCATTTCTTTTACTGTTTTTTCCATTTTTTCTATTATTTCTTCGTTTGGTTTACCACTTTTAATTGAATTTTATTGGACTTAATTAAAATCGTGAACTTAATAAAACTTCTGTTAAATTAAAACAGAAAGAAACGGCTAAAATGAGGATTGAAAATTAAGATTGAAATGAGGTGAAGTGAACAGAAATGAAGTGAAGTTCGCTGTCGTAAAAGCAACGTGTCTTCGTTTGTAATTTCCTCACAAAACAATCAAGAACTTTTTTAAATGTGTAACGGCTTCAGAGTGTGAAAATTTGAATTATTTCACAATAATATTATTTTATAAAAAGTTATACAATTTTATATTTATAAAATTTTTACTGATTTTGCTTTAAATTCCAGAAAATTTAAATATGTTATCCTTATTCGTTTGACGAGGCTAAACAAGATTAAATTGTGAAATTAATTTCGGGATTTTTTGTGTTTTATTGTTGAATAATTCTCAGTATCCTCTACGCGCAAATGTAAATTTCATAATAATTTCTACCACAATTGATTTACAATTTATTGTGGTCATTGCGGTCATGACTGCACATGCCGTATCCTAAATTAGATCATTATATTAATCGTGGTAAGGAAAACTAAACCGCAAACTTTTCATTTATGATCGACCTCGAAAGAGTAATTAATTATCTATTTATTAGTTTCAATGTCATATCGAATTTTTTTAAACCTTGAGTGATTTTCAACGAATACATCTTGTTTTTATGTACGATTTATCTTACCAAATAATTGTTATTCGGGAGGGAGGGGGCTGTTTTCGATAAATAAAAACTACATTTCAGAAATTGAAGGGTATAAGGACAGATAATACATACTATAGAGAAAATCATCCTGTAACACACTCACTCCTTTCACCGAACTGTAAAGCCGTTGATTATCATAAAATATTTTAAAAAATTCACATCGAAAGCTTGTATAATAATAGATAATTTCAGATAAAGTAAAGTAAAGGAATTATAAACAAATTATGATCAATTATCACGAAGAAGTAGTAGAGATAATTTAACTAAGAATGAATTTAACAAGAGGGCATTCTTACACGTAAATTCGATTTCAAGTAAAAGTGATATCTTTTCGATTTCATTTCATTATTATTGAGTTGAATTAAAAGCTTTATTTATTAATTATTTATTATTATTATTTTATTAAAACGAAAAATTAATTAGGATTTCAACAATAGGTGTCATTTAAAAATGATGCAGATGATGTAAAAAATACTTTCGAAATTGTTATGAAATTATCTTGTTATGAATTAGATTTTAACTCTAAAGCTCTTATGCGTCATCGACACGATGCATAAAAATATAAATAAACGATAAAGCACTAAACGTTACATTAACGGTACAATGTTTCTACACTGCTGCAAAACAAGTTATATGAAACACGTTTCAGAAATTCCCCTCCCGTCTTATAAAAAATGAAACTCATTTGAATTCGTAAAAATTTCTGAAATTTTGTTTCTTTTTAATTTCTTTTAATTGCTTTCTCTGATAAAATTTAAAAACTTTCATTGTATTTTTACTTTTTTTTTACTTTGTAAAAATATGTAATAGTTTTCTCACGAGGTTTTTTAAGGCGTCCTTTTTTAAGGAATTGTGGAATACCTTTTCGGGGATTTTCTTTACCTTTCATTTGAAGTATCTTTCTTTAACCTCTCCCAAAATGTTTCGTTCACTTTTTTCTCTTCTATCGTCAGCAGTAATAAATAAGTACGTTTTTATTGCTCTAAAATTTTGCCAACGATTTTTTAATAACTAACAATTGTTGTTTTTATTTTCTTTGACTACGAATGTGTGCCTACATAGGTATGTATGTACGAATGTATATATGTGTGTGCGTACGTGTGCGTGTGCGTGTGGCTATGTGTGCAAGCGTGTATATGTGTTTGTGCACGTTTATACGTGTTTTAGCTGCAGCAAGTTTTAACGGTTTTCTGAGCCACTAATTTGCATGAGAATAATCTTTCTCATCTCCTTTTTCTTCTTTTTCTACTTCTTCAAATACAAGGAATATTTTACACTACCTTCCTTCTAATCCTGCAAGAATTCTGTAGCTTTTCTATAGTTTTAAATAAGTTTGCGCTCTTGCGGCGCGTAACCTCATCACTTTTTTCGTGGTGAAGTTAAATCAAACAGAATAAATTTTCTTCAATAACGAGAAAGTACGGTTGGTTCCTGTTTGGGAGTGTGGGTAATAATCTCGAATAGTGCGATGTGCTTGGGAGAAGGTAGGAAGGAGGTAGGAAGAAGATAGGAATGGTGAAACCAACGGAATATGGGCTGATTTGTTTGATAGTGCTCCTGACATTAGTGGGCGTATATATCGCCACGTGTCACTAATGATATTCAAGACACAACATATGGTTTAATTCTCATGGCGACGCTGGCATGTTCGGATGGGTCGTATGAAGGTGATTTGCGATTGGGATTATTCAGGAAACTGATAATAAGAAAAGCTTATGAAGAAAAAATATTTTGTTTGTTTAGTAGTTTTAAAGTTTTTCCACACACGTACACACACATGTACACAAAGCCACCCACCACCATTCGTGGAGGAGCACGTCTTGGCTCCTTTTGTCAGCCTGAGAAGGCAGTAATAACTTGAAAAGTATTATCCCCACAATCGGGCTTTAATAGGTCTATTTGTGAATAGAGGAGACGCAGAGCGTAAGGAACTATTGCATATGATCAGATTTGGGGAGATTATTATGAGGGCATTATAAAAGTGATAACATCTCGGTTACTCAAACTCTTTTTCCTATTGCAAAGCATCTTCCCTTCATATCCTCATACCCGAAAGGGGTATCCTTCATTCACATCGCCCCTATTTCTTATAAAAGAATTATTTCCCCCGGGCATAAAAATTCATTTAATAATAAAATTATTCGTTTAGATTCGTTGACTAAAAAACAAATCATTGAGTCAATTCAATTTTATTGATTATTTCATTCATTTCGTACATAGATTAAAAAAACATTGAATAAACTGTCGTAATATTAAATTTTCCGAAAATAAATCATAACACTTCAAAATAAATCTCAGTATGGATGTGTGTGTGTGTGTGTTTGTCTATCAAAATATTTGGTAGCGGCGACGCTCTTAAGAAAAGTTGGTCCTTAAGAGCGTCATTATTTGCCCGAAGGTAAAATCAGAATGAAATTTTTTATGAAGGAGAAAATGCGAGCGCCGTTTCATTTCGTCTTCGATATTTTTCAATGCGATGCGGTCGCACATTTATGAGTGTTTGTGTGTCCTAAAGTAGTATTGGTAACTTTTACGTCGTATACCATATACGTGTAAATATTTCTATATCAAATAACGTTGTAGAGAAAGGCCATAACCCAAAAATATTCCCAAAAGGAAAAAATTAATATTGAAAAATTTTAAGTAGCTTCCCTGATTCGGAAAAGAATTACGGAAGATTTGTTAAGAAGTATTTCAAAATCTATTGGATTCAATTTTAAAAAAGTATAACCAACATTAAATTTAATATCAATTTCCCGCAATAAATATTGCGGCAATTTATTGAACCCCAAATATTTTACGAAGACTGTTTTCCGACTTTTCATCTTTTCTAATCCATTTTAACTTTTAATCGCTTTTATATATTTCTCGAGTTATCCCTCTCTTTTTTTCCACGTTTTTTCTCTTTCTTTTTAGGGTTCAAGAAACGGATGAATCCTTCTTTGAGAATTTTACTTCGTTGGGTTGGAAACGTGAGAATAGACGCATGTCGGCAATTCGCGCAGCCGAGTCACGTGCTGAAACTTTACCCGAAAATGAACGTGACCAAAAGCTGAACAATAGTCATGAGCAAAACGGAGAGAAGGATAAATTATATGTGGATGTTTTGCATACAATTGCAAATACGGTGGGGGCACCGGCACCGAGTGGACAGGTAAATTATATTGAAATAAATATCGAGAATACAAATATTTCACACACATTTTTTCTGTTTTCTGTGTTAGCAATAGTGTGTTTATTGATCATTAATATCGACCTCTCTATCACGTTTTCGAATGAACTTGGAAGTAGAGAAATTCTTTGATTGTGTTTAAAATAAAATCAAATGCAAGCGATTTAATGAAGATATATAAATTTTTTATTTAGGAAATAATTCATTTCAGGGAAATTAATTTTTGGAATATCTATTTTTTTCTCTCCATTTCTCATCTCCCAAAAGACCAAAGTCGTTATTTGTTACTCTTATTTTCTTGTATATTCTCTTAAACACCAAGACCAATATTTTGCAAGTTTCTGATGAAAAATTTTTGTCAAAATATTTACAATCCACTTAGTTCCACTTCATTTATAAAACATCATTATTAAGTGTTTCAGTAGTGTCACCTTTAGATCGATAATTGCGCTTTACTTTGTTTATGTTTTATTATTAATTGACACATTTCTCTTCGTCTTCTTCATTGTTTACTCACTTTGAACAAACCAATTTGTTTATAATGATGATTAATGACTTTAGAGACTCCTCAAAGCGCGTCGTTCGCGTTGTTCGAAAATCGTATACTAGCAATTTATTAAGGCCAACTCTTCGAGTTTAAGACCCAAGTATTTAAATTACAAAATATTAGAATAGGACAAACCTTGGAAAAAATAAGGCGCATTAAAGGAAGAGCCGAGTCCTTTAAGATTTCAAGAGAAATTTACATTTTGAACATAACTAAACCTAGTGGTTTCGTTCGTTTCCTAGTGTATGTGCGTGTGCCTCCCTCGTATCTAAAAAACGGTTGGTCGTAGAAATTTGAAATTTTGTTTTTCGGATGCTTTTAACATCTAGTTGTGAATCTTCCCTTTTGTTTACAATAGTTTGCGACAAGGGGCAATTTTTCTGAAATCTTTTATAGAATTTTAAGCCTTTAACCAAAAAGCTTTCACTCTTTTGCTCTAATAAACCACCCAGTTCTGAAAAGATCGTTTTGGTCGCGAGACAAATGTTCAAGAAAAGCATGCGCTGTGTCCTATCAGATATTTTATCCATCTCTATCTGAGCTCAGATCGAGTTTTAACTCAAAACAAATTTATTTTATTTTTATAGAGATAAATTCGATTTAATTATTTTTAACCCGTAAGTCAGCCAATCAGTAATAAATTTAATTATCTTAGACATCGCATAGTCATTGCTTAGGACTAAATATGATTCTGTTGTGAAGGGAGCGTATTCCATTATTATTTTCCATTATTTGAATTAAATAAGAAAATAACAAGAGCAAGTAAATACAAAACGCGACAAATAAACAAACTTCAACCAAAGAAAACATTGCCACCAACACTGCATTTCCGTTTCCTTCGGAAAATCCATTGTGGAATATTTTCAATATTCATGGTGTTTTTTTTCAAATTGAAAATTTTCCTGAATCCTCGAAAGATGTTCATTTTCCGCATCTATCTTCTTCTTCTTTTCCTGCCTTTTTTTTTATTTTCCTCAATTTTATTCCGTTTGCATTTTCTTAATTTAGTTCGAATTTGCTTCTTGCTTATTAATGACAAGATATTTTTCTTCGTAGTTTGCTCACTACAAGGAAGAAATGTATTTGCAAGCGCAGCGCGCTTTTGGTGTTAATCCGGATCGGCATTATCGACTTTTGCATGCAGCTGGTGAAGATAAGCCCAAGATAATTGTCCTTTCGGCGATAGTGCAGGAAGCAGAAGGTCTTGAGGCAAAAGATGCTAATGGTAAGTCTTAAGTAAATGTTTGAGCGAAAGCAAAAAAACTTAAAACTTAAGAAATTTTATGTGTTTAAGTTTTAATTATGCTTCGATATTAAAGGCTGATTCTTCCAGTTCGACTTGGTATCCATGTCTATCTGTGGTGGAAAAAGAAGTTCTAAAAATCCATTAATTTTTAATGGAATCAACATATCCTATTATTCACACTTCGTTTACTTTCAATTCTCTTTACCCCTCTCCCTTCCCCGGTAGACTTTTCGATCGATTTTGAACATTTTGCCATCCTCAAGCCCGCCCGATTTTTGACAGGCATTCTTACCGACCTTACTTTCGTGTTAACTTCGTATCATAAATTTTATCACTAACGTAAAATTTGAATTTTATTTACTTCGGTGGAAAAATATTACGAAATTTCTGTACTCTCCCCGAAGGAGGGAAGGCACTCGACTCATGGAATAACCGACTGATTGACTAGCTGACTATTATTATCACAGCTCTTTGAAGGTTACGTAAATGGTTGATATTCTGAACTCAACCCACTAAAGGTGAAAATGTGGCGGAATTCCTTTGGTTTCTGCTCTCTCTAGTTGCGGTCGTTTCTTCTCGAAAGGTTTGTGGTATTTTATCACGTTCTTCTACCTTCCGTTAAAATCACAAAATCGTCTAAGCCACCTTTTCGAATCGTCAGGTGCCCACACGTTAAAATAATTCAACCTGAAAAGTTCTACTTTCATCAATATCACAACAATGCCATCAATATCATCCATAAAGAAAATTGAATATTTTTATGCCTATCATAGTTTTTATAGTTTTTTCAAAATATAATCGTTAAAAACACTGAATGCATTCTATGGAAAGCGTACGTGACTGCATCTTATTTTAAACATGCACGTGTACAAATGTTGATGTGTACGTGTACCATGCGTGGGTGTGTGTGTGCACGCGTGGATCTGTCAGAGTTATTCCTGAAGTAATCAATTATGACGCCGCGGGCTATCGCGTCGCATCACACCGCTGCTTCAAACCAAAAAGGCTATAACTTTTATCATTTTAATTAACCGAATACGATAAAAAATGGAAAACATGCGATATATTTTGCAAAACAGAACAATATGAAATTCAAGATAATAAAAATTTCCTTTAGAATTCACGTAAAATTGAAGTTAAGAATTTAAGAAGCAGTATTATATTAATTTATGGAATTCAAAAATATAATCTCATGATTTCCATGATGGCCTCAGAAATCATAAACATTTGCATATAATCCATGCTTTCGAATTATATCTACATTTCTGCGTCTGCCTTGAAAAGAAATGCAAAATAAATCCTATTAAATTCTTTCTTTCTCAATAAAGAATTCTATACTAAATGGCTGCATAAAATATTCTATCTATAATAATGTTTAAACAACCGCTGGTTTTAGTAGATTATTAAACTGAATTGATTAATAAATAGCAATGTAATGAATATTTGCGATTTTAAAGAGAGAGTGGATTGGAATCATCATAAACCTTGCTTTCCTTAAATATAAAATCAAAGTTCTTCTTATTTTTTCTCATCTAATAAAAACTAAACAGTTAAAACTAAAATTAAAATTTTAACTTTGCTAAAGTTTTTCGGGGAAAATATAATATAAATATAAAATTTCATCCACAGAGTTTTACAATCTTGAAATTCTTTTAATCCACTTTCTTACAAGTACTGAATAGGAGCTCCAGCTGGCCGACATTTACACATCTCTTAAAATCACAATAAAATTTATAATTTAATCCTATTAAGTAGCGGATGCCCTTTTGGGGAATCGAGTTTTCTTAGGCAGTATGGATAAACTCACTTTTGCCTTAAGAAATGGCCGATAAAAATGTCCTATTTTCACCAACAAAGAGCCTAAGGGTAGGGACGATATATAGTTAAAAAAATTTGACGAAATACCTTTATACCTGCTGTGACATCTTTGGCGCCAGACCAGACAGTCCACACCCATTTTTGGGAGAAAATATTCGTATCAGGCAGTGAACTCATACGTATAACTTAAGCCTTATATTCAGTAGTGTTAAATGAGGCTTAATGCAATCCGATTTAACTAATATTGAAATATGCTTGAACAATTTAAATCCTTCAAAAATATTTAACTATTGCAAAAAACATTTACTTAGCACAACTTAATATTTTTTTGTCCTCATGCACTTATTTTTTCCATTAGTTCTCCTAATCCATTTTTGCCATTACCTTTTCTGCGTTTACTTTATTACAATATTTTGTTATCTCAGCGCGAATGACTTAATTTCTCGGGTAACGGATTGAGTATATTGAAATAGTTTTATGCATAGGGAGAGTGCTGCGACTATAAATACATGAACATACCCAGCGAGAAATGGAAATAATTGCACTCATAGGGATTCAAATAACTTTAAGTGAAAGAAGCACACATTCCATATAAATTAAATAACCTGCTAAAGCTTTTATAGACTTGAAAGCGAAATTAAAGAAAACTTTTGAAGAATTAAAATTTAGGAAACCGTTTTTTAACTAAAGAAGAATAATTAATGGGGGTTAATTAGTAGACTTAAATTATAGTGCATGAGCTGATTTCTGTAACGCGAATTTAATTTGTGAAATTCTTCATAAATTATACTAAAATTAAATAAAGACACAGCGTTTCTTTCTTTACTCTTCCATTTTATTCGCCTTTTATTATTTCTTCCTTTTACTATTGCGTATATTGCGTTCATAATTATAAAATTAAACATTTTTATATTTTTAACTTAATCAACACTTTACTCTTCACACATAAAACATTCTAAAGGTAACGGTTTTCCTTAAATTTTAGCTGTCAAAAGTTGTCAAAAAGTCAAGGTCAACGTAAATTCTAAAATAAAGACAAGGCGCGCGTTTATGTCAAACATTTACTAAACGATTACTTCTGTTCAATTACATTGCAAGCTTCACGCTACTAAACCTAATTGGTGTCACGTCTATTATTTCGTGATAACTCTCCTGACGGATTTCGTGATAGATCACAAACAATACATTAGCAAGTTTGTAAAGTGATTACGAGTGAATGTAATATGGTTTTCGAGCGGAAAATCATTATATTTCTAGTAATATTTCAATATATTTTTTCGGCATACTTGCTCTATTTCAATAAGGACATTCTTCAAAAGCCTTCAAAGATTCTTCCAATCTGATCATATTTTGAACTATATGCCCTTTTAAATCCATCTAAAAACCATTTTGAAATCTGAATAAATCCCTTTTTTCATCTGTACGTGATTTCTGGAAAAATGGGAGACTTATATATAATAAACTTTACTGGATGAATGCCATCATTTATTAAATTATCACAAAACCATAAAATACTTTGGTAAAAGCGTTTAACTCCCTTAAAAGCATCAGCCTTCCCATCAAGTTTTCTCTAACATTTCCTCTAATAAAGGCCACAAATACAAGTATGTTTATGCGATCACATACGAAGCAGATTAATTTATTATTTTGTATTGTAGACTCTAATCAACCTTAATCAAACGCTTAACTTTGAATTAGATTAGGCGCGCTATGTATTTTTAGTCTGTATTCTTAGTCCTTCGTTCGTTCATTTTTCATTATTTTTAGGCTTCAGTGATCCCTATTGTATGCTGGGAATTCAACCAGATGGCGGTCCTCCCATTTCCCCTCATCCTCTACCGACAACACCCCGAACACTTTCATCCGATTTTGGTGGTTTTGAGGGTGGTCTTACCGATTCCCCACCACATCGCAAACATAGCTTTCGCTTAAGTTTTAAACGCAAGGACATTGGACGGCGTGAACAACGTGATTCAATCGGTGGACCTGTACCGGCCAAATTCATACGAGCCACTTCAATTAAACCGCACACGCTCAATCCCAAATGGAATGAGAAATTTAAATTGTACGTACTTAAGTTAGTCGCAGGAAGTGGGTAGGATTGTGTACAGAAAAATCCGAAATCTTAATCGTTGTTCGTTACTTTCGTTCTTCCTCTCTCTCTCTCACACGCACACTCTCTCTCTCTCACTCTCTATCCTCAATCTCACTTCCTCTTCTGTTTATATAGTGACATCGATGACATGAACACAGATATATTTCATCTTGATATTTGGGACCACGATGACGAGTCTTGCGTTCTCGATGCAGTCTCCCGTCTTAACGAAGTACGCGGTGTACGCGGTTTGGGACGTTTCTTCAAGCAAGTCTGTCAGTCGGCACGCCAAGGCTCGCAGGATGATTTTTTAGGATGTGTGAATATCCCGATTGCAGATATTCCATCGACCGGAATGGAGGGTTGGTTCAAATTGGAAGCGCGCTCTCAACGAAGTTCGGTTCAGGGACGCATACGCTTAAAATTATGGCTATCCACACGTGAGGATCGCGGCAATTGCGAGCAAGACAACGAGATTGAATTGAGCAAACTTGAGAAGCTGCAAATGGTTTTCATGGCACACGAAATAGCCACACATGAACCATCGTGGACATGGAGCGGAGATCTACCAGGTCCAGCATTAACTATTTTACACCAGATGGCTGTCCAAGGCGATCTCACTGAATTTCATTGTGTTTTAGCGCGGTAGGTGTTGGTGGTATTTCCCACCTTGAGTCCTGAGTCCTGAGATTTTATTGAATCGCATTTCCTGTGCTTTCTCCTTCTTTGAACTCAATCGTTTCTTAATAGTTTTGTGGCCGCTACTAAGCTGAACCGAACTACGCCACTGGATCCAAAATTAATGCATCGCCTTCTGACGGACGTCGACAGACAATGGAATCAACCGGGACAAGAGAGTCTTACTCGGACGCTTGAGCAATGGCTGGCCGAATCTATGAGTGGTTTCGTAGAATTCTCATTAAGTCAAATAAGTCGCCATCGAGATATATTTCCGTGCTTACATCCACCATCACTGATACGACTCGAGTTCTTACTTCGTTGCTTGGGTTTAATCAGCTCCATGAAAGCCTTCCGCCAGGTATGCCCTTTCAATAAAGGTGTTCGTGGTGAAGTGGTTGGATCATTGCGTAAAGGTTCCGTGCAATGGGGTCAAAATGTATTGCGGGAATCACAACGTCTAGCGAATCCATTGATGAATTTTGTAACAACAATTTTGGCAGATATTCAACTCGGATTGACTTACTATCATTCACTGTTTGACAAGTAAGTAGACTCAAAGTAGTTTGACAAGCATTTTGACAGGAGTGTTAAAGACTTTTTTGGGGATATATCAATGACTAAATATGAGATAAAATTGTCGCATTAAGCACAACCTCGAATAACAATAACATTTCTAATGTGCTTCTGCATCTGTTTTATATATTTCACCCTCGGCCCTTCCCCGGCTCTTCCGCTTAATCGCCTGAAGTACCAATGGAATTCAGTACTATAGCATCGTTTATAAACAATTCGACGCCATGATAGCGGAAGAAGTCATCTCTCGCATTGAATCCGGTCAGATTCCTGGCATTTATAATCAGTTTACGGTCGGCGAGGATGAGCACAAGGATCAGCTGGATGTAAGGCCTTTCGAACTCTTTCTGGCCTTGCAAGACTTTTGGCTAATGAAGCAGCATTTGTCGGTACAACCCCAACCACCAGAAAAACCGCTCGCTTTGGCCAATTGCTATGAATGGTTTATGCCAACGCTCGAACAATGGATTCTCGTGAGTAAAAATAAAGCGCTACAACGTGTACGAGCCGCCGTTAAATTAGACGCAATTTGTGAAGGAGAGCGTGTGGTACGCTATAGTTCATCGTCGATAGGCGTAGCTGCAATTTTTTCACAAATCAAAGAATTTTGGCGCGTACTAAATTGGCCCGATTATGAGACTGGATTGATTTTTGAGGGGCATTTAGTTGATGTCGTTTGCTCCGCAGCCATGCACTATTGCGATCTCATACATCAGGCGTTGGCAGATGGCGGTTATTACGAGCAGCAGGGTCCATTTCGTTGCTCGGACGATATGTGCGTTACCGTCAATAATCTCGAATATGTGCGGCGATCACTATCGGAGTTCTGCGAAGATGGCCAAAGTGCTCAGGATAATTCAGACAGCCTTTTGGAATCCAGTCTAGCTCATTTAGAGGCACGTATCGAAAGGGTACTTTCGAAACTGGCACCACTAATGCAAGTGCCATTGCAAAAGGCTGTCTTTCATTTAGCCTGGTCGCCAGACTCTCTACCGGCGAATCAGGCGCTCGTACCACTATTAGAATATCTGGACATTCATCTCTCGGCATTGAATAGCGCTTTACTAATGAAAAATTTTAATCGTTCGCTAACACTGATCTGGAAAACGGTAATAGCCGAACTCGCACGTCAAATGGACACGGGCTCGGATGGTGAGAAACCATCAAATTTCCACAAGCGCCTCTACGATGCTTTGCGACTACTTGTGGATTTTTTTCACGCCGAAGGAATGGGTCTATCCAAGGAAGCATTGCACTCGGACGAATTTTGGCACCTTGAGCAACGTTTGCAATATCACAAAACCGAGACTGAGCGACTTATCGATATGTTCTATATGAACCGTTTGCAAGAACAATTTATGGCTGCTTCGACTGGACCTTACGGAGTCCTGACGGTACGAGCCTACTTCAATCACGATTCATTGTGTGTCGAGGTATTGCATGGGCGCGATATCATACCACTTGATCCGAATGGTTTCAGTGACCCGTTCGTAATTATTGAGCTGTTGCCACGACGAGTATTCAGTCATTGCACTGAACAGCAGACAAATGTGCACAAGGTTAGTTTGAAGAATAATGTGGGGTAATATAATTTGCTAACTCACCACGCTATGTAGAGGGGAAGTGTTTTATCAAGGTCAAGGCAAAGGTCAATAGACATTCAAAGTGGCCTTCAAAGGGTTTCAGGCATTTGTGTGGGAAGGAAGACAACGATTCCCGAGTCTGATTCCCGAGAGACTGCTGATTGACCGTAAACTTTTTCTATATTTTATTTCACAGAAAACACTGCACCCTGTATTCGATGAATGTTTTGAATTTTCCGTGACATTGGAACAATGTCAAACAGAAGGAGCCATGATCGTATTTACCGTTATGGATCACGATGTTTTAACCGCCAACGACTTTGCCGGCGAAGCGTTTCTAGCTTTGGGTACTGTACCCGGTGTAGCCGATTATAATGCCAGTGTAGAAAATTTCCATGGACTCAAAGAGGTCGAATTGACATTGATGCAACAACACGACAAAAGTAAGTTCGAATTCAAACGAAAAATATAATTTATATATTTTAAAATTATTCTTTGAAAAAATTCGCATAAACAATTTTTCATCCAAAATAAATCGATCCCTTTTTCCTCTTTATCTCTTTTGTTTGTTTCTTTTTTTTTTTTTTGTAGATAATCCAATACTACAAATATTGGAATCACGAAATGCAGACCGACAAGCTCTTGAATTCGTTCGGAAACAGAAGGCACGTATCGCAAACTAAATCGCACACTGTGTGATAAATTTCTTTACATTATATTAATGTAATAAATGTAAATAAATATGGAAAAATCCTTTAATGATTAGAAGGAGAATATGCATTGATAATCCCGTTAATTGATAATGATGATGATGATGAAGTTGGCTGGTCAATTAATGATAATAATGACAGTGATAATTCACTTTCCATTTGGAAAACTGTTCAAAAATTTACGATAATTATTTACAATAGCAGTAATGATGATAATGAGGATGATGATTCTGTTAATATTTATCGCTCACATTGATTATAAAAAAGTTCATGTATTAGAATCATTTTGTTTGAAAGGAGGCTATCTAATACTATTAATACAATAATTATCATGAATAAAATTATCATGAAATCGGAGAAACAAATTAACACAAATGAACATTTAAATAAAGTAATTGCACACTAGAAAGGATATTCAAAAACGAGAATATTTTTGAAAATTAAGAAGCAGAATGAAAAAACATATAATTCTTTTAAACCGGAATGATCGTATTGATTGTTCTATAAATGGATATATGAAATATAATCTCTATATGCGGGTACAATTATTGTCAAGACGCCTACAGTAGTTAATCGTTCTAGATGTAGCCTACATTTATTCATCCCTTATGTAGTGAAAGAACAAACACGGTGTAAATTTCTAATACAATGTCATAATTATATTCAGTCGGATGATTTATTTATTGTATTTTTAACATTTTAAAGATAATTCCAAATACAATTAAGTCATTTTCAAATATCAGCTTTCTTTGATAATTTGTGACAAGCTCTGGTTGGACGTTGTACACAATCAACGGTGCTTGTCCACACTTAATTAGTACTAGAGGATTTATAAATCAAATCTCACCATTCTCATATTTACCACTCGGTCATCAACGTACGCCTGAGAAAGAGACGCAAACGCACTGATTTGAGCACTATTTTTTAACAATTCCAAAATTTTATAAATATAAATAAAACTTTATAAAATATATTTATAAAAATATCTCTGTAAAAATTTAGATTCATGAATTCAAAAGCACAAATTGTCGCGACGGGAAAATGTTATCATATCGTAAATAAATCGTAAAATTTATAAATATTGACCAAAACAACAAACTATAAATAATATTACAAATCACTTTGGTTTCTATATTTCAATCCATGATTGAAATTAAAATAACAAAAAAGCACAAAATAAAAAATAAGAATCATATCCATTATTTATTAAAACCAAAGAGAGTTGGGAAAAAATGCAATCTTTTTTCACTCTCAAACAATTTTAAACTTTCATTAATTTCATAAAAATACCAAAAATAAATATTTTCGATAAAATTCAATTTTTTCCTCAAAATAAAACAATATTTGGTTTTAACAAAAAATACATAATTTTGTAACGAGAAAACAACAACAAAACCGATATCCACCCAACAAATTTAGGGAACTCTTTTATACGAAACTTTTCATTAAATTTTTCTCATATTCTGAATTATATTTTTTTGCAAATCAAAATATAAATCAAACGAGATTAAAACCAGTTTTTGTTAACTAAATTTAAATTAGTTATTATCGATCGAAAATATATGAAAATAAATTTAAATAAATACACGATTAAAAAGTCAAAGAATAGGCGATATTTAAAGGGTTTGAGTGACTATTCGTTGAGTTGGCTTCAAGGAACCGCCAAAACCAAACCAATCAGTGAAGATGAGGTTCTCGTAAGATAGATCCTATGGGTATAAGCACATAATCAATAAAAATTTACAAGACCAAAAATACGCAAGCATACGACAAAATTACAACAATGTCAATTCGATCGTTTACCAACGATACAATTAAAAAAAAGGACAAAGAACAATCAGACACATAGAGAAAAAATTATTATTATCGTCTCAAATTTGAAATTGAATTTATAGAAACGTATTCAAACTTTAGATAAAATTATATATACTATATACAAATTTTAAATTAATCCTGCTACCAAATAAAACTCACAAAAAATCTGTTAATAAATCCTAATAATTCTCAAATAAAATTAAAAAGATTTACTTCAACCAATTAAATGATTGCAGTAATTAAAATTAAAGTAACTAAACCCTTTTCCACGATCATCTCTAATGATCAAAGTCTTAAAATAGATGACTCTTGTGTACTTTTTTTAAATGAGAGTAATCAAAACGTAATCCTAGAAAACTATGTTTACACGAATATAATAAATTTTCTATCGCTACAAAGCCAAAAAACAGAAACAATCCAAATCAACCGGGCTGCGCATAAACGAGAGCTTCAAAAAACGAGAGCAAGAAAGAATTAAATACATTCTAATTCTCTCTTTTTTTATCAAGAATTTTCTGCGAGGAACAAATTTTATACTAAGTACTTGCTGGCGAAGAGTCAGAGACACGACAAAGAGAAAACAAAATGAAATTTATCAAAAGAATGTCGTTCGATTTGTAAATGGTTTACACTAATTTGCAGAATAAAAGAGAAGATACTAATTTAATAGATATACTTTAAAAAAATTACGCTGAAGATATTTCTACAAAACTCTATTGAACTAAAAAAAGCAAAACAAAATCAAACCAAAAACGAAAAAATCCTAACATTTAAATATTAATCAATGCACAATAATCAGTATTGAATATCAAGTCATTGGTTTTTAATACGTAAATCGAGCTTCTATTCCTTGACAAATCCTTTGGAATTTTACTAAAATTATATTATAGCTCGTGTGGGTGTAATTTCGAGTATGAAGACTTAGTCTGTAGAGTTTTGAGCCATACTTTGAACTTTGTAACGAGAGAGACTGTAAAGTCAAGACTGTAAACTCTCACAAAAACAAAAACTAATGATTTTTTAATCTTTGAATGAAAAACTAATGATTTTTTAAACTAATGAGGAATACTTGAAAGTTATTCAAACGCGTAGAAGACAAATTTAATTAAAATTTCTGAATTTACCGAATACAATTAATTTTGTAAAATTCATTGACATAGAAAACATATCTGTTTGCAGTCTATATATATACAATTTTTTAAAATATTATATATTTCAATTCTTAAAATGTAAACCGTGTTCTTCGTGTCGAAACTATGCCCACAAATGTTTAGACTAAGCATTCATATGTGTATACACACATGCCTTAGTATTTGTTAGCAAATGTGCATTTATATATATTTTGTTTGTGTGTTTAATTGCAAAGAGAGTAGCTTTCTTTAAAATTTAAATTAAATATGTGTGAAAAATGTATTTACAATACAAAAATAACAACATATAAAATGCACTCAAAAAACAAAAAAGAACAATTAATACACAAATATAATCGTGTAAGGGTACGTGTAATACGTAAGCGTTAGGATACGAAAGTCGTAATGACATGATGATTATCATAACCAACAATTTTTATATCTATCAGAAATCTTATATATGAACAAAAATCTGATAGAACTGTTTACCTCTGTTACCACCTGTTTACCACCCTGTTACAACTGCTACCACCCCGAAGAACTGAGTTAATTTAAGAGAATCATTACTTATTTTTCTCCCTTAGGCTAAACATTGACTTATATAAGTCCTATAGAACTTTTAGAAGACTGTTTGGTTTCTTTTCTCTTTACTCTTTTAAACTCTTTTAAAAAGAGTGTTGTGTAAAAATTTTAAGACAAATTTTAATTAAACCGAATAATAAAACCCAAAAAATCAACAACCCAATTTAAAATTTAAAATTTCAAATAAAATTTTAACTACGGTACGATATTTCTACAAAATAAATTTTTGAAAAATTTTGTGTGAAATATCTCAAACTACATAATCTGTAAAATGCAATCAATTTTACGATATACAATGCGTATATACAGTAGGCTAATAAATGTATACGCTATGCATGTGATTATATTTTTCGCGACAATTAAAATTTTAGAATTTTTTGTCTTTAAAATAATTTCCTTAATATTTAAAAAAACTAACTAAAACTAAAAAATAAATATTTGAAATCATTACATAAATTGCTGAACACATTGCTTCAGAAAGCACATACAACAACAATTAAACAGGAAACAATAACAATTCATCGGAGAGACTTGTCATTTTAACGCACTCAGTGCGAATGTCACTCTCTATAGACTAACTGTTTTTATGAGAGGAATAAATGTGATGAGTTACCAAAAACAACAACTACTACTATACTACTGTACCGCCAACAAATAACAACTATAGCAAATACAATTAATCGTACGTTTTTACAGAAACAAACGAAGAAATACTAAAACAAAATCGTTACGCAAAACAATAAAAAACTCAAGGAAATGTGTTATGTCGCGTAGAGTACTAAAAACAATCCGCCGATATCGATCCTGATATTGTTACAAAAATTGTTAACAATAACTCCTTTAAAGTCTACTAAGAGAAATCACCCAAGTTACTGAAAAAGGTACAATAAAAAAATTCAGCAAAATCCCTCCTAGCAACAAACACAAACAAGCAGACAAACAAGCAAATCAAAACACAAATTCCTAAAAGCTTTTTATACTAATTAATGTGTGTATGGTTTTATCGAAGTATATACTGAAAATCTTCATTAGACACGAATACGAACATACATACGTACACAAGTTTTTCTGTAATGATTTAACAAAAAAAAGTCGTTCCTCTCGACTAAATAGTCAAATCTTTTTTCTAAAATGTTTTTCTTAAAAGTGTACAAATTGCAGATCTTTTGTAGAGGATTTAATTAAAGACCAACCAGTATTTATGTATATTTTTTGTGTATATTTTATTGTATATGGCTCGGAGTACCTAAGAAAATCTACGACGGTTATTAAAATATAATTCTAGATTAAGGCTTTTTAAAAATACTAACTGAAAGATACATTTACTGAAGGATATATTTGTGTGTATAGAAATGAAGAAGTAAGCACTTAGCAAAAGAAACTATTCTCTAAGAATATCTGAAATTATTTTTAAGGAATACTTTCAATATTTTCATCATCAATTTTCATTGAAATCTTATTATTCAACCAACTATTTTTTGAAACCTTTCTAAGACTCGCTGAACCATAATTGAGTATATCTTCCTCCTTATCCTTTTTGGAATGAATCCCTTTACACACTGTCACAATCACTATCATGTGTGTAAACAATATTTAGTTTCACAGACAACCCCAAGTTAGAGACTATAAGCTCGACTTGATTATTAGATGATATCAAAAACAAATCAAACTAAAATCAAATTATCTCTCAAGATCTCGATTTCATTAAGAATTTAAATCAAACCGATTATCAAAATAATTTCAAAGTGATTTCGAAGTGAAATCTCGTTAAATATCGAGTCCTGAATTTTATTTCAATTTATGATCAAAATATATGTGGCGAAACTTCGATCGAGTTCCTAAACGAGAAGAGTATTGATAAAGAGCTGAATGGAAGGGAGCACAAAAGATTAAAAAATATATTGATTTACTTTTTCTCTTTTTCTAACAGAAGTTCAATTATTAACAATTTTAAAAATAATAAATATTTTACGGAAATAATAAAATTAATGCTCGCTTCGCTTAAAATGAAAACAAAAATTAATGGTGAATCTGTAAATTTATTTATACAATTATAAATGTAAATTAAATCAATTATTTACAAAACTTACGTATACATATATACATATACTCGTACAGGTATATGATATTTACAGATGCACATGTACGTATTAATTTCCATTCATACAAAATCACTCTAAAGGGAATGGAATCACATCAAAAACGAAAGACAGGAAAATGAAGAAATGTGGAGGAATATTATGAGAACACAAACATACATATGTTATTACAATTACAACTACAAAATACTAACTACAAACTAATGTAAACTGCAAATGCATTTAAATTTAATTCAATTGAGATAATCGTCAATGAAGAAATTAATGACACTGATTAAATTAATGATATAATACTGTCTGTGTATATGTGTGAGTGTATAATTCCAACTACAATCAAACTCTTTAAATAAATGTCAAAGCAAATAAAAGGATATCAAATAATTAAAATTGGTTTTTATTTCATTTGATCACCACATGAACCGTGGATTTAACCCAAATAGGAAAGCCAGTCTGAGCTATCCAATCAAGGCTTTTAATCGCACTAAGTCCAAGCATTTAGGTTTGATTGAGATATATGTGGAAAAACTCGCCAATTTTATTCAAGGAATTGTGGCAGATTTTCGCTACTTGGTAGGTTAACTGTATAGATCCTAGATCTTAGATTGGACTTGATTGTCAGAGAAAATTTTGGCATTTCTCCTCAAATATTCAACAATATTTAGAACTTCTATAAACCCAGAAAAAATCCCTAAAGTGTTTAAAATTTACAATCACACGGCGACAATTAAGGTCTAATGGATTCTATTTTCTTTGACTTTTTTCATTTGCTAATTTAAAAAAAGGCAAACGTGTACCAAATGAGCTTTCATGTTTCCTTGTTTGTCCTTCAATCCTCTCCTTTCCCGTCCGACACATTTCCCATCATTTCAAATTCTCAGAAATGTTTTGTTTACTCAACGACAGATTGAACAATACTCTATAGCTTTCCATGATATCAAGCATATCCTTTTGTGCATACATTCATACCCATTCGCAATTTTCACACTTACGTTTCCGTTTCCGCTTGATGCTTATAGAAAGATTTGATATGGATTGAAACAATGATGTTAGCATGAATGAATCATTGCCTTGAATAGAAAAAAGGATAATGACAAAAGGACAATACAAAAAGGAATATTATTTAGAAGTATTTTGGCGTTCTAGTGTCTGTGGCAACGACTATATCGACAGCTCAAATGACAGCGTAGCAAAAAACCAACATCTTCAGTCTGTATCTTGTTTTCTTAGGACGTGTGAAGCCTTTGCTTTGATAGCCTTGCGCTAAGAAAGACAAGGCTAGCGTTATCATTCTGTTTGTTCACACGTATTTACATCTGTCTGAATGGAACCATTCACATCTACAAAACGAAGACTACAAATAGACTTTATTTCCCTTCAACAAATCGACAATAAATTCACGATACATTTGTTGGAGATCTGTGATGAATATTCGAGTACGTTACTTTTTTTTGCACTTACGAATTGAAAATAGAAAAAAAATATCAGAAACTTTTTACTTTAATATTCTTTCAAAATCTCTATGGAAAATAGAAATTTGTTCGCAAATTATTACGATGTATTTGAAAAATGTTATTCATAAACAAAACGCTGAAATATTTAGCAATTAAATATATAATCAAAGATTAGGAAAAATCGTATAAAAGAAAAAGTGGTGTCGCTCCGATTATAAGAATCAATTAATTTTATTTCCACCATCTTCGATGAACGATTCGTGCATGAACGTCACTACAATGTCTTGGACGATTCATTTATGATTTCTTAAAAGCTTTAAAAGCAGAAGAAAAGCAAAGCAAAGCAAAGCAACGAGTAGAATTTCTTTGTATTCGCGCAATTGAAAGCCTTTGGGAAATCAGAGCGAGAAACAGAGAGAAATGAAAAACGCTAAGAGACCCTCCGTAGAGGGTGGCTGATTGTGTGACTGTGTGTGTATGGAAGGTATGTGAAGAGTATCGATTGATATCTCCTTTTTCTCTATTAAACGGTCTATTGAATATCAATTATTTACCATAAATCCTTTAGCATTAATCTTATTCGCATTTGTTTACTCTCGCACTTTTAAATCAATTTAATTTAATTTGAATATTTTTCGAAAATTGATTCTTCACAATTACGCAGACGTGTGCAGACACATGCAGTCAAACAAACAAACACATTTCACTGAGAACGAGCCGCACCAAACGATAAAAGATTTTGTTCTGATTTGTATTTCGCAAAAAATTATTTTTAGTATATTTACATGCATACATTGAAATATTTATATAAATTAAATCACACTTCGCAAAGCTACAATTTCAAATTAGGCGGTAAACGTTACTCAAATATTAATTTAATTGAATTTCATCCAATTATTCCCAATTTTTTTGCTGAAAACGAAATAATAAAATCAATTAATGATAATCAAACAGAAAAAGATTAATAGTGGAATGACAAAAAGGACGAAAGATAGAAAGTAAAAAGTAAGAAAGGACTTTCTTCGAAAGTAGCCAAAGCAATCAAATCGATACGAATCAAAATACAATATGAATATTTTGATTAAAGGTTTTCTAAGAAAAAGCATTAAAAAACAATGAAATTCGAATGAATTGATTGATTGAAGTGGCAAAAGCGTCCTCGAAGAGAATACTGCTTAAACTAATTGAGAGGCTGGAAACAGAGGGTGATTGAAGGAATTGAAAGAAATGACAAAATTATTATTCTTTCGAAAATAGAAAATGTTTGTGGAATAATTCAAATTAATTTTTGTAATTATATAAAACAAATTCGGTGAAATCAATTCCAATTCGTTCTATATCTTATAAATATATTTGTATGTCTTTACAATTTCTGCGGTCGACCTTTTTCGAAAGGTTTTTTTACTCCGACCATGAATGATCTGAGTGGCCTATTCGCCATCATGGTCTAACGATAATTTACTCTTATCATAATTATTAGGTAGTTTTTTTCAAGGCATAATGAATTCAATAGAATTATAAATAATCACAGACAAATGTAGATAAATCTAATTTAGATAATTACGGATAAATATATTTATATTTATTACGTGATATTAATTAATATTGATTGATTCATTAATTTTATAACTGATAATTATTTCTACCATTTCCATCGACTTTGCCGGCGAAAATTGTGTTGCAAAACGATACTGTTAAATATTTGTTGCAACCCCTCTCAAGGAAATTCACAACCGTAGCTCACTATATTCCCCTCTTCTTTATCTCGTTCTTCTTCTCCTCTTAGTTCTTCCATTTCTTAGACGTGTATAAACTTCCATACTATTTCTTCTTAATCACCCTTCCCATTTGCATCACTTTCTGCTCCTCCTTCTCCCCTAAACCCCTTACGTTATTAGAGACGCTCCCCCTCCGGTGAACTTTTTACTCATGTCGGCATAATCGACTAATTTTAGTTCACTTGAAGTTTATGCGGTTTGCTCGTGATAAAGATTCGTACATATTTTAACGTTCAATATCATAAGCTTCATTAGCGTACAAACTTCAATGCATGATCTGCATGCTAATGACCATAGCGATGATGATGATGATGATGATGACGTTGTTATAGTTCGCCATCACACAATTATCTACATACTTTCTAGGAAGTATTTGTGAAGGAAGGAAGGGAAGACATTTTGGGACTTTGTTAGTTCACATAGAAGGCCTTACCATGTAAGGGCATACCGTAAGACATAACGCAAAGAAATTAACTAGGAAAAGTCTTGGAGGGAGGGGTAACTTAATACTTTGCGAAATTACAAATTCCGTTCAGGCAATGCGAATTATAAATATTCTACTATTTTGGTTTCCTTCTTCTTCTCTTCCTCCTTGTTCAATCGAACAAGGTCGATAGAACCTTGTTCTTCTTTTAGTCGATACGGAATTATTCTTTCATTTTCAGTTTTTCGGTTTTAGTTTCGTAATCGGTTTAAGTGATTTTCCACCTATTGCCTTTTCCACTTAATTTAATACAAGTTCGAGGTTTTAAATGCGCACACCGCTCCCTTTCTCTTCCTCTTGTTGTCTCTTTCCCACCCTTCCTTTCTATTATTCCCTATTCTTTTTTCCATTTTTTTATGCATCTTTAGATAAAAATTTTTTACAATTGTCTTTAGCGCGCTTCAGCTTTCACTTCCTTCTCCTTTGTATGCATTTTCGTAGCAAATTTGTCCTTTTACATACTTAATAGTACTCTTTTACGTACTTTAGATCCTTTTACGTACTTAATTTTCGAATAGTTCGTAGCGAAAAACTTCAAAATTCGTTGACAAGCAGGATAAAGAAACAAGGAAAAATTGGTATGGGTATTTTCATTGATTTGCGACATTTCAACATTGATCAATTAATTTTTAATTGGTAGTTATATAATGCTATTCCCTAAGAGGATATTCATTTGTACTCTGATAATTGAGTCAATTGCATCAAAGAGGGTGAGAGAGAGAGAGAGGGAAATAAAAGTGGTGAATAAAGCAAAGTGGTGTAATAGTCACGATTTTATTTTTGCAAACTATTTTGACGAAGAATTATCAGTCAATATGAATTAGTAGTCGTATCAGAATGATCCGGTCATATCAGTTAGATCAGAATCATACCTAAAGTTATATAAACTGATTGATCAGAGCAATTATCCTAAGACGTGTTTTTTAGAATGTACACAAACCCGAAATCATTCGAAATTCGAGATGTGTTTAACTTAAACGAGAAAATGGTAACGCAATGAGTGTTGGTTGGAGAGGGACAGAGAGAGCGCGAAGGAATAAGAGAGGCCTGGTAATGTATAATAATAAAAGGTGAATTTATTGATGGAATTTTAATAGGAGGGGCCGGGGAGACAGTCAAACAAATTATATTCAATTGAGAAACTTATAATAACCTTCTGTATTAACGAATATCCGAAAAATAAAATATTATAATTGATTTGGCTAAAAAAAAGCCACAACAAATTCTTGTCTTAACAATACCAACGCCTCTCTGATTCATTTAAAACCAACATACCAAACAATATTACCCGCGGTCAACCAAACCCCATCGGAAAATTCATCTCAGAGAGACGGATAGACAGAGGAAGGCAAGACAGTGTTTAAGCTAAATCGAATTTGAAACTACTCGCGTGGTAGAATCTGGATTATCGAGCTAACTGATAGACTTAAGCTGACTTGTTGTTTCGTTGCTTTAATCGAACTTCGAACTTGGCTTAAACGAAAACTTGAAAAATAGAAGCAAATTAAGAAATACATGCTATTACCAACTTGGAATTTGAGCAAACAGTGACAGAAGAGTTGTTGGAGCGAACGCGTGCGCGCTATACTTTCTCGTGTTTTAGCCAACTTTTTGCGTACGCCAGAATATCGTGGAAATAAAGGACGCGCAATAAACGAAAACGTTGTTAAAATTTAAAGTAATAACACTATTATCATTTCAATGGAATATATTCCTTATATTACTAATTATTTCATCATTTCAACAATAAAGTTTTGGTTTGTCAGACCACTAAACAACCGACCGAAAATACAAGTCTTAATAAAAGTTTATAACAAAAACAATAACAAAAAATTAACACCAATTTATTCAACTCGTTCGATTTGATTTTGGAATTATCGATTTGCAACTAAAGCATATATTTTCAAAGAATATTTTCTGATTTCTTGGATCTCCCGTTTCTCCCGTTTAGTGTTTTTTTTTGGTGCGACGGTCTGTAACCGTAACTATTATGAAATCTCACCAAAGAAACAGCTCAACGATTGCTGTTGTTGTTGTTGGATATTGTCTACATGAACAATTTTAATGTTCACTAAAACTGATTTTAGTAAAAGAGAAAAACAAACCATCCCAAAAACTATTAAAACACCAAGAAGAGTGGAAACAACAACTGAAATAGTTTAAGACCCGGATTAGAAGCGAAGTGAAGGGAGGAAAATTCATTTAAATAAACAAGCGACAAGTGACAGAGAAGAAGAATATGAAATAAAAGCGTTAAAAAGATTTGTTGGTTTTGATCTATTTGGCAACAGTTGGTTGGTGTTATATCATCAATGACGAATAACCAACACTCACACATGCACACACACTCGTGTAGGCACGTTCACGAAATAATACTCGCGTACTCATACGCTCACAATCTTGCATACGAATCTAAAGCCGCGTATGATCTCATCATTGATTTCCTCACGGTCGCGCGTATACGGACGCGTTCTCCGTTTGCTGCGCTTTGGAAATAACACTCAGTTCTCAAGTTGAAAGCAGACATTACGTGAAGCTTTGTGTGCCCACACACACGCACACACACTATAGAAATGCATACACACGAAAATATATACATTATTTTTGCAAAAACTTTGCCAAAATAAAAAAACAAAGAAATAATCCAACGAATAAACAGTGAAAAGTTTTTTAGAAAAAGAGAAATGGTTTCATGTGTGTGTAAGAACATGAAAAAGTGAGAATAATAATAAAATCGCTTAGTTTTAGCAACAGTTTGTCTTTTGTTGTTTTTGCTACACTTGTTGTTTTTGGCGTTATCCTTTTCTGTTCGTTTGAAATCAAATAATGGAAGAAAGAAACAAAGGCAAAAGCAACAGTAGAATTTTGTCTAATTTCAAAAACAATATCAACGACTGCTACGAAAACAAAAACAATTGAAATATTGCAACCAAAGTGACAATAACGACAATAACGATAGAAACGAATCTAGAAGCGATAACAACAACAAAAACTGGATCAATCAAAAGCTCTTCCCAAATCACCAACCTCCCTTTCACAACATTCGATTATATTCTCAATTATCATCTTACTGATATATTTTGAGCGCAAACCCATCTCTCTTTTTTTCCCAAAACACCCCACTGGTAAATCAATGCGCTCATACGATTTTATTTACATTTGTATTCCAGAGTTTAGCAGGATTTTCTTAAAAAACATACATTATAATTAACAAGACAATTTTTTCTTTTTGATAAGAAAATTTTACTTAGATTTGCTTATGTGCCATCGGTTATTATGGCACCTCACAAAAATCTAACTACAAAGGCTTATATAAAAAAATCATAATAATAAAGAAATTCTTAAATTCAGTGACAAGAAGAGTGCGTAATTTTTGAATTTCTGTGAATTTTTATTCTCAAAATCGAGATCAAATAATCTCGTGATTATCTCAAATGAGTGAGAGAAAAATATGTGATCGTTGAAATTTTATATAGCTTTATCTTGCAGATTAATTTAACTTCTTGCTTGGGTGAACCTTTCTATACGATACAGACATGTTCATATCATTGATGAGACCTTCTCCAAAAACGAAATGTTTGCAAAATTCCGCAAAACATTTGGTGTTTACTAATCGATATAAAAACGAAGGTGTCGTTTGTGTTTAAAATTCAACAATTCCATTTCAGACTCATTTCCGATAAAAAAAATCTCGTAAGACGGCAAAAACAAAAGCTTTTCAAGGTCATGTGTCTAGATTCAAATGACCACGGTATAGGATATTGGTAGTTTGTGAATTTAACAATTGTTGCGTTTTTGTTAAATCATTCACCAGTGGGTTGGTGGTTAGCGTCATCAACGAATGCTGCAATAAGTGATGATGATAATGAAGTTAATGATGAGCGAACTACTAAACTACTAAACCAAACACAAAAATGCTTGGCCACAGCAACAGAACTGCCAACGACAACAATACTTTTAAAAACAATATAGCAATTTTATTTCTAAGCTAACGCAAGAGAAATGCAAACAAAAAAGCAGCAAAAAAGCAGCAGCACAAACAAAAACTGTAGACCAGTCAAGCCAGAAGGTAAGCAGGTTTAATGAATTTTTAACGTATTAATGAACAAGCTTTTTTGAATTTTTTACCTTAAATTTTTTGAAATTGGGAATATTTTATCAGTGAATTAATTATTGATATGTTTTATTTGAAATTAATATAATAAATAAGAAATCAGTAGACAGAAACAAGAAAATGTTATTTGGGAAAGGAAGTGGTCTTTCTTCCTAACGCGTTCTCACAACTTGTTATAAGTATTGCTATTGTTTCCACCCTGTATAATACACACAAAAAATAAATATCATTATTTAAATTTAATTTGTTTAATTCAAGTTTTACTTAATTATTTCAGCAATTTTTAATGATTTTAAAAATTATTCAGCATCAATGGGAGTGATTAATTTACTGTTTTATGAAAATTTCATGGATTTCAATTATTTTTAACCACTTTTATAAAGCACAATTTTTTCGGAAACAGTGGGCCAAAAATTCATTTCGTTATGTAAAAAACGTAGTCAAAAATAATCAAAAGTTTTACTTTAATTTTTGATTTTATGCCGGCTTATTTAGCTCTCTCGAATTAACTCAAACGCACGAATTAAATAATATTTAGTAACGTTCGTATTTCTTTCTTCATCGAACGCGCATATGTGATCATCACTGACTCCCAAAAGCAACGCCTTACCATAGTTGGATGATTCTTGACTTATGATGCAATGAAAAAGGTGACTAATTACCAATTTTACTACTGGTTATATGCATATGTATAAGAGAGACACCCATATAAATAATTAAAATAGTATGAATTAGAAGTGTGGGCTTGTTGGAATATTCATGAAAATTGCCCACGAAAAAATCTCTGTGACAATGAAATTACCTTAAATCAGTCTTCAGCAGCAGCCCACACGGTACGTCGTGTAAATTGAATTCATGCAATGACATTAGGAGATAACAAAACCGCCACAGCCTCGTTCATTTTTATTTTGTTGTTGGCCGTTCGCAATTGCTGTCAGTTACATCTGTTACAACTTGAGAATTTACTGACCAGTTGTCATCTTTGAATTTAAATATTCGTATAAAGGAATTAAATCGATATTTCATGAAATTACCGGAAGGATAAATTCGAAATGATTTTTTTTTTAAAAATTTCTTTTGTTACCCGTCTGTTTAAATCTATTTATACGCTTATGGTCTTCCATAATTCTTCATTTGCAATAAAACTGGCTAATCTTATAGTATTGTCAAATATTATAGAGATTCAAACATAAACAAATCTTGTTTGGTTTTTTCATTGATTCTTCTTATTATTCTTTTGTGTGCTAGATTTTTACAGTTATTGCCGTATAAAACAAGTAACAAGTTGACACCTGTTGAATACCAAATCATTCGTCAGATGGTTGTTAGTGTTGTTGTTTCTCTTCCGCGCACCAAAACTTCCCAACTGGAATTCTAACAAACGTTATATGCGTGACCTGCTAACCATATGGTTATGCGAAATTGTATAATGCGAATTACCAAATGGTAACACGTAACAATTTCAAGCGGAATAAATTAGAATTTATAGAATGAATATCCAGCGACTGACTACTAACTCACGCACTCGGTACACTTTTTGATTATACCGTATTACTTCCGAATGGTTAAAAAACTATTGTCTGCTTATGACTGCATTTCTATCCACCCACTTGTTCTTTTTCATTTCTCCATTTTTTTCATTTATCCGTTGAATTTTTCAGTCACAATTCCAAGAATTCAACCATCCATCCATCCACCTACACATACTTCTAACAAACATCCGTTAATTGAAATAGTTCAAACTGTTACTCGTTCTAAATTAAAAGGTTGTAGGAATGTTTACTCGATTATACATGAAAATTGACATCATCAAACTATTCACGCACACCATGGAATTAAATGCATAAATGGATTTTTTTATTGCTTTAAACCAGAAATTTAAAATGTTTATATACTTTAGATTTGCTAAATGCAGAATATTATTTTCTTTTTAAATATAAAAAGAGATCCTGCTTCCAAGGTAGAGCAAATAATGTATACAAAAACGTATGCGCTTTAATTATAATCGTTGGTTGAACGTTGAAAGTTGTTAAAGACCAAACGGCGCATCGAAAGAGGTATCGTTGAGGCAAACGTTCGCTACTTTAATGGCTACATGAATTGCCAACACCAATGATTTCAGTGGAATTAACGACTGCGTCTCATTCTCTTATATCTGAACACACTAAAATCAAAAATTATATCTGAATCACACGAAATTTATTTCATTAAATATAATTTCCTCATCAAAAAAGTGAACACTTTGCAATTTCCAAGTTAGTCACGAAAGAAAACAAAGCCTGCTTTTCAGTAAACAAATCTGAAGTGTATCCGAAAAGAATAATTGTAAGGAGTCAAAAGCTTTGAAATTTTATAGGAATGCATACATAATAACTGGTATGCATACAATATTTGAATTCATATTATTTGAATTTTCATTTGTAACTCAAAATTACACTTTAAAAAAATATCTTATGAATAACAAAACTATTAAATTAGTCTTTATATAAATTTATAAATTTTTTCATGACACGTTATAATAGAACGCCGTTAAATATTTGAATGTCTTTTATTTTAATCGAAAAAGCAGACCTTATGGTTATTTATTAAGCCTTTACCTTTTACCAACCAGACTAATTTAACAACATATTTGCGATGACTATGACCTTTATTTTAGCATGAACAATATTGTTTATATATAAGTCTAATACATTATGTTATGTTTGAAACATTTCGCACAATTCCACACTAAAATAGCCATTCGTTCGAATAGTATTCAGTTTATTTAACACGCTTTCGTATTCGCTACCGAAATCCTTTGATAGGGATTTAAGAATCTATCAAGCAAAGAAAAACCAAATTTTCACAAAATATTACTTTCGGAATTATATAAATCAAGTAATGAAGAAAATTCAATAAAATTAATACTTACCTTCCGTAATATATCGAAAATCGGCCTCTGAAGCTTTTCCGGCTGATTTTGAAAGAGTTTAATAATAGCGCCTTCGAAACGATAGAAGTGTTCTTCTCCAGTAAGAAAAGTGCGAGATCTGATCAACAACAACAACTTTTGTAGAAGCCTATTGTAATTCTTTTGAACTTCGTGGAAAGATAGAGGTCCGAAATTTGGTAAAAATTGAAAACAGCGATTCCATTTTGGAAAAAAATATCTTAACCCAGGACGATTAGCTTCATTCGAAGTAAGTTGTATAACCGGAACAACATCAACATTTATGACTAAATCTGGGGATTTGAAAATCATTTTAATACTCGTCTTTCGGCAGGTGCAACCATCTTGGCCTAATAGACGACAATGACATCGAAACCCCCGACAGATCACTTTATAAGATTCGTCGTCTTCCAATATCAGTTCCTCACCATTTACCTTCGGTAGAACACCGGAGAACCAACTCCAGAAATCTCTTCCATTCACATAGTAACCCCGTTGAAAAGGCCCTACCCAAGAAAACTCATTAATCCACGCTTGTTTGGTGGTGCGTAAATGCACGAGCGTCTTGTCTGGAATATATTCTATAACGATGTCATACGGCAATTCGAATATTATATGAAGTTCCGAACAAACGACGGTATCACTGCCTAAGTGGTAATTGTCTACAAAATTGTATTTTATGATAAGAAATGGATTTTTTCTGATATTAAAAAAGTACCTATAAGTTTGCTGCCGCGAGTCAAATTATTAAACAAACTATCCGCAGCCTTCAGTTCTTCCAATAATAATTCGGACAATTCTTCCAATTCGTCAATGGACTCCGATGAAACATCGGAGCTTTGAATTGATTTATTTGCTTCTTTATGTTCCAATCGGGCTATGATGTCGTCAAGTTGCTCTTGGCATTCTAGCATATTGAGTCAATAGCGTTAGAAGTTCTTCGTTTCGAATATGGGACCACCAGAAACTACTCGCAACCAACCACTTGCTCTTGAAAGCGCAGACTGTGACCCAAAACAAATTATCACCAGAGATAACGGAATAGAACACTTACGTACCCATGCGTATTTTTTGCATGCATTCGCAAAATGTTACAAATTTCTTAGGAAATTGCTACAAGTTTCATAAGAAATTTGTAGCTACGCCAACGGTAACCGCATGAGCGTTTTTGCATAGTTATCAAATCTAAGGGGGTTAAAAGTGAAAATCGGTAGAAAATAAGTTTCAAATCATTGAACATAATTTTTTTTATTTCTTATATTTTAATCAGTAACTAAATAAAATATTATGATTTAGTATATAAAAATTAAAAACTATAATATTAATAGTTAAAAAGATATAATTCGAATTTATTTCATTATAATAAAGAAGAAAATTTAATTAACTTAATTATTTGATATACTTTTCCTGTGTAGAATAAAGTTCAGGTAAAAGTATTTGATTTTGCAAAATGTAGTGGTGACATAGTGCTAATAAATAGTTAGACATATCTAGAACTTTCTGAAAGATTTTGAGAATTGTATATTTTACATAGGTTCGGGGAACGTCCATCTCTGTGGCGCCCCATTGATTTTCTAAAATAAAACCAACCAACATTGTTTACGTTTGGTGAAAATTATCAGAGATAAAGAGATAGGACACGCTCGTTGCTGTAAATTATAAATTCGTTATAACGGCCATTTGTTATAGCAGAGTTAAAGAAACATGGCACTCGTTGCTGTAAATTATAAATTCGTTATAATGGTCAAATTTTATAATCTGTTGAATTCACGGACACGTGTGAGAACTCAGTCGATGTTGTTATTGTTTGCTGTGCGTTTGTTAACGAGTATTTGGCATCAAACGTGTTGAAAACAGCTTCTATTTCCATGTAATTTTCACCAAATGTAAGGAATAGCGGTGGGCTTAACTTTAAGAAAATCAATGGGGGCCACGGAGATAGATGATCCTCCAAATCAATGTGGAATATATAATTCTTAAAATGTTAAAGAAAGTGGTAGATATCTATAATTAGTCATTAAAATTAAGGCACCATCAAATTGATTACAGTAAAATACAATCATACCATCATCATTTTATATCGGAAAAGTTAGTAGTAGTTCGGTTTCTCGTTTATTATAATGGAATAAATGCTAACTGCATTAATTTTGAGTTTTTGAGTACTGAATCATAATATTTTACTTATCGAATAATTAAAAAATTAAAAATAATATTTTTATGTTCATTGAATTCATACAAATTTTCTATCGCTATAAACCCATCGTTTAGAAACGGTACCAGTGCAAAATCGTACAGTGAAAACTTGTACCAATTTCCTAAGAAACGTACCTTTTTTAATGTATGCCGAAAATGTGCATGGATTAGTGCGACTGTCCAATCTATTTATCTCTGAAAATTATATAGAAGCTGACGCTGTGCGAAATGTTTTCAACTCGCTCGATAACAAATACGGCGTTATACTCGTTAGCAAACGTACAGCAAATGAGAACAACATCGGACGAGTTCTCACACATCGTGTTCGTGAATTCAACAAGCTATCAAAATGACCGTTATAACGTAATCCTATTTAAACAGTAACGAGTGTCCTATATCTTTATGTATGGCTGACCCGCAGATCCTGCGCGGAAAAACGGCTACCAACTTAACCCAAATTAAAGTTCTTAACAAATATTGTAAGAATTTTATCTATAAAATGAAAATTTTATATATGTTCTACTTAATGACATAGTATTTGTTTTCTAGATTTTTTCCTAGATTTAATATTTGTTCAAAAATAAAAATCACGAAATGTTTAAAATAATATTAAATAATAAGTAATGATAATTTGTTTGAGAAATTGGCAACTGCAGTGAAAGCTGCCCATGCGTAATCTGTAATTTTTCAAATTGAATTTTTGAGTTAGAGAAATAATAAAAAATTACTTGATATATTTGTACGTAACTTATGTTCAATATAGTTGGAAGAATTCATATACATAGAATAAGTAAAACTTCGTTAAGCTGCTCTCCATGCATGGGCTTCCACATACCGATCTCAGTAAGGATTTAGAACGTATACATTTTCGCCTGAAATGTTTAAGATTTCGTTCACCAAAATCTATAAATCAAACCATCTATTGACAAGATAAAGAAGTTTATTAAGCCATTGAGAAAATATACTTCCACACTTATTAACTTTGACTTTTATTCGAAATGTCTCTAATAGTTTTTAAATAAGCAAGAGCTATTTTATTGTTCGAAAAATCATGGAGTCATGGATATTTTGAATACCATACGGAATTGATCATTAAAAATTATTACGCAGAATTTTTGAAATTCAGATTTCAATGAAAGTAAATATCTCAGCCATACCGGAGAGCTATTAATTTTATTAAAACTAATTTTTAATTGAAAAAATAATATCGTAGATTTAATTTATTGAATATTCATTGAATACGAAAGAAAATATTAAAAGCATATAACTCGAAAAAATGTGTTTTATTTCATTATAATTATTATTATCGCTATAATAATTATTATTATTAATCGAGAAGGAATTTGCTTTTATAGAGAAGACACATATTTTTACTATTTGACATTAAAATTATTACAGGATAACGATTTTATGCCGTCATTCTACAAAGGAAAAACTGACAAACTGAGAAACTGACTCTAGGGCCGTTTCCAAAGCATCCAACAGACAAACTATGACTATAAAATTTGTTCAGTTTTTTAGTTCCCACAAAATTCATTCGCTGATCGAATGAATGTTCCGTTCGACCGTTCGACCGTTAGACGAAGCTTTAGTGGAGAAGCTAAAAAAATTACGTTCTTAACTTAAAGATATCTCGAAATTTCAGATAAGCCAACTAGACAGACAGACAATCTGTTGATTTTTGTCAGTGTTTCCATTCTAGTCCACACATATATTGAAAGGCTTCGGAATGCTTCGGAAATGGGTGTGGATGGACACAACACAGAAAGTTTACTTCTTCAAAATTAAACATACAATTGTGTGAATCAAAACAAGGAGCTCTAAAACCACAAGAAATTTCACCGACGCTTTGCGTTTGTAACATTTTGAGAAATATTTTGAACGAATGCGAGAGAACGGTAAAAATAAGAAATTGAAAGGATGAAAAGAATTCTTACCTACGATAGGAATACTTCAGAAATATTTATCTCTCTAAGGGAATATTATACATATAATTCTAAAAAAAATGTAAAAGTAATTTTTATAGTATAAGAATGTAATTGAAACAAAAAAAATAGGAACGCGTCTTTTGGTTTAGCCAATACTTATATACTCTACACTCGCAATATTTAATTCATACTTTCATCCCAAAAATTAATGAACGGGTCACACCTCTCTTTAGCATTACATCTCGAATTTTTTGGGTTAATTTTTACCTCATCTTGAACAATAATGGACGTGCCGCACCCATTTTATGGAGGCTTTATAATGTCCAACATTTCCTTTTCAGCTATAAAATTTGGCTTAAAAAATTCAATTAAATTTGAAAATTTGGAAAATTTCAATTTCAATACTTCATAAGAGAGTAGGCGGGGCCCTAGACAAACATATAGAACGCTAAATAGAAAGACAGACAAATCAAGAAACATATAGAGACAGACTACAACTTTACCCACCGCGTCTCTTTCAATGCGTCATAAACGGAACGAATGATTGCATACCTCTAGGTGTAGGGTGTAATTAATCCAAAAATTGTTCATTCGAATTATCAACGAATAGAGTTAAGTAAATAAAATCAAAGACAACTCCACTAAAAGGAAATTAAAAAACCGGAAAAGAAACTAATAAATAATAATCAAGCAAAACTTATGGAAAATAATAAAAAAGTCGAAATGAAATCTTTCCTGTTTTATGCGAAAAATGCATCAGTTTCATTTCCAAATAAAATAAAAATTATAATAAATCCCAAAACCAGAAAAATTAAACCTTTTCAAATTTTCTTAAACAGCAATAACAATTTTTTTCAAAAACCCGATGCAAAAGATTAAGTATTGCAATATTGCAGGAATAACTAAAATAGTCAAAAGCGAGACAAATAAAAGACTTTCGAACGCAGTGACTATCAAAGTGTACGCCGCCGTAGCTTCTCGAGTCGCCGAGATGCCGCCATTAGGGTGACACCAAATATTCATTTCAAGAATTCGGTGAGGAAGATCCGAAACATAGAAGGGATCCGATGTGTTTAAGGTGTCGCGAAAAAATTTGATTATTTAGCGAGCCGTAAATCGAAAAAGATTGAGAATCTCTGCCCCACCGCATCATCTCCGCATATAGAATGCGCATATGTGTGTGCGTATGTGTCTGTATTAAAATTTGAAAAAGGAATTCTAGTTTTGTCAACTTTTTTCTTCTTCCTTTCAAAAAAAGTGTTACCCAAAAGCTTTGTCAATTCGTTTAAGTCACAAAAATTTATTCGCCCCGGAAAGTTCGCAATCGAAGAAAAAGATAATTTAGTATTATTTCTCATAATATTAAATAGAATAATAATGCGAAAAAATTAAATGAAAACTAATAAAGCTTTGAATTGCAAACAAAAACAAAGAAAACAAAAAAACTCCATAAGACGCAAAACTCGTTAGCAAATGCTTTTCCCACGGAACAAAGTTATATAAGAGTCACAATGAAAAACAACACCGTCAACAACAATAATATTAATAAGAATAACAACAACACGGAGAGTAACACCCATTGCAACAACAATAACACGATGTGGAGTTGAAAGAAAAAAATAAATGAGATAAACACCGAGACACAACATAATAAAACAGCATTAAAATATACTGCTGGGCAACAAGGCTGGTATCGTCGATACGTCAGATCGGCATCGGTACCGTCAACACCATCGCCATCGACATCACCATATCATCATTATCATTATTATCATTCTTGAAACAAAAAAAAAAAAACGTTAATAAAAAACACAACCACTACAACAAACGACAACGATTTCTCAGACGACGACAACAACAACTATAGCAGAAAAAATGTGCAACCAAAGTTCCCCGTCAGACACAACAAAAACAACATTAAACATTTTCAAAATCAACAAAATTGATAAATATTAAACCAGAATAGAATGTATCTCTCGAATATCTGATTGTAGTTGTTGTTTGTATTAAATATTGTTGTTGCTTTTTGAATTCGTGAATTTGTTTGAATTCTTTTCTTTTATTTTAATTTAAATTGTCTTTATTTATTTTATTTATTTTGTAAATTCTTTTTATTTTATTTAAAACTGAAAAAATATTTTTCTATTTAATATTTCTCAGATAAAAACCTGAAAACTGCTTTTTTGTTCCCAGATTTTGCAGGTAGTGTCAGTGTTTGTTGCTGATTATATAGTTGTTTGTTGTAGTTGTTTGATGATGCAGTTGTTGTTTAATGATTCCGGTAATATTGTTTCCTTCCTTCGTTGTTGTTGTTGTTATGCTTGTTTTCGATGATAATGAATATATCATTATCATTTGTTGTCACTACTATTGTTGTTGTATTGGTTACAGCAATCGTTCTTGTTATTTCTGTTGTTGTTCTTTGTTAAAACTAATAATTCCAATCGTATTTTTTATTAAAATTAAAAAATTCTTCCCTACAAAGTTGTTTTTTACAAATAATATAATCATATAAAACTTCATCGAGTTCACTTTCAAAAATGGATTTCACTTTCTAACTAAACTCAGTCGTCATGTTCTGTTTACCAAAACCACACTGATTCTTTCATACATAGAGAGTATATACCGTATATACTTATGGCTGCGTGCAGACGAATATGACGTCATTAATGCGCCAATGAAATTCAACCGTAATCAAGAACCCCAAGCTTTTTATGTCCGCTGAGGGAGTTAACCTCCTTTTGCGCCGTAAATCTCTGCGTCTCTCAGTCCTTTTCTATTTTCCACCCTACGCCCCAAGGGAAGAGGGTATATTAACTTGGTTGATCCGTTTGTAGCGCATTAAAGAAGCGTGGCAGGTATAGAAAAGTATATACATTCATGTTCAGAGTCATCTACTGATTCGATTTAGTCACGTTTAGTCTACTCATCTGCCTTCTGTCTGTTTATATACCCGTCTGTTTGACTCTCCTTTTTCATTCTCTTCTTTATAAGCAAGAACGTGGTTACGCTACAAAAGCATCCATTCTATCTCATTTGACTTCATTCCTTCGTTTATTTAATCGTTGCTAACTCTCATTCAAACTTCTCTAACTCTAGCGTCTAGAGGACAAATTGTTTTTGTTTTATTTCATAAGAAATTCACACGCTTTGTTTTTTCCAAATCTATTGAAAACAACTATAACAACGATAACAATAAATAATGGCTATAAAAAGAGAACGAAGCAACCATCACAGTATAAATATATGTATACACATAATCCATACCGTTACACGTACCGATACACACATTGTAAGTGTTCAATCTGATCATTATCTTAAGTAATAATGCTTCAGCGTAGCGTAGCGCAATGCAAATAGCGTAGCATAGCTTATATTATACATGGAAGGCATACATAAGCGTAAACCCAGCGGAACATCAAATGCTCGGATTGAGAACATATTACAGCGCAGGGTAATTATAACACGAACTGATGTACAGATGCTCGTATTTCAAATTCGTAAACAAAATTCAAATTCGAAATGCGTGTTAAATTGTCCACAAATCAATTACTAACATTTGCTACGAGCATAAAAGCAAAAAAGAAAACAAGCGTATTTTTTAAACTTACGAGAGATATTCCTACAACGGATTCGACGAAACACTTAAAGGAAAAAATTCTCGTTTATAGAATGAAAGGAATGGACAGAGTGCTTAACGAAAATACAATAAAAAATAATGCAGTTGTTGAGGAACACTAAACACGTTTCACTGCATACAAATCTTTGACCCAATACAATAATCAAATGAAATATCATATTTTCCACTAAAAATTTCACTATTAATTAAGATTTATTAGTATTTTTTGAGAGGCTAATAAATAAAATAATAAAAATATTTTTAGAAATTTTAATTTGGAATTCATAGATTTCTTTCTTAAGGATTTCAGTTCTCAAAGACTTCAAATGATTAAATAAAATAAACAAATAAAGAACAATCGTATCAGCAAGACACCACTCTCTCAATCGCAACTGAAAAGAGAATTTTTTCGAATAAAATCAATATTAAGAGCTCACAAAAAGAAACAAACAAAAACTTACGAAAGAGTTTTAACGCCATTGATGCCTTTAATGCCTTTAATTTATTTTGTTGAGGTTCATATTTTTATTTATTTACACTAACCCAGAAAAAAATATTCTGGCATCATTAGTCTGCAGTATTTCACCCTTACAAATGATGATGACGATGTTGATAATGACCCGTTTTGCTAACTTCATTATATTTTTAATATTTCAGAATAAAATTCAGTGAAATCAATGAAGTGCTTATTCCAAAGTTCGAATCGTGTCGTCTCGAGTCGTCTCCTTTCGCCTTTCCAGTTGCCTTTCAGTTGTTTGGTACTGCTACTAGCGGTATACTACTATCGATAACAGTTAGAAGACTACTGGATAGGCGACACGATTCGTACGAGAAGCAATGAAATGAAATCAAATACAAACAGATCGATGAAACTGAATTAAAAGATAATAAATCGTGGTAAAAACAAAAATAAATAAATTTTGAAATAATAATTATCAGAAAACTGAAACAAATGAAGATTTATTTGCTTCAAATTTTAAAAATAAGTGAGATCTTTTGGAATTGTTGTCACCAATGCATTTTTAACGAAATGTATATAATCTAACATGATAATGATCTGTTAATTAACTAGCATTTTTAATGATAATACCAAGGATAATCCTAAACGTGATTTCTTTAAATCCATTCCATTAAAAAAAGGAAATTATTTACCGATCATAATTAAAATAAAATTCCCAACGAATAAAAAAGTCTAGTAATGGCAATTAATGAATATTTGAAATAATTTAACAAGTCCTTTTATTCCCATTTGTCTTTATTTCTTTCTTTTTTTTCGCTAACATTTTTTTTGGTTCTTTAGCAATTCATCTGTTGATGATCTTTCATTAGAATCTGCACGCACGCAGATTCTCAGACTCTGCAGAATGAGTCTGAGAATCTCGGCCATTTCAAACATAAAAACTTCAAAGGCCGTCATTAAAGCGGTTTGTTTTCAAGATATCCAGAAATTACCGCCAAAGTATTCAGTCAACCGATACATTCATCCCTACACACACACGGTTAGCCGCACGACACCAAACTAAATGCCGTAGCAATGATGACCAAACGATAAAACAACGAAAGTAAAAGCTAAAGCAAAAATTATATCATCCTTTGACAACACTCTTGCCACTTAAATTTTTCTACTCACTCTTCTTCTTCTTCTTCTTTGTCTTCTTTGGCATTCTTTCGCAAACAGTCATTTAATGGAAGGCCTTTAACCGTCTGATGCCTGAAGGGTCAAACACTCCGCCTTTACTTCGCTCCGTCTCGTCCTTTTTAATAAAAATTTAGAATTTAAGGCGCGATTAGAGAAAGGGAGGGGAGGAATAACTCTAAATGATAAAATTATCTATTTAGCGAGCGTAGTTTATTGTTTGTTTGTCAATGTTGTTGGTGTTCATTCATCGACAATAAGAGCAACAATCGGAAGACACAAAACCAATAAACCAGAAATACAAGAACACAAGAAAGAGCATTATTAGGCTAAGAATAACGATGATAACTACGAAGAAGGATGACGATAATCATGACGACAATAATTTGATGACTCGACCAAAATAATGATTCGTATAAAACTGACCACACCAAGAAATATAATAAATACTGGGAAAGAACGTTAACAAATAAAAAATTATTTTTAATGAAAGCCGAAAGCCGAAAGACGACTTAATATTATAATAAAAATTTAAATAACCCAAACGAATTTTCTGTATCGTAATAATGAAACGGATCGTTAAACTCTTAAACGGTCTTTTCTTCTTAAACAACTAGCAATTATTAATGACAATTCATAGAATAACGTTACAACAACAACAACTGTTCAGCATATAAAAAAGTTACTACCGGCATCACCCTTCATACACGCCCCCTCCAGCACGTTCCGCCCCTCCTAAAATAAAACAGCGACTAATCAAATAAAGCTTATTAAGCGAGACAACGCGAAAAAATAAACGAAGAAGCAAGTAACGGCTTAATGACGACCTCTGATGATTTAGCCTCTTACACCACCCCCCCCTCACCAATAGATAGCTGTTTTCAAAATCGCAACCACTTGCTCTGTGAAATACCAAGTTGTAACTTCTTGGATTTTGACACTTTTGGTTTATTATCTTGGTTGTTTCTGTAGTTTTTCTGAATGTGAAAGAATACTTGAATTTAGTCCTTTTCAAATATCGCAAAAATTGTCAATATTACTCTAAAAATTATCAAAAAAATAATTTTTTTGATAATTTATCAATTTCGTTTAGATTATTTCCTTTTTCCTAGATGTCAGTCTTGGAGATATTTCAGAAAAACATTATGAATTTTCTAAACCTGTCAAAATTTTAATTTCTATTTATAAAAATTACACAATCATTAAAAAGAAGATTTTATAATAAACCTTTTTTTGAATTTAATTATAACAATTCTGTTCACGTTGGAGCAATTTCTTCAGATTTCATTGAATTGTTTCTGTAACCGTTATTTATCGGAAAAAGTTCGTTACAAAAAAGTTTTTAAAATGAATGAAGTCAAACTAAGATAAAGACGAGATCGACATAAATTAAGCAAAATGATCTGGTTTTACTTTTAATTATTTTTAAATGAGACATTTTTATTGAAGCGCATTCATTGGCAAATTCATTGGCATTGACTTTGAATTCGGCGTTGGTTATCCTTTGTTTTCGGAGAAAACATTTTTATTTTGCATTTATCTTTTTTATATAAAAACATTGTATTGCATCATAAATGCACGGTATTATTAAATGATCACAGTTTCTGGTCATGACTTTTTACTTCTGAATTAAAATTTGCTAACGCGAATCTACTGCTGCGCGATTTGCCTCTAGCTATTTTGAATTTCTATCGTTATTATTTTAGTTTATCTATTTATTATTTATTTTTATTATTATTTATTTTAAAACTGTTATTATTACTCTTCTATTTAATTATTTTTTTTTTCTATGAGATGATTATTATTGTTGCCGGTAGTGACGGTAATGATGATGACATTGTGGTTCGTGTTACTTCGCAATTGTTGTTATTTGTTAATTTTTTTTCTATCACAATTTTTTTCCTCTTGTTTTTACTTTTGAGTTGAACAAACTTTACAAACTGTCTATTGTTTTTGATGTCTTTCGTCTCTTGATATTGTTGTTCGCTGTTTTGAAAAAAAAACTATTATTACTGTTTTAGTTTTTAGAAAAATTATGCCGTTGATCTCGGTGGTAATGATGATGTTGTCATAATTTCAGCTTCAAATCTTCTTCGAATTCGTAGCAATAAATAAATCACATCATAATTATTTCAATCCTAAACCTCAAATTTCGAAATATCTCGTAAATTTGAGAATAAAAATATTAATCACCTCATTTTCATCATCTATTCTCTTCATTACACTCACCTGACAAAATCATCATTATGATGCTTGACCCTTGGCAATAATAATCCAACGATACTTGCCCGACTAAAGCAAAAATCACTTTACGCAGCCATTATTTTTCTGTCAGTGTATATTATAGACAATTATATATAATGCACACGAACACGTATAGCCCATACTAGACCGCACCGAATATCATTCAAGATGCTTTTGTGTGATATTAAAGCTTACACAATTCTATCGTGATCCCGGCTGCGCCCACATACATGGGTGTGCCGTAGGTGAAACCATTTCAGCCGTCCATCCGGTAATGAATATTACACACAGACGATTAGCATGCTACAATACGTGAAAACAATTTAATTAATTAAATTATTGACCCACACAAAATTCGAGCAAACCGATATTCATACTTCGTTAAATTATGTTATGCTTTTTCATTGATATAAACGGATTGTAAGGATGATTCAATTTATTCCTTAAGATATCTTGGTTGGATTGTAAGTCAAATATAAAGGCAGTTTAAAGCCTTAGAGCGCTTTAAAGCATATTCAAAAATTCCAATGTGTTGCGATCCACAAGGTATCAAACTATTCTATTAGAACAATATGTTTCATCAAGCCATTTAAGCAATGATCCGTCTCTGTGACGCCTTTCAAAAACTCACGGGCAGTAGAAAACAACAATAACAGAGTGCTCAAATGAATCCCTTAACGAATGCGAGTATTCGAAAATGCATTGTATTCCTCGCAGTTTTTAAAAATCAAGCTTTCTTCGAATTTAATCCATTTTTATTTTTTAGTTTTTTTATTTTTTCCTTTTTATTTATTTATTTAATACTATTTATTTTTTTCGTTTTGAATACTCGCAATTACTTCTTGAGTTTGATTGTTTCCTTTTTTGATTCAACTATTGTTATTGTTGTTGTTTTATTTTGTTTTGTCTTGTTTTAGAATTTTTGCATTGCAATGCGTTTTGCTTGTTATCGATTTAATTTCGAATTTCTGCGCCGGCGGCAGTCAGTCGTCTATCTCTCAGTGGATTTGATTGTTTGTTGAATTGCATAAAATTTTACAAAGATTTTTAATGGATGCCGGACGCTCAAACAGTCAATTAGTCAAGCCAACGTTCGTCAAGCCAAAGACATAAATAAAAATATTCTTTTTCGGATTATTACAAAGAATATTTAACAAAAAAATGCAAAAGAAAGGAAAGAATTTTATAAATTAAGTCTTACGTGAGGTAGAAGTAAAAAAACAATTTTAAAAGTAACGATGAAAATCGTTTATTGCCCTGAAAATTTTACTATGCCTAAATCATATTCTTTACGCAAAACGGTGTAAAAGTTTTGGTTTGTTAAAAATTTTTTACTTATTTTCACTTAAAAATTTATTTTTAATTTTTAATAAAATTTGAATACAATCCAACATTTCTTTTGGAGAAAAAAAATCAAAATTTAAGCCACTAAAAGTCAAGTTAAAAGTTAATTTAAGAGCGCCCTAACCTTGAGAATTGTTATTATAATAAAACGTGCCGTTCATAAGCAAATCAGATACCCTTTCATTTTTCGCAAACCAGTTTTTCGATTCACTTTGTATTCCACCACAAAATTCGTCATCATGTCGTGTCATTTCTGCGAAGTGAAAGTTCGTCATTACATTTCAAAGCAACAAAAAGAAACGAGTCGAAAGCACTTAAGGGAATACAACCAAATCTTTTACTGCCGTGCAAAAATATTCGACGACTGATTTATTATTTGATTTCCTAATGAAATTCTCCTAAATTTTATGCAACAAATTATATTAAAAAATCTGTGAAATGGTAATAAAATTTTTTACCAAGTCATGTTTGCTATGATGATGATGATATTTATGTTGGATCATGATGATGGTACATAAAAGAAAAATAACATTAAAGTCATAAAATATTTGAAATTCTTAGTTTGGACAAACAAACAAAAAGGAAAGAAAAATTACGCCATCTGTTTGGTCATTTTTTGTATGAAAATAACACTAATCAACCATTAACTCCTTGATTAAGTTCTAATGAAAACCTTTTTTTAAAAGATAATTCTTAACCGCGATCGAAATATAAAAATTCAGCAAAGAATAAAAAAATTGAAAATTAGCTTTTGTGAATTCTTTGAAAATTAATAACGGTTTAATTAATAACTTTTCTTTGGAGCAAAATAGCAATCAATGTTAACATTATTAATAATAATTTTAATCAATATTAGTCTGAAAAAATGCTGACAATTCTATTACTATCGAGAAAATGTAGGAGCACCGAATTGCAATAATGTCTAAAATATTGAATTAAATATTGATTTATTGAATTTAAGTAAGTAAAAATTGTTAACTTCGGCTTGGTTGATACTTATACACCTCACACGATCAGGATAATTTCTTTGAATAATTAGTACTAAGCATGTTATAATAGTATAGAATTGAATAAATATAGTATAAGTAATAGTATAATAGTATAAGTATTAAATTCAATAATTGGTACTAAGGCGGTTAATATATCAGTAGTGGTCCGTTCGTTTAAACGAATTTTATTTAAATATAGTAATGGATAGATGACCATAACATCAAGACCAAATAATGGACCATCATATATTTTTTAAAAATAGCTACAATTATTGAACATGCTTTGACGATAAGTTTATCTACAAATTTGAAATTGAATAAAGTAATGTATTGAATGTATGCAAATAATCAATCCCTACAAGTGTGGCGCATGAAGAGCGAGCAAGTCTACTAACTGATTTTTAACACAACTTCTCTCAATGAAAGTCCATGCATGGTATAATATAATGGTGGACGTGCCTCGCCCACTTTTATGAATTCATATTAAGCAACACTGCCTCCCCGCCATAAAATTGAACCTCTAAAAAACCTACAGAGAGAGAAAAAATTGTCTTTTATTATCATTAAATTAGTGATTTTATTTCATGAAAAGTGGGCGGGCAATTAGGCCAATTTTCTACCATTTTCAATTCCAAATAGCTTGCAATAGCAAAAGATATTCATGCCAAATTTTGTGTCGACATCTCTTTTCGTTAGGCTGTAATTGTGATTTCCGGAGACGGCAAGACCAACAAGGCTAAATCGTCTCAGAAGATCATTCTGAGCAAGAATATATATACTTTTCTATACCTACCACGCCTCCCATTAAAGGTAAAATCATTACAAACGGCAAAAATAAGTGAACGTAAGTTGACTCCTTTCGGGGGTAGGTTACAAAAATATAGAATGACCAAATTCTACGGGAAGTAAACCTAAAAATATACTAGATATAATTGGTGAAACTCCAAAAAAAATGTTGACTTGTAAAATGCATTGCAATTAAACTTCTTTCAACATTTACCGCCACTTTGCAACAATACCCAACAACTTGTTGTAGTTGTTAACTTGTTTTTATTTTCGACAATGGCGATCATTAGTGAATAGTTGTTGGTTTTATCTTTATTGTCATCATTACGTATTTTTTTTTTTTTTTGTTAATTTTATATTCGTTTTTCGAGATTCTCGTTCTGTCTTCCAACTTAATTCGATGCAATAAAAATCGTACGTACGCTTTCTGATGTTTTCTACTTTCTCATTCGTTCAATTCTTCAATGCAATAATATTTGTACATGCTTACAATTGAAAACAGAAATTAGGTTAATTCAGTTGCGAACTTTTATTTCTGTTTTCGTTACGAATTGTTTAGCAAACTATTTGCGTTAAGTCTGGTAGTGATCTAATTGTTTGAAAGCGCGTAAACGAGTTTAACTTTATGTTAGGCCATACTCTGTAGGCCCATATCTAACGACCTAACCTGATTAATGAACGAGGAAGGGAGCTAAAAAGTGTTCGGTTGCGTGAGGGTTTGTTTGTTTGTTCATTCGTTCCTCTGCTTGTTTGTTTGTGTGAATTCTTCCTTTCAACAAAGTTGCGATTAAAACATGAGTCGCGATTTCATTTTCGACACTTGCGAACTTAAAAATTCGAGGGTGTGGCATTTTAACAAGGATGTTGTCGAACGTAATTCACCAACATCCACGCATGAAAGCATAAATAATATTCTAAAACGATAAACTATTACAAATTTGTGTCGATTTTCATAAGTGTTGATTTCTCTTTAGAAGTTTTATAAAATGTTTTTAATCATGAAAGAATTAAATGAAAAATTCTAAGTTGTGAGAACGTGTTCTACACCAATTTTATTATTACTCAATATCACGCGAGAATCTTGTTAACTCCGTCTCTCCAACCATCCCACACACATCCTAAATAACGCAAGAAAACTGCGCTATGAGTGCACAGTTTGTTCCCGTAACCAACCTGCCGACCGACTGGCCGACCACGTACAATTAACTGTTACTGAAAAGTGACAGAATTGTTGCATGCAACCATGCAACCACTAAACCACCTGATGGCGCGGTGCTTATGTGGATTTCGATATTGATGTATGCCCTCTGCAATCTAGAATAACATAAAAACTTACACGTATTAGAGCCTTGTTGGAACGTTTAGTTGGTGTCGATAAGGGTCGAGAAATGCCATCGAGAACCAATAGACATGATTTAGATTTTTTTTAAACGTAAACGCAATATCAGCTATAAGCAATACGCATATGAAAAATATGCAATTGAGTTAAACAATACGCGTATGAGAAGAAAAATAAGAAAAATCACAATTGGAATCAAATAAACAGAAATTTGATTCTGAGAAATAAGAAATTTTAAACTTCACCGTTTTCAAGCATTATTGTTGTTTGTTTTATTTGATTAATAATCTCATAATTTACTATTAATTAGATTAATGATATTAATTCAGTAGTATTATTTATTATTAATCAAATTATTATTGATTTTAATTTATTTTTATTTTCCTTTTTTATATGTTTTTTTTTCTTTTCAATATATTTAACTTTTTTATAAATCTTTATAATTACGAAACCTTTCCATTTAAGTATATTTATCATAGAATAGATAATTTTTTATGACAAACAAAAACTAGAGTCTTAAGGAGTTCATAATTCAAACACAATTTCAATTAATTCATTTTTCAAAAAGTTGTTTATAATTTTCAAGTGGATTCCATTCATATATCACAAATTTATAAAAACTGAGAGGACCAAAAAATTAAAACGGAATTTTTAGATCAATATATCATTATCGTGAAGTGCCATCAATGTCATAACAAATTATTTAAAAAATTATAAGAAAAAAATTAAAACTTACCAAAGCAAATTTCTTTCCAATTGGTACTTTTTCATCCTGAAAAAAACGTTTCAAGACTTCTACGACAAAGCAATAACAACTAAAACAGCCGTCGGTATTTCGATCTTATTAATGTTAGCCACAAAGTCGAAAGCCCTTTATTAGATCGTTATGATATTTATATTTCTAAAGTGCTATCTATAAAATAAATCCAACGCAACAACAGATTTTCGAGTATGAATAAAAGTTATGATTTCTAATTTAATTAATTGATTTTCTTCAATACCATTCAAGAATTCTAATTAAAAAAGTCGAATGGGCGCAACGGATGACTTGCTTTTGTAAGTAATCGCAATTATAAAGTACTTCCAATCTCTTCTGAGCTATACGAGATATAAATATATTTTTTCATCGAAAACTGCATTTCAAATCATTTGAAATTACAAAAATTTCTCCCAATCCTTGCAAGCAAATGAAAGCAGACAGCATTTTCGTAAAAAGTGTGAACAAAAGCGGAATTTTTCAAATGAATTTATATTTTATAAGAAGAAATCTTTATTAGTAAAATTTTACAAAAAGAATAAGAAAAATCCATGCAATCCGTATGTGAGTCGTATACCATGCGATATAACCCTTTAATTATATTAAATAGTCAAAACAACATGCGAGAACGTAGCCGAGATCTTATACCAATTTGTAAGAGAGCTCTATAAAATCGATTGTGTCCTTCATTACTAATCTCAAAACCTTTTGTTTACAAACAATGGCAAGCGTTATTAATTTGTTTAAAGTATTGCCTTTTTTCTCTTAATTCGAAATTTCACCATTTAATGAAAAACACACATTATATACATTGTTGACAATACATATAAATCCCTTTGATAAGATTGTTAAGATAAGATAATTAATAAGTATTACACTATTAATTTCCCTAAAATTTTTGTTTTCTGACTTCTTTAGCATAAAAAATACAATATAACGAATGCAATTTTTAACGAGCATCATTATCACCGCAACTCGTCAAGGGAAGAATTCGTCGCAATTGAAAACATTATTTGAAATCGAAAGAAACGTGACGGATATTAGAGAGCAGTAAAAACTAAATAAATTAAAAGAGGAAAATAATGCATGAAAGAAATGTTAAAAAGTAAGTCCGTAGCAACTTAGAATGTATTTTGATATACGAAGAAAAACATTAAAATATTATACCACTCAAAATTGTTTATTTACGATTAGTTTAGTGGCGTTTGCAAAAATCTTATAAATTGTTAAATTAAAAATTTTGTTTACAACGTTTTATTTTTAATAATTTCTAAAACAACGAATTAATAGCAGCCTCTTTTTTCTCTTATCGTTTTTATTTTAAACGATTCCATCAAATGTTACTTGGAAATATTTTTCTAGACTCAAAAGTGGGCACTACGTTGCCACACACGGCCGTTTAACGCCCGACCCTCCGTACGTTCACTCGAACCGTGCTTACTCCACAGATGGCGAAGAATCGCATCAGGGACAATCGGAGCGCACAATTTCCGAATATACGATTGCACATGAAAGGGTCATCCCTATGAATTCGGGTCAACAACACTATGCGAATACAACACGTAAAAGTCATTTAAAAGTTGCTGGAAGAAATGTCAGAAGCGATAACAGCAGTAATAGCCACAACAACAACAACAACCACCACCATCAACCTGGAACTTACAATCACAAACATATCGGCAACAGTAATAACAGCAATATTTCCACCAGTATCATCAGCAACAACAACAGGTTGGCCATGTCATCATCTTCATCACCGGCAGCAGCCTTGACTGTAGATGGTATGGGTGGCGGTGGGTCGCGTACTCTCATACATGCTAGTCCTCCATCTAGAATACCACCACGTGCACCGTCTGCTTTGAGTTATGACCATGGAGGTGATACAGGAAGTGACATTTACGTGACAAGCGGAGCATATAAAGCGCCATCAGAAATTAGGTGACAACGCAATATATATTATATAGTTACAATACATGATTACTTTAGATATGCGTGTACGTTTGCGCGTGTGTGCGTGAGCGCATATGTGTGCACGTGTGTGTATAACTCTCAAGCATGAAGGTTCTTGTAGCACACTATCATCCTTTCCTATCGATTAAATAACACAGTCCTGCAGACGAAATTGACATTCACTGTTGTAACAGATGTCACTAAGGAATGATAGAACTATTTTCTTATATAATATATAATAATAAATCCAAAGAAAATATAAATTTAAACGTAGAAGAACTATCACGTTTTATTTGTTATTAAAATACGGAAATAATCTCACGAAAATATTTAATTTTGTCTAAAAAATTAAATTAAGTTTTCTGAACCCTTTTTATCATTTCTACGTTAGTACATTTTCTAGGTAGTCAGTGTTATTATTTAGGTTTGATAAATTTTATTCCCCCCTCTCTCTCTCTCTCTCTTTCCCCTTACAGCCGCTACAGCCATCGTCCGATATCACGCGGTGCACCTCATAGCGTCTATTCTGTAGCAAGTACCGCGAAAACCGGTCGTAGCGCTCGTTCGCATAATCCAAAAAAACGTGGTGCCAAAATCGAGGCAATGTCTGCACCAAATCCATTTTGCCCCAACGTGAAAGGGGTCTGCTGTCTAATGTTGCTTCTTAATTTGGGTCTAATATTGGTGACATTAGGTTTCGTGATTGTCATGCAATTCTATGATCCGCTCTACGTCTGGTAAATATAAACTATCTGAATTATTCAAATCATCATCGAGGAAATCCTTTGACTAACTAACTTGCGTTTCTCAATTTTGAATTTTAGGATACTTGGAATAATTTTCCTAATATTCGGTTTTCTAACATTAATCGGATGTATGGTGTATTGCGTATATGTATGTCGTGATGCAAAAACACCATCTCAGGTACGAAATGAAGATCTTTACTGGACTCGCCATTGGCAGAAGAACATTGGTTATACACCTCAAGAGATTAATTATAAATCGGATAAATACGATGCATATTCAGATCGTTATTCGGTTAGTAAAATCAGTGGAAAATACTCGGACCGAGGAAGTAATCGGTATTAGGTTGTGTCTTCGTATGCTAAACGGCATAATCAAAATAAAAAAACAATTGATGAAAAACACTACGGCGATGTTCAAATCCAGCATCATATCGAGCAGTTTACGCAGTACTATATAAATATCTAGATTTAATTACAACGAATAACGAATAACGAGCAGCTATGATAATAAATAGTACCGATTTCCGTTTAATAACAGCGTTTCCCAACAGTTTTGATGTAGCTATCCAGAAAATTCAAGTCGAACATTTCGCAACACACTTTATAGTTAAAACTGATAAATATGCTTTGGGTATGATTTTCGGATTAATTTCCTCGGAAATTACTAAATTTAAAAGTTGATACAAATGTAAAGTATGTTTTAAAACACTAACAATTTTATTTAACTCGATAAATGGTTTTTTTAATATGAAAAACATTTTTAATTAAAAGTGCAATGAAATGCATTATTTATGGCTTATTAGCTGCTGACGCTCATTTAATACTTTATCAAGTTTTTCAATCAAATCAAATTACTTAAGGATATTATTAACATATCTACTGCATCTTTATTGCTAAATTTCCTTTTTTTTACCAACAAAAGTTAAAAATTCAGTTTTTACTAAGTAAATAGTTGAAGAGGGAAGAAGCATTTGTACTTCTTTGTCGTACATTTTCGGGTGCTCTCGTACGATTTTCTTTTTCAAATTCGTTTCGCTCTTAAATTACAATTCCAAACATTTTACGTAATTCACTTCACTTAATTGTTCTTCTTGCAATAAGCGCTCAACATTTTGTGTATATACTGGATTTTTTGTGCATGGACTACTTTTTTTTAATACGAGGAGACATTTTTACGTAAGAATTTGCGACCTATTTTTAATCACTCATATCGGTTGGGAAATGCTGTTTTAAAATATACGTAAATAAAAAGAAATTATCGCTACAAGATGTCCACAAAATAATTCCAATTCTACATTTCTGATATCAAATTCATTCCAAGAAATTAAGAAAAAATTATCAAAATATTCAAAGCATATTCGTACTATATAAACAAATGTGGTGTCTTATTTATTTCTATCTATCTATGGAAGAACACTTCTTTTAGTAATTAATGTATTAATACTTTTAGTAAATAATTTGTGAAAAAATTTGATCATATTAAACAATAAGCTAGACCTTTTCGAAAATTATTTTCAAAATATCTACGAAAAAATATCAGTAACGCAGCCGCCGGGCTGGCGTGTAACCCACGTAGCATGGATTACACGCGCGATCAAACACAATACTCCAATCCAAGAGTCAACTCATCTCGTCTTGTTTCCAGTTAGCTTTCAACTGTTCTGCATTACTATGATTTAGATATTGTCCGGGTATAGGCACGGCAAACAGTTGAAAGGCAACTGGAATAAGCGTTTATGTTACTGAGTGTCAAATGTGCATAACGTTCAAATCTAAACTTTTTGTATTAATTCTTGGAGAGTAATAACGTAAAGTGTTCGCAAATTGTTTTTAATACAATAATGAACATGCCATATTAGGCTATGTATCTTAACTTATATCTACACCATATATTTTCTTTGTATGTACATATTTCAATCAATAAATTATCCGTCACTTGTATAACCAAAAATTTAATATAAATCGAAAAAAACAGATTCTGACTCACACCAAGTGGATGCATTGTAAATTAGTAATGTGCAATTTTTTATACATTATATATAAATAAAATACTATTCTCTTTTGAATATTGAACAACTGTTCTCCTAGAGTTGAAACAGGGGTCAAATTACTATGCTTACATGTCATATTGAAACGCAGGGACACTATATTCCGTTAATAATTGTTGGACCCTACTTACTCAAACAGTGTGGTAGTGGCACCTATTCATCCCCCCTTACGACGCGTTACTTTTCCCAGGAATTGTCAATTACAGCACTGTTGATGACTTTCATTCAAACGTAATTGACTGCGAACGAGCCATACAAAATGTGCAATCATCGAAACTTAAGTTAGCTAACGTTTGTAAATTTCACTTTTTTCCTTTACTGCCTGTTTCTAAACAAGTCATCACCAATAACACTGATACCATACTCTCCGTAGTGAAAAGTTGGTTCGGAATTTTATGAAAAACGATTGGTCCCTGCGGATCGTATTCAAAACCAACCGTTCGTATGTGATTATGATCGATAGAAAGCGAAAGCGAGAGAGAGAAACAGAGGAAATATAACCGCTATTTCTCTCAACCACGAGTCGCCAACCACGAAAATGCTAATGCAACAATAATCATTTGCTCCATATGCTATATGTTTATCGAGTCCGCCATATCGTTATATATGCATATACCAAAATCTCCTCCAGCACTGATTACAATTGCCCTATTGTTTACCTCAACGCCAAACTCCGCCCATTCGAAGAAAATTCGTTTATTATTTGTTAAGCTTTTGTTTACAAAACCCTTAAAAATATTTTGTAAAATATCCGCTATAAATATGAGAATTGTCACGATTAATTTTCATTCAGAATTTTGACTTCGTCCAGGCGGTTTGTGCATTCTAGTGTTCTTCAAAGATACATCAAGAGTGAAATATGTCTCGCGGAGAGAATGCATACTGTTTTGAATAATATTACACTTTCGAGTGAGGATCGACAGTCCTATGCAAGTGACGCGAACATAATTAAGGACTGTATAATTAATAAAATGAAAGGAGACAATACATTCCGAGATTATTTTGGTGGCGACAGTCTTGTCGGTAACTTCAAATAATTCCTTTTAAAAATATTTATATACAAACTACGAACTTTTGGAATATAGGAAGCTATTTGGATGATTTGAAAATCGATTTACCGGATGAGTTTGACATTTGTGTGATCTTAAGGATGCCATTCTCATTGACCCCAATAAAACATGGCGCCTATCTACATTTAAGAACAACTATAGCATCACAACAACTGCTAAAGCAACAACAAGCCGATAAATTGATGGAACGATGCACCGACAATTATTACTATGTCAGTCGGGTAAAAGTTCAGAAGTTGATACGAAGCATTCTGGAAGGTATATTTCGTAATAATTACGTGAATGTGACTATACCGCAGACTGACAGAAAATATAAAGTAACGTATTCTGATAAATTACGAGGACATGCTGTGGCTCATACATTTTTTGCTAAGAGTTTGAATCAAAATCCAAGAGAAATTTCGTTCGATTTTGTACCATCGTTTGAATTTGACCACAATCAATGGGTGTACGCTAGGAAGCATTCATCAAATTTAAAATGGTTCGCCGTACCGTCACCCAACAATGACGATGAATTGGAATTTAATATTTCTGCTCCGTATTATGAACGTGAATTAATTAAAGATAAGCATAACCTAAAAAACTGTTTACGTCTGTTAAAGGCACTAAAAGATCACAATGATATGACTGCAATTCAAAGTTACGTTTTGAAGACAGTTGTCTTGTGGGAGAACGAGAAAAGGCCGCAACATTTTTGGCAGAAGGAAATGGGCGAAATACTGATTGAGGTGATTTTCAAATTGGTCAAATCAAATTTTTTAAACATAATCAAATGCTTTAATTGAACTGACTTTCAGATGATTGAGTCACTGCTTCGTTATATGAAAAGCGGCCATTTGCCATTTTTTTGGGAAACGAGCATAAATTTATTGGATCGCGTAATCAAGTCGCATAAGCTACACGAGTTTGAACAAAAATTTAAAGACATACTCACAATTTTGAAAGGTCATGAATCGAAAAATCTCTCAGAATTGTTCGCAGTATTTAAAATTAATGCATAATACTTTTTGTTTTTAAAAGTGAAATTATCAAATCAGACATAATTTTCAAAATATAATTTTTAATAAAATTTGATAAATGATTTTTTATCAGCAAAATCGTAGGCATTTAATAAATCCAATATAAATGGATGCGCACACTAATTAACTTACAGATTTTCTTTTTGAAAAGCTCAATGACTAGATGCCATACAAGGAAAATCAGTTTTAATTACTACGAAAAATCCGAACGAATCCAAATTTTAACTTTAAATTAATAAAACTCAACTTTGTGTTTAAAATGTTTTTAATAATCAATTTTTAGCTAACCATAAGGTCTAGCTAGCTTCTTAGCCGTCGCTCCTCCATAATGATGATCCTTCACTCTATATCAAGACTTCTCTTAGTTTACAATGATAATCGCATATTTTGAGTGCCATTCGGACTATTTGATAAATTTCAATTATCATTCCAATAGAATTGAATAAAACGCATAAGACACACGAAAGGTTTTTTTAATCCTTTTGACATTAGGAAATAATATAAAATTAATTGTTATGAAAATATTTATTAGACCGTTGCTGAAGGGAGAATTACTCACAAAACCCTTTAAGGCGCCCCCGCTGGTTATGTCAAGTGCCACAATACGCTCAGAAGCTTCGCGTACATATCAGAAACAACGACGACATATATTACGTGACATATATGCGTCATTAGGTGCCATAGCATCGGAATCACTTGATATTATAACAACTGTTGGTTGTAACAGATACCGGGAAGCTTTCCACACCATTGCAATGTAGTTCATAAAATGGCCGCATCTACAAAGTGAACTGTCTATGAGATACGAATTAAACCCGAAAACTAAGTAAAACAGCGAAAGAATAGCGTTTAGATATCCTTAAAATATAATTTCATCCATAAGTTCGTTCTATTTAACGGCTATGTAATACCAATGTATGAATTGCTATACAATACAACTAAAAATATTTGAACATTAAAAAACTAAAATAATTCAACCATTTTCATTGCTTGAGGCTTGAAATTACTGATTCATACCTATTTTGTTCATTTGTTGTGTGAGTTCATAAGCTCGACAATATTAGATTAGCTGGAACACGTGTAATATCACACTGAGTTAGCACTATTTTATGAATTTGGAAAATGCACTATACAGCCACTGCGCCATCTTGTTACAACTAGAAAATTTCATTTTCTAAAACAATAATCATCAAACGCCAATTTATCCTAATATATAAAAGATGGCTGTACAGTATAGGAGGTCAACACTTAAAAGATGGCGCTGCAGTAACAAAATCATGTTAATATAATTTTAATAGCAATCTGAAATTAGCATATTATTAATATTTTGCAAATAAGTAATCGTATTCCACTAAATTCGGTAGCAGTCATTTCATGTGTTTATAGTAACAATTTTTCTGCTTCAAATGTATCCTGTTTTAATGATATTATATTATCAATTTTAATAAAATTTTGAAAATTCCATTACTTTCCTTCTCTGCGGAAAAATACAATTTCTATCAGCTATATTTGTGCATAAATTGAGTCGGATTTTAACCAATTGGAGCAGAATCTATATCGATAATATTTATTCGCGAATCAGCAGACTGCGTTATAGAAACCCGTCGGATTTAGTACGGAAAATAATCAACGCATCGTCTCCGTTTGGAAATTATATTTAACAATTTATTTTAGCATATGGCAGCACTTTTAAGTACGTAAATTACAGTGCTTTTACTTTTCGCTCTTTGTATGTTTCATTAAAGCATAGTTAAAAAACCGGCTCTTTATTTATATACTCAAATGTATCAGTATATACATTCGTTATCCCATTATATACCACCCCATTATTTTATATGGTTTCTAAATAAAACTGCAGAAGCAATTTTTCAACATCTGCTTCTACATTTAATTGTCTGTTTACGTCTGCTAATTTTTTAGAGTATATTTCATGAATGAATTCATAAATCCCGGAGTTTTTCTTATTCATATTTGCAAGAAATAGTGTTCAGATTTGTATACATTTATACATTTCACATACATATGCATATGCAGATGTGCGTATATCCATAAACATATATATTATCATATATAAATAAATAAATAAATAAATAAATATATATATATATATATATATATATATATATATATATATATATATATATATATATATATATATATATATATATATATATATATATATATATATATATATATATATATATATATATATATATATATATATATATATATATATATATATATATATATATATATATATATATATATATATATATATATATATATATATATATATATATATATATATATATATATATATATATATATATATATATATATATATATATATATATATATATATATATATATATATATATATATATATATATATATATATATATATATATATATATATATATATATATATATATATATATATATATATATATATATATATATATATATATATATATATATATATATATATATATATATATATATATATATATATATATATATATATATATATATATATATATATATATATATATATATATATATATATATATATATATATATATATATATATATATATATATATATATATATATATATATATATATATATATATATATATATATATATATATATATATATATATATATATATATATATATATATATATATATATATATATATATATATATATATATATATATATATATATATATATATATATATATATATATATATATATATATATATATATATATATATATATATATATATATATATATATATATATATATATATATATATATATATATATATATATATATATATATATATATATATATATATATATATATATATATATATATATATATATATATATATATATATATATATATATATATATATATATATATATATATATATATATATATATATATATATATATATATATATATATATATATATATATATATATATATATATAATTTTCTCTACGTGTAATAAATCGAATAAATGTATATATACACTATAAGCATTTTTCTCTCTCTCTCTATTCCTCTCTTCTGTTTCTCATTTACTCACGGTTTGTGTTTTTTCTAAAAATTTGGTACGATTTAAAACAATAAGAGTCACCGGATTGAAGTGAAAATTATACTCGATTTTAAAAATAAATTCTCTGACGTCATACTTTGATATTTAAAGTAAATACGATAACTCTATTTCCAGGTTTTAACTCTAAACATTTTTTAAAATCAAAACTTTACGGCAAAATTAGAATGTTTTTATAATTAAATACTTGAGATACTTAGGAAATACCACTTAATATTACGTTTCGGAGTGATGTATATCAGGGGTGGACTGAGTGAAAAACTTTGTTATAAATTCTATATTTTCGACTTCTTAAATTTTTTATATAAGTGTACAAAAATGTGGGCTATGCACGGAATTATTTTCTTAGAATTATTCCATTCGCCCTAATCAATGGAAATATTATCCGAAATAGCTGAGTATTTGTACTGTTTTTAAAATAAACGATCACAAATAAATAATTTCATGAAAAAAAATTTCGATAACAAAAATGCTAATTGAAATATTTTTATATAAATATGGCATCATGTCCGACTGTTTGATTATGGCATCACATTCGATTTTGAAGAGAATCACAATATGTGCATGGGCGAATGTGTGTGTGCGCCTGAATGAGTATATATAAATATGAATTTAGAGACATTCTTCTACTAAAACTTTCTCGAAGGATCTAGAAGCTCTCTTTCTCAAGTATAAAAGCGCCGGTAAGTATAAAAGCGCCGGTTTTTCGGTGAAGCATTTATTCCAAAACGAATTCTGGTTGCCTGTGCTTGTTTGAGCGATTTTTACGGAAACAATAAAATATTGTGATATATATTAATAAAGAATTTGTTCATAATGTCCAGTATTCCACTACTATTGAGTCTCATTGAGGAGTTGGATCGTGAAACTCACAGTCCCTCTTATTATGGCAATGATTTTGGGCTGGGACTACATCCTGATACGCTTCATAGGCTTCATCATCACCGATATCCGGAGCCGCAATCAACCAACTTGGTTGGGTATACATTGCCTTTAGCTTTGTTGAGCCGCCGTCTTGGTGCCGAAAAGAAAGAAAACAAGGAAGGCCGAGTCTCAGCAGTCGGCAAGGATGGTTTTCAAGTCTGTATGGACGTGTCGCAATTTAAACCCAGCGAATTGTCTGTAAAGGTTGTCGACAATCATGTGGTTGTAGAAGGAAAGCATGAGGAGCGTGAAGACGATCATGGCTATATTTCTCGTCATTTCGTACGTCGGTATGGTCTACCGAAGGGTTACGATTCAGATAAAGTGGTGTCGACTTTGTCGTCGGATGGCGTGCTTACAGTGAGTATACCAAAGCCACAGATCGAAGAGAAGTCAAATGAACGTGTGATCAACATTCAACAAACTGGACCGGCGCATTTGAATGTCAAAGAAAATACTTCTGAGAAGTCTAGCACTGGTGCTGGTGATAGCAGTGCTAATGGTGATGCAGCCGGCAAGAATTAAGTCTGTAGAATGGATAAATAGACTGCTGTTTGGATAATTTTTAGTTCGCCTATGTAGCGTCTGTAGACGCTTATTCAGTCCTACGTATATTTTACTTTTTATCTTTCGCGTATTTTAGTTCATAAATATGCTATTTATGTATGAATCCTAATACTAGTAGTATTTTGGTTGTTAGTTAGAATTTACAAAAATAAATTCTCAGAAATCTACATAATTTTACTTTTTTGAATGAGCGATAATGAATTCTTTTTGGTTAGGAAGAATTTGTTTAAATTGCAATGGTTAGGTTGGTTTAGAATTGCCGGTTCAACTGACAGCCCACGTGTGGCCAACCCTTACATACAAGTGCTTGCGTTTTTTCAGCGGGCGGCGGTGTTGCGAATCAGCTTTAAAATGGCGTCTCATTGGGTGGGTATATATAAGTAAAGCATATAAAGTAGTTTTGAAAAGTGAAATTTTGGACAACTTGGAATGAAAGCGAAGGCTGCCAGAGTTTTTGGGATTAACATTTTCGACAAGCAGCGAAAGTTAGAAATTCTCTATACGCAGAGAATTTATGGTACAAATACAACAACAACCTTATCGTATCGTCAGTTGAATTTCATCTATTTATGCTAGATATAGCAACGATAAAGAGAGGACACATCGCACTAAGAAACATGAATTTTATTTATACAATTGCAGATAGGTACAAATTTAGATGGAATTTGGTACTTATTTTCTAGGACACGCCCAACCCCAAAGACTCCCTTTGATATTTTTAAAATAAAACCGAACTCTATTGTTTACGTTTGGAGACTGCTTAGAAATAAAAGGTGAACAAATTGTTTTCAGACTCTCGATGACAAATACATCATACGTCACTCGTTAGCATATTAAATAGCAACCATCAACAAATTCGGACGAATTCACACACATTGCGGACGTACATTCACAAACCACAAAAGGCCGGCGTCAAAATCTTTCGATTAGTTTCATTTTGCGTAAAGCCTTTAATTAACAACAACGAGTATCCTATCTCTATATCAGTTGATAAGACAAGTGACAGGATTCAACTTTGAAAATCGATGTCAATATGAGAATGTAATTAATTATATCCCTGCTGTCAGTTACAATTTATATCAGGGGAGTTTTTCCCATAAATTGTTCTCAATTCCACAAAATTTCCAGGGTCGTTGGCGAGTTATTCCCGGTATTCTTCTAGGTTAATTCTTAAACCATGACGTGAAAAGGTTGTGTTGTATGGATAACTAAATAAAAAAGTTAGCGAGATAGCCCAGAAAAGTTCGATAAACTACCTGGTAATATGCGGTGGAGACATAGCATAGTACACATTTCACCCTAACGTGTAATCTTGAAAATAATTTAATTTACTGGTATTTAATGTTCTTTTCCACCGTTAGAAACGTAACAAGCCAAAAATTTCGTGGAAGAAATCCGCCATTAGATTTAGCAGCTCTTGAATATTATATTAACACATTATATCTCTGTAGTCAGGACTGTAGATATTCAGTTTCAAATATATGTTCATTATCTGCCAATTATATTATATGCTTCTTTGTCAATTATACTGCATTAAAAAAGTTCTTTCAATATTTGTAGAAATATACACTTTTTTAATAAACTATTCTTCCGTCCTAAACGAATAACTTAAATTAATAGAAATTTTTTTAAAAAGTCAACTTTTCCTCTTATTGTATTTATTTGACACTTTTTTTAGCGGTGAAAAATTGTCTAATGTCATTATTTTTACCGACCAATGGAAAGTTGAATTAATTCTGTTGCTATTTTTTCTGCCTTACTCTGTTTTTGTTTTTATTATTGGAACGGAGTCCACGATAATTGGATTAGTGCGCGATACAATTCAAAACCAGAAGAAAGTCCAATCCTTCGACTCAAAATGGCTGATATCGATGGTGATGATCCAAAGGAATATCGCTGGGAAACTGGATATGAAAAGACTTGGTATGTGATTGAAATGATTAGTGATAATGCGTTTGTTGCAGATCATTTATTATAGGGAAGCCATCAAGGAAGATGATGATGGGTTACTTGACAGTGCCATAGCAGACATCATTCAAAAGGCTAAACGAAAGCGTCAGACGGAAAAAACGAAACAAAACAGGTTGGGAATGATGCGCCACCTCTATCTTATCCTTGACTGTTCTGAATCAATGAGTGTCCCTGACCTGAAACCGACTCGTTTTTTATGTACCCTCAAGGTGAAGTATTCACGGAATTTTGAATGTCCCGCTCTTATAGGTATCGCTTTCAGTTATTGGAATTATTTATAGAGGAGTTTTTTGATCAAAATCCCATTAGTCAGATGGGTATAATTGCTCTCAAGAGTAAACGTGCGGAAAAAATTACTGAGCTAACTGGAACGGCTAAACTTCATCTGAAAGCTCTAGAAGTGTATTCAAATAATCCCAATTTGAGATTTTCATCTAAAATTCCTTCCCTTTTAGTTTGAGTAAAGTCAATTTAACTGGAGAGCCATCATTGCAGAACGGGCTTGATTTATCAATGAAAACATTGAAACTCGTCCCAACACATGCCAGTAGAGAAATTCTCATAATTATGGGGAGCTTGACTACTTGCGATCCTACCGATATCAATTTTGCCATCAATAATCTCAAACAAGAAGGCATACGATGCTCAGTCATATCGTTGTCGGCTGAAATACATGTGTGTCGGCGTTTGACACAGACAACTGGTGGTTCTTATGGTGCTGTACTTGACGACTCTCATTATCGTGATCAGCTTTTGGCTCATGTCGATCCACCGCCAGCGGCGCAAACACAGGAGAATTCGTTAATCAAGATGGGGTTTCCCCATGGGCGAACGGAAGAGGGTAAAGATCAGCCACCACTTTCTATGTGCATGTGTCACATTGAGAGTAGCGATGAGCCAAGCAAACTGAGTGCCGTTGGTTACCACTGCCCTCAGTGCTTGAGTAAGTACTGTGAGTTGCCAGTGGAATGTCAATCGTGTGGTCTGACGCTCGTTTCAGCACCACATTTGGCACGTTCTTATCATCATTTATTCCCCGTGCAACACTTTACTGAAGTTCAATATCAAGGACAAGCCGCTATTTGTTATGCTTGTCAACGAGTTTTTACTGAAGCTGCGGACAAACAAATCTATCGCTGTGAATCTTGCGGGCAGTATTATTGTATGGATTGCGACATTTTCATTCATGACACATTACACTCATGTGTAGGCTGCAATACCATACCAGGCGTTGCGTCACAGATGCATGCTAGGAAACCGACAGCACCACCAGCAATGGGAGTGCTGAGTAGTCAGGGTTTCTGAGAATAAGAGAATAATTATGAAAATCTGTTAATTATAATAATTTCATCAGTCAATATTTCAATGTTTTTATAAATCGTATGAATCTACCTTAACGTACTATACCCTCTTAGTTTTTATTTTTGTTTGTATCACCTAAATTAAATTCTTAATAACATTTCTCACATGTAAAATGTAAAGTGGATTTGAAGACCGAATACATTTTAAAATTTGACTTGTTCAGTATATTTAAAAAGAAACCGTTGAAAGATGTCATTCTTGACCAAGGGCGTTTTTAGACGTAGAACTGGATATATTAAGAATCGTTGATTCATGAGTGACGACATGATGAAAACTAGTTCTCTCTAACAAAACAAATTTTACAAAGTTAATTAAGAAAGCTTAAAATGTACGTTGAGATTAAGAGAATTGTTGTGTATCGGTACTTATGATTTCAAAAGAGTAAGAAATTCGGAGCAAAAAGCTTCATATCAAAGAGTATGAAATTTAAACTAGATTTACTCGGAGAATCCTTTCAAAGTTTACTAAAATTCAGCTAACTCTATTGCTATTAGAGTTCGAGTACTGTCCTCAACCTCCGCATCCCTAGGTCGAACTTTGCTAGGTTAAAGAGAGTCCATTGGCTGCTATAAAAGGTACGCATCCCTCAAATGTTGCTCAGTATTGATTAAAAGTACATTGTATTCACAGGAAGCCATTCCATTAAACGCTAATCTATTCAACACTTGGAAAATTAGTAAAGAAATCTGTAATAAAAATTTGAAATAATTAACTTGAGAATAAATGAGAAATATGTCTGATATTCCATTCGTATTGAATTTCGATACTCCTGCTTTTTATAATCACGACATATTTCCGAATCGCATTTATCGCCAACAGCACAGCCGTAATCATATTCCCTTGGATTTCCCTACGCTTGGTCTAATTGCGCGTGCTGCATCTCATGGCCATCATTCTCGGGTTCAGAAAGCTGTTGGATTACCCAAAAGCAAGGAAGGCTTCGAAGTTCATCTGGATGTGGGTTTTTTTAAACCGAATGAATTGTCTGTGAAGATAATCAACGACTACATAGTCGTTGAAGGTAAACATGAGGAGTGCGAGGATGAGTACGGTTTCATTTCACGTCATTTTGTAAGACGTTACGAGCTACCTAAGTCTTGTAACGTTGATAGGATTGTATCTACCTTAACATCGGATGGTGTGCTTACTGTACGTTTACCAAATCCACCCAAAGAGGAGAAACCTGAAGAGCGTATTATAGAAATTAAACAAGTTGGTCCATCGGATCTTTTTTTAAAAAATAAAGAAAACAAAAATTCGGAAGAACTGCGAATTCTGAATAAAGAATCAAAAAATAATAGCACTGAATCTGCTTAATTGCCTGGTATCGACTAGAATTCTATTCAAATCAGATTTTATTTATATAGATATTACAAATGGACGTAAGCTTTCATCAAATCATCTACAAAATATCAAGAAAGCATTTATTACAATTTCTAAAATATATTTCAAATTTAGGGTTTGAAAAACGATATAACATTTTAATATTGCTTATGTATTACTCTTATAAGGAATATCAAATATATAAATGTATTGTCGCATGTAATACTTCTCAAATATCAAATCCTATTAAATAATAAATATCAAATCTAATAAATATTCGTCAAATTTTAATTGTTGGCTTTTTTATACCCTACACCCGCAAGTTCAGGGGTGTAAACACTGCTCCACCGTTTGTAACGTATTAAATGAGACAAAAAATATAGAAAATTATGTACATGTTTCATACGAGTTGGCCCTTTGTTTGATTTAGTCTCGATTCCCTACATTCAATTGTCTGTTGAAATCGCGATTACAAGAGAACGAATAGAGGTATTGTCATAAAATTTTACACAGATACTCTCTGTCTTGCACCAAAGTTATAGAAAATTAATAAAATGATCGCCATACAATTTTTTAAAATTATATATCTTTTTTCTTTGGGCTGTTTGATGTTAAAAGTGGGCAAAATCGCGCGAAATTTAAATTCGGTGTACGAGGTTGAAGAGGATATTTGTTTTTAAAATTGTATTGTACATTTAATTAGTTTTACGCGGTTTTTTCAGGAGTAATTTATATATATATATATATATATATATATATATATATATATATATATATATATATATATATATATATATATATATATATATATATATATATATATATATATATATATATATATATATATATATATATATATATATATATATATATATATATATATATATATATATATATATATATATATATATATATATATATATATATATATATATATATATATATATATATATATATATATATATATATATATATATATATATATATATATATATATATATATATATATATATATATATATATATATATATATATATATATATATATATATATATATATATATATATATATATATATATATATATATATATATATATATATATATATATATATATATATATATATATATATATATATATATATATATATATATATATATATATATATATATATATATATATATATATATATATATATATATATATATATATATATATATATATATATATATATATATATATATATATATATATTTATATAATAAAAGCGACAAATATAATTATATAAAAATGAAATTTTGTAACAGTTAATTGGGGTCTTATATAAACGGTTTGAACAATATCAATTTCCTAAAGTATTATTTTATCCCCTGTATTATATATTTTCTTTTCTCTTAATTTTATTTAAGCAAAAAGAAAATTCATACAAATAGTTTTAACAGAATTCACCTTAAATACATTTAGAAATGTTCTCACGTTAATTACAAAGAGAAATATAATCTCCCAAATTAGCTTCTATAATCTGGTACTAATATTTCTCAATTTGAATACTTGACTTTATATTACTCAGAAAAAAAATAATCGTACTTAGAATGGAGAATGGTATTAATCCTCTATAGTATATCCGGAATTTTCACCTCAATTTCTTTGTGAATGGTATACAACACTTATCTTCATTTTTTCAACACCTCGTGCAAAATTTAAAAAGTTGATCCTTATCCAATTTGTTTTAGATATTTTTTTTGTAAAGTAAAACGTTATATAATTTTAAATTTAAATTACTTTTCAATTAATGGCGGTCACTGATAGCGATGAAACGTATTGCTCGGAGGCGGAGTTCCTCTCAAGATGTACAAATTGATTTAAATTTTCTTTCAGAAATTCAATATAAATTGTCCTTTTAAGCTCTATCACCACGAGATCGGTGTAACAGTACGGAATCGTGTAATCTACGCCGCTCTCAACGTCTTTCGCAACAAAATCGAAAAATGAAAGCTGATAGAAATGCAATAGAGGAGCGTCTAACTAAAACGCCTCCAAAAATAACTAAATCACCGAAGCACCTTCGAAAACAGGATCAAAACTCAGCACAATTTCGTACAAATGTGGAAATTGATGCATGTAGTCAAACTTCTGATGAAATAATTGAATCACAAAGGAAAAAACAATATCAAGAAGGAACCGACCAGTTTATTATGAAGAGTAAAAATTCATTGGAATCTATGGATTTAATAAGTGCATCTGAAACGTTTTCTCAAGAACTTCCACTGAATCAGAATCAGTTTCAGTCCCGAGAAAGAGGGTCAAGCAGTTACGACAATAAATTTGAAAACGCTATTGATTTAACAATTCGCTCAAACGGCAATAAATCCATTGTCTCCAATACCATCAAGAAAACTCATGAAAAATCGTCTAACAATTCCCGTAAAGTTGGACGGAAGCGGAAACTCCATACAGAGAACTTAAACAGTGCACCTGTGTCGAAAACGAGTAAAGAGCATAGCAGATCAGAGACTGCTAATAGTTCGTACATGGAAACACGAAAAAGACAGTAAATGATCAAGCAATTTTTAGATTAATAAATTTTTTGTAGTTAAATTTAGTACGTTTATTCCTTTGAACTCCAGGCCCCCTCGTACGTATTCGCCAAGTTACTTTGAAGACGAAGAGAAAAAGGGGAAACCAGTAATTGTTGAATTTACACTTGTTTATTCCTCGTACTTTCATCAGCTCATTCTCATTCCAGCGTATTAAAAAAAAACAAGGAAAAGATAAAACGAATTCTTCATCAATAACTGGCCGAATTTCTAAAATAAATCAAAATATGACCGTAGTTTACAAAGATGGTGATATTGATTTTAGTCGAGAAATGATTGAAATGAACATAAATTGTCCAACTCGGCAAGGAATATACGATCCACCGCCACCTTTAAGGATTACTAAACCAATGCCTCTGTTGAGAAGTGTCTCATGTGTAAATTCATTACTTCCAAAAGTATATCCGCCACATTTTGTAAATCAAAAGCCGCCAATCGAAACTATTGATAATGGTGGGAATAGTGGGGAAGCAAATTATTCCTTTCCAGACTTGATGGCAACTTCGCCTACTACACCTACCGCAGCTATGTATTCCTTGCCTCCATCTAACGAATGCCAGAATGCGAAGGATCTACAAAGGCTAAATCCATTGACTAAAATCAAACCAAACCCACAAAACGATCGTGATTCGCTTTCTCAGAAAGTATTACACAACTTCAGCGAAGCTGTGAATCTTTCGAACGGTATTGAAGATTCCGGAATCTTCTACCCTGAAGTTCAATATTCCCAAACAGACGATGGGAGACCGACCACTGTTTTCTCGCCGTTACTTTCAGAATCTTTGAAGAGTGTATTCAATTCTGACGATTTATGTGAGATCTTAAACGTGGAAAAGATTGAATACAGACTACGCGAAACTCATGTTGAGGCTTTGGCTGTAGCCTTGAAAATCAATATTAATGAACTTCGCGATATAATACAGAATATAATTACCTTGGATTTAAATGTACTGAAAGAGAAATTGACCGAGTAAAAACGCTGAAATGGACGAGTGTGAATACACACAAATATAAATTAAAACTCGGTGTTCCTTGGTGTAATAATTTTATTATTTTAAAATCTATTACTTTACTCTAAATAAAAGTAAAATATCATAATTTAAACCTCATTTAATTCAGTTTAGTTATTATTAATTAATATAAAGGAAATAGCGAATCAGCGTTGGAATCACCCTAAACTCATGATCTTACCAATACTATAAAGTGTAAAACAAGGCTGGTTATATGAGGCTAAAACAGAACGGTTGTTTCACTAAGACTTCATCATAGCGTTTTCACAATATTATTAATATATATTTAATGCCGGAATAAATATTTTAAGAAAAGTAAATGGTTGATCATATTTATTAAAAAATATTCCGTCATGTTCGTGAAATGGTTCCAATTATTGATCTAGAATCTTCTACTACACGTGGAAACTCCACGAAAATCATTCTATTTGAGGGCACTGGAAAGTGGTCGGTTTTTAGTTCATGTTGTGAAATTTTAGTTATTGTTTGTTCAAAATATGTAGTATATAAAATTTATCTGTAAAAGTATCTTCTTGTTATTTCAGTTTATTGCCATTTTACGTACAAAAACCTGTATAGGCATTCACAAACCTGTATAGGCATTCACAAACCTGTATTTTATATACAAAAACCTATTACACATTCACAAATTTCTATTGTAAGTGGAAACCACAGAAATGGCCGTTCTTTCGGGGGTTCCTTTGTATTCTTCAAATTGAGCTTATTAAATTTTGAATATTCAATTTTCCAAAAAATATGAAGAATTTAAACATGAAAATGACCCTGTATTATTGCTCCTTGGTTGACCTTTTATATATGGGTTCTGTAAAAGTCCTTTTGCTAATCCAGAATTTTCTACTGCACGTGGAAACCATACAATATGGTGCTTTTGAAAGCACTGGAAAGTAGTATTTTGTCCAATTGTGCATGTTGTCTTCATGAAATTTTAGCTATTAAATTTTTGATGAAATGAAAGGAAGGGCGACTTTGCGGTCGTCGCAGAATTATCTTTCCTATTATATCTGTTCTTTTTACTAAGTATATAATTACTCAAGAGGTTTGTAGTTGACACCACTCATTAATGCCCCCTACAAAAGCGCAACATGACACAAATAAAAAACGGAAATTCGAGTAGTTTGTTCTAGAAACTTCTAGCAACATCGAGGCGTTTGATAGATTGGTATATATTCAGCTGCACACTCGCAGCCGGTATCAGTTCAATTGTGAAACTAGTGCGATTAAAAGCGTCTGCGTTTACGCGCCTACAAACGGTTATCTTGTGCGAAAAATTTTAATTAAGAATTTTCAAGTTTTGAAGAAAAAATATTACTAAGGTAAGAACGGCATATTAAATGTAATTTTTCTTGGGTAAATACGTCGAAAATTATGATATTAGGTGGGTTGTGATATTGAGTGTTGGGTACGGGTTTTTTCCAAATATTCGTATTTTAGTAAATATGTAGTTTTTATCTAAAGTGAATGCGTTAGCAATAGAAGCGTGGTTAATTTTGAAGTGCGTATAAATGTGCATATCGACGTTTGTACGTACGCATAATTGGCTAGATGCGGGAACGTATCTATATGCATATACCAACTATATTGCACATGGTTATATGTGTATGAATGGCATATATTTGTATGCATTTATATATGCATTTATGCATTTATAAATACATTATACATATGCATGTACGCATATTTGCATAAGTTTTGGCTGAAGATTGGGTTTGGTTTTCCTTAAAAAAGTGAGTTCACATTTTCAGTAATTTGTAATAATTTTCTTTACCAAATTTTCAGATGCCTGAAGAGTGCGAAACTTTTGCTTTCCAAGCTGAGATTGCTCAGCTTATGTCTCTGATCATCAACACATTTTATTCAAATAAGGAAATCTTCCTCCGAGAATTGATTTCGAATTCGTCTGATGCTCTCGACAAAATCCGCTACGAATCTTTGACTGATCCCTCAAAATTGGACTCTGGCAAGGAGCTTTACATCAAGCTAATTCCGAATAAAACAGCCGGCACTCTAACTATCATCGATACCGGTATTGGCATGACCAAATCCGATTTAATCAATAATTTGGGTACAATTGCCAAATCTGGTACAAAGGCTTTCATGGAAGCGTTGCAAGCTGGTGCTGACATTTCTATGATTGGTCAGTTTGGTGTAGGCTTCTATTCAGCTTATTTGGTAGCCGATAAGGTCACAGTCACATCCAAGCACAACGATGATGAACAATACATTTGGGAGTCTTCGGCCGGTGGCTCGTTTACGGTTAAACAAGACAATACCGAACCTCTAGGACGAGGCACAAAAATTGTTTTGTACATCAAAGAAGATCAATCGGACTACTTGGAAGAGAGCAAGATCAAAGAAATCGTTAACAAACATTCACAATTCATCGGTTATCCGATAAAGTTGGTTGTAGAGAAAGAACGTGATCAGGAAGTTAGCGATGATGAAGCTGAGGATGACAAAAAGGATGAGAAGAAGGATATGGAAACAGATGAGCCTAAAATTGAGGATGTTGGAGAGGATGAAGATGCCGATAAGAAAGATAAAGATGAAAAGAAGAAGAAAACGGTTAAAGTTAAATACACTGAAGACGAAGAATTGAACAAAACAAAACCGATCTGGACCAGGAATCCCGATGATATTTCACAGGAAGAGTATGGTGAATTTTATAAGTCATTGACAAACGATTGGGAAGATCATTTGGCCGTCAAGCATTTCTCAGTCGAAGGTCAACTGGAATTCCGTGCACTTTTATTCATTCCCCGACGCACACCATTCGATTTGTTTGAAAATCAAAAGAAGCGCAATAACATTAAGTTGTATGTGCGCCGTGTATTTATTATGGATAATTGTGAAGACCTCATCCCCGAATATTTTAACTTCATTAAGGGTGTGGTCGATTCGGAGGATTTGCCATTGAATATTTCCCGAGAAATGTTGCAACAGAATAAAGTACTGAAGGTCATTCGCAAGAATTTGGTGAAGAAGGCTCTGGAATTAATTGAAGAGCTGGCAGAAGATAAAGAAAACTATAAGAAATTCTACGATCAATTCAGTAAGAACCTGAAATTGGGTGTTCATGAGGACAGCAATAATCGCGCCAAAATCGCCGATTTTCTTCGTTTCCATACTTCCGCGTCTGGCGATGATTACTGCTCACTCACCGACTACGTTTCGCGTATGAAGGAGAATCAAAAGCACATTTATTTCATTACGGGCGAATCTAAAGAGCAAGTCAGTAATTCTGCTTTTGTGGAACGTGTTAAGGCTCGCGGCTTTGAAGTGGTCTATATGACAGAACCCATCGATGAATACGTCATCCAGCATTTGAAAGAGTACAAAGGTAAACAACTGGTTTCGGTTACCAAAGAAGGTTTGGAATTGCCAGAAGATGAGGAAGAAAAAAAGAAACGCGAAGAAGATAAAGCGAAGTTCGAAAGTTTGTGCAAATTGATGAAATCGATTTTAGACAACAAAGTGGAGAAGGTAGTTGTATCAAATCGTTTGGTTGATTCGCCCTGCTGTATCGTCACATCGCAGTTTGGTTGGTCGGCTAACATGGAACGTATTATGAAAGCTCAAGCTCTTCGTGATACGTCTACCATGGGTTACATGGCCAGCAAGAAACATTTAGAAATCAATCCCGATCATGCCATTATTGAAACACTGCGACAGAAAGCCGAGGCTGACAAAAATGATAAGGCTGTTAAGGATTTAGTCATTCTTCTGTTCGAGACATCTCTGCTGTCTTCGGGTTTCTCGCTCGATAGTCCTCAAGTGCATGCGTCACGTATTTATCGTATGATAAAATTGGGTCTTGGAATTGACGAGGAAGAGCCCATGGCAACCGATGATGCGCAGAGCGCTGGTGATGCTCCTCCACTAGTCGACGATACCGAGGATGCTTCCCATATGGAAGAAGTAGATTAAGGAGTGTTTGAATTGCCATTAATACATAATCCATTAATTTTACTCCCAAACCAATCATAAGATTTCACATTATCTATTCGCTTCGCCGCCGCATTTTTAGTTGTGGTTTCATTTAAAACATTTAGAGTAAATTCTTTTTCGAAGAGACTGTTAAGCTTAGTTGATATTCTCGTAATTTGTTTAGAATGTAGTGAAGGATAATTCGTCCTAAGTAAGAGAATCTAACTGGTTTAATAATCGAGAAAATAAATGTATAGACCACAAATTTTATAGCTTTTTAATTTATATGGTTTTCTGGTCAAGGATTGGTTATGCTGATTCGGGTTGACAGTAGATTCGATAATAAATCGAATTTAGGGGGATGCCCAATATCGCGGTTTGGTACGAGTGTTGGCTCTGGCGCGCTCCAAAAGTTTGAAAAGCGATAGTGGATCCATCCCCTGCATGGAGTCCCAGCAAGCCAGTTTGTAATAATTTCGAAAGTGAAAACGAATTGAATTGAACGGAACGTACATTTATTTGAACACGATTCATTATTACATTTGGAAAACGACACTAAAACGGAACTAATTTTCAAAATAGATTTACAAAGCTAACAAATTTCTGGATTTATGGATATATTTTATTAAAAATCTTGGGCTTTTCATTTACTAAGTATTACTGATCTCCTTCAGTACTAATTCATTGATGGTGTTCAAATTCGTGGTGGCGTCTTTATTAACGACAATAATTTTATTTCTTGACCTTGATCCTTTATCCAGGGAGAGGTCACTTTTGCGTAAACCAAGCACTTTGGAAAGATATTTTATTAATTCGTTATTGGCTTCTCCTTCTGTGGGAGGAGCGGCTATTTGTACACCTACACCATCGCTGCTAATGTTCGTTATACTATTTAATTTGGCGCCAGGCTTAGCCAGCACCTTGATGCAGATATTCCCTGATTTGTCCATTTGTATTGGTTCATTTGAGGGCTGCACCACTTTTGCGACAACCGGCACCCCTTTAACTTTTTTATTTTTATTTTTAGACATTGACTGAAGAAATCGCCGCATGCCAAACGTTTGTTCACGGAAATTTTGACATTTATATTTTAACAGTGCGACAGGGTGATTCAAAGAAATACATTTTTAATTTTGTATTTTTTTATGTGGAGGATGCGTTACTAGTTGTTTTCCAGCTTTTCTGTTATGCAATAACAAATCGTGATCATAACAGAATGTTTAAAAGTGATATTATGTATTGAGTTTTTATGATAGCCTGTTAACTTTATGATAGCCTGTTAATTCCTTTCGAAATTTTCGTTTATGCAAAATTTTATCCTTAGATAAAGTACCACGGACGGAAGGTTGTTTGCTCTCGTTTTTGTCATTAGCTGCATCGATTCCTGTACTCAAAAATTTTCGGGATTCGGAAGAAATGAACTGATAAAACAGAAAAATTGCGTAAAACACAAGAAGAAAACGAAAAGAAGACGTCTCTTCTTTTTTCGTACTAAGACCGTTAATCATGCATTTGTTTTTTATTATTCGACACCCTTATTTTGGATGTACGAAAAGTGTGACCGACTCGGTTTTTTAACTGAATTTCGCTTACCATATTACGAACATGAAGTTCGCCGGGATTGGATTTACCTTTACCTGATTTAAGCTTAGATAAATATTTTGAAGACTCTGCAACATTGATTTGATTTTGGTTTTATTTTATCTATATGTGATCATATGTGGCTCATACAACCATAATAGATGAACATTAAATTATAGGCAGATATAAATTGCTTCATTCAATTTTATCTTAGATCAAATAATTGATCCTTTATTCAGAAATTCTGTTTTTTTATCCGTAATTTTTTATGTTAGTTTTTCCGAATACACTACGTACCTTTGCGAATACTATTTATATGAGTAAAGATAGAATACTTTAAATTATTTGTTCCATAATTTGATTGCATTACATAAATACATATTATATACAATACTAACTAAAATTAAAAGAACTTACGTGAAAGTGCTTACAAGTAAATGAAGTAATGCATACATGTAATTCTACCCTTCAGAGAGGAAGGGTATGAATTCTTTCTCATTAAAAATTAAAAGTTAGCTTCTAATCAAATAATTTTAATTTGTGACGTTAAATGTTTAAAATTGGAATTATATAAATTCGAAGAATTAATTATTATAAAATCTAGATGTTTATTAAGGCCTAACCAAACCAGCTTATCTGTCTGAACTAAATTGATATAATTCGAGACATTGTTTAAATTTGTTTTTTTTTTCACGAATGCGTGTTTCATATCAAAAATTTTTAAAGTTTTTCTTAAAATTATTTTTTAATCATGCCACACATTTTAAACGAAGATCAATTTTTGATCGAAATTAATGCGAGCGAGAAACAATTAAGCGATGGAGAAACTTACAAGTATTTCTAATTGATCTTAATTATTTATTTATGAAATATATTGATTTTATTCAGCAAATTAAAGTCGTCCAACGATAAGCGTAGAGCACTTATTTTTGCGTGTTGGTTGTATTGAAAGCGGAGGTACCAATAATTCTGATGCTTGTGATGATGGTGAACTACTGCGGCTACCTTCGTCAGTCACTTCCTGGATGAAAGGATCAGAAAAAATATGTTACGAATAACGAAAATCATCGCAAAATTCGATATTAAAAAACATACATGAATATTAGTACAGCTGGCTAGCCGCATTTGAGCCAATTGTGATGCTGGCGTTAGCGAATTAGTACTACCGAAAGGTGACGTCATCATGGTAGATACAGCACGTTTTAACCTTGATGGAGTCTTATTGAAGGAAAAAGCACGCCCAACCTAAAAACGAGGAAATGAAATCGAAGCAAATCGAAATGAATTCCGGAATCCGTTCACCGGGAGGTAAACATTATCCGTCCCTACCTGCATCCTTGTTCTTCGTGCTAATTTGAAAGCTTTCGATAAAGTACTCAAATTGACGTCACTAATGTCAACATCCAGTTCCTGTGATGTGCGATGAAGTAGAGCTTTATCCTGTAATAGATATGATACAGAACTTTATTGAAATCTATAATAGATGAATAGATTATGATAAAAAATAATTTGTTCGATGGGAAAAGGAACTGTTTTTACCCAAACAACGCGGAACACAAAAGATTTGTACAAACAAAAGAAGTGACCTCTGCGCCGCGCACCTGACATGCCCGATTTCGTTATAATAAAATAAAAGTCATTAAATAAATGAGGTTTAGACAAAGGCGACATAAAAAATAATCTCATTTGGAAACTGGAGTACACAAAATGTAAATAACGATACAGCAGTATACCCAAGAATTATATCAAATTCAATACCAGAATTGATATCGATTTAACTTACTGTATCTGTTCGGCAAGCATTCTCAGCCATTTGCTTACACAACGCCTTCAAATACACAACCTTATCGACTTCTTCATCCGATATTGAAAACGAATACAGTTTTTCCTTCTCCTGACGATAGAGTAGAGCAAACGCGCGAGGACTGTCGGTGATATCAACAACAAAACGCACCGAATTCAGTGACATCAATTTAATATGTTTGTACGCTTTTGTAGCACTCGGTGATTTAGTGCTGGTTAAACCGCGTGAACGTTTCTTACACACTTCGATAGAATCGGAAAATAAATATAGCATTAAGGAATCACCACGACCACTGAGATTATCCGATAGTTCAACAACTTCACATTTGGAGATAAAACAGCGATTCGATGAAACGAGATGAGCCTAAGGCGGATTACAGAAAGGTGTTAAGAAGTTGGGCATGATTTAGATGGAAAATTATATGAATTTTACATACCGGACAACCTTCGATATCGTTAAATATATCGAAAATGGCCATACGTGACTCTGTTTTACGTTTGTCCTCATTTATATGTGCCATTACTTCTTTGATGGCTTTCAATGCTTCTTCTAATTTCAAAAAGTCCGGATTATTTTTATTTGTATGTTTCAAGATGTCTAGAGGAAATTTAATAGTATTAAAACAAAATTCATTAACAGATAGTTCATTTGATATATACTAACCATTTAAGAGTAGACTAATACTTGGCAAACGTTGTACGGGTCGTATCATTAAATCCTGTAAACTTTGTCGACCACATTCCGGTTTTGTTTGATTGATTTTCAAAAATGCATGGAATCGTGGATTTTGATTATCACAATGTTGAAGCATCTCTTTCATTTGTTCGAAGAAATTCACATAGGGCGGATATGCTTTAATCAGATCGTCACGATGCTGTAGAATGATTTCACCAATCAAACAGTCTTCATGCCAATTACTTTGCAAAGTACGCAGGCGTTCCAACATGCGCTGATGGACCTCGTGTATTGGTAAGAAATTACCGAAAATCGCTTTGATTTCGGATTTATTAAGCAATGCATCGTTGGTCTCGGCTATGTCTTCAAGAGGATTTTTAAAAAGCTAAAGATTGAAAGGAAAAAACAATTAATATTTCCATATTTTTAACGCCAAAACAACAATCATATCTCTCCACTTACGTTCACAATTGTATCCAAAATGCCAACGTAATTCGATTCGGTACTAAAGAAGTCCATAAAATGATTAAATCGCATTGATCGATTTTTTGCTGGAGTCTGTTGCTCGGATGTTCCAGAAGCTCCGGATTTATTTATTAATTTACCAGTGCTCTCCAATTTATCGGGGCTGGTCGTGCAATCGAAGAAACTGCCAGAAACTGAAAGAAGCCCGGCATCCGATACGGATGATCGACGTTTATTTGAATCAAGAGGCGTTCCATCGGGTTGAATGCGTTGAGAGAAACGTCTACGTTTACGTCGATTGAAACTGATGGGAAGAGATTCTCGTCGATCGGTGTTGGGTGTATTAGCAATACTATCCAAATACTAACGAAATAGACAATAGTTAATACATCATCATTATCACGGACAATTTTGTAAAAATCGTAATTGCCGAAATAATTATATATAGCTATCACAAGAAAGGATGGAGAGGGAGAGGTAGTGTGGACATTCGATGAGAATTGAAAAAATGAAGAATAAAAAGGATAATGAAAAGAATATTCCTTCTGAAACTTTGGTAGAAAAAATTACAATAAATAAATTGCTAACAATGAAAATAAATCATAAAAAAAATTAAATTTATTTTGAGAAATTATAAATTGAGTTTAAATGTTTTAACAAATGATAAATATATTTGTATTCGTTAGTAAAACCAAAAATTTCACGCCTATTTATTTATGTTGAAATGAATTTATTTGTTATTAAAGACTTGTTTAATTTCTCAGCCTGTAGAGTAAATCCAAAATAAAAATTTTAGATCCAAAGCATAAAAATATTTCCGACTGCTTGAGTTCTAACACTAAATTATCTTTACTGATTTCTTTAACGATCAACAGTTAATTAGTATTAAGGTTTAATACTTACATCACCGAATAAATAATCCATTTCGTCCGCATAGCCATTTTGAATGGTATACCAGAACCAATCCGACTTGAGTATATGGGTACGACTATTTTTAGGTTCGGGCTTGGCCAAAGTGAAATGTTCATCAACAACCTAATCATTATAATAAGACATTATTATTAAATTTTTGTAATTTTTTCTTTGGATTACAAAATAAAATTAAGGCGGATGACTGTTTTTTATTTTGTCATTTCATTTTATAATTTTTTTTTAATTAAAATGGCTGAAGATTAATAAAACAGAAATAATGTTTAAAAAAATGCTCACAAATTTAAAATAAAACAAAACAAAATAATATTTTCTAAGGACAAATTATTAAATTATAAAATTATTCACAACGAAATGGAGTAACCATAGCTAAAAATTGATTGCAACTCACAAAATAAAAAAATAGATGGCAACACAGCACAATAAATGATCTTCAATAGAAATTAAAATCTCTGTTAAATATTCTTTGATTTATTAATGATATGTTTGTGAATTTTATAAGTGATTTCTAAAAAACTTCAGCCATTTTTAAATAAAAACCACGATTACTAATTGGTTTTGTTAAAACAATAAATTCAGCGGAATTGAATCGAATCGATTAGAAAGTAAAAACAAAATAAAATTAAGAAACAATTAAAGGCGCAGGGAGTTAATTCAGAGCATGTTTTTAAAATATTTACGACGTATTATTTACAAATGAAATGATTGTAATTACGAATATAATTTATCCAGCATTTTTAACATTATAATATGAAATTATGAAATATTATATAAAGCAGTAATTACGAAGGATTTATTTATAAAGAACTTTTGAAAATAATTTACTGTGCTGTCGTGAAAAATTTCTTTTTATATTAATAAAAGTTTCTAAGTGAAGAAAAGAAAACAGAAATATTTAATGAAAGAAAAAAGGAAGCAAGGAAGGATTAAGTGAAGAGGAAAGAAGTACGAAAAGGAGAAAATTTCCGAAAAGGATAAACAAATTAAAATTACTAAATTAAACAACAACACCAACTTTAGTGCTTTCAAATAAATTAATTACTATAACAAAATATTAGAGAGAGAGATTTTCAAAGTATTGGATGATAGACATTAAAAATTTGTTTTTATAAGGGTTCCAAAATCAATTGCCGGTGGACGATGCGACGCACTTATTTAAAGCAAATTAGAAATGCTATTTTAGTCTGTGATATAATGTTAAAAATGCTCAGGATTCTTACTGGTCCCGCTCCCTTTATTTCGCGTTTAATTCGACCGTGATAGAGCATTCGATAATAACTTCAAAGAAGAAATGGGAATTTATGAGTACACGACTTCAGGTAAAGATCAGAGGTAATTTTTACTTATTCCGTATGAAGAATTTACGAAAAACTTTAATAGTTTGCATGGTAAGAACCACAACATAAGAAAACCACGTTACTGTGTAATAAACATCACAGGCTTTAGTATCGTATTGATTTATTATTTTTGAATCAAAAAGTTTAGAGATTAGGACAAAAATCAGAGCAATATATTTCAAGAGGAATCACCAAAAACCTATAAATTAGAATTTAAAAACCAAAAACCTATAAAAAGAAACCTATAAATTAAATTGTATATAAATTCTTAAATTAATCTTTTAATGAGCTGACCAGAATCTTTATTAAAATACTGACTATTGTATGATTTCCTTGATGTGCTTTTGAAACAAAATCAGTCAGAGCATTCGGATAATTCCGTGCAAAAAGACTCCGTGCAAAAAGATATATCCTCGTCTATCCTGAGATAATCTGACATACCGTTTAGGTATATTCAGAGCAAAGAAGAAAGAAAAATTAAATAAATTAATGTAAGGAATCGGAGCACAATTTAAAGAAAAAAATATATTTAGAATTTTTTTAAATGTTTATTCATGGTCATTTATGATTCCGCCTGTAAATATCGCTTTCTAACCCAAATCATCAAATTGAAGTTCTTTAAGGTTCTAACCCAAATTTTCAAATTGAAGTTCTTTAAGGAAGCTATTACAGGAAGCCCGCAAAAAAGAACCAGTTAATTATTTTAATTTAGTTTGCAGAATTTAATAGAAAAACCTTCATAAAAAAGAGTGGCTAAAAAGACAACACCAAATTGTTTCTTTGTATTTTTGTAGAAAGTATACGGTGAACGTTGTTCATAAAGAGTTCATAAAACCTCTAACTTTAATCTTTAACTTCTTTTGTAGCAAAATGAGAAAAAACCCGCTATGGAAAAATTAAATTCCGAAAATTTATTGTTTTGAATTTTCTGACGTGAAAAAAACCAACTATATCGAAATAAAGAGATCAAACAACGAAATACCGTTAAAGGGTGAAAGCGGCCAACGTTATTGACTTCAATGTCCTGAGGACTCATATACGAAGTCGTTGACGCAACGGGTAACGACATCGTTGTTGCGGTTGTCGTCGCGGTCGCCATCAATTCCACGTATTGCACTGCATTTGTGGCCATTTGAGACGCGGAGGAGGAGGAGCAGGATTGATTTTTATTCTGATTAATACAGTGAAAACCGACAGAAGTACCGACAGAAGTAGTAGGTGCAGAGCTGACGTTTGAAGCGAAAGATGATAATGAAGAATTAGTAATAGAAGGAAAATGGGATGGAGGAGGATTAGGTTTATTTGTGTGAGGAATGCCTTGACTGTTGTTGTTCGATATCTTCTGCTGCGAGGAGGAAGTGACGGAGGAAACGGTGGCCACAGAGTTGCTCGAACATTTATCATCCATTGATTCCATAAATGGTTTTTCCGTTATATTTTTGAATAATGAAAATTTTGATGGTGCTTTTGGTGTTTTAAACCCATCATCATTTGTTTGATCTTTAGTTTTGTCTGGCGTTTGTATAGTAAATTTTTCCTTTTTACTACTGCCGCGTACGAAACGATCACGAAAGCTTCGCAATTTTTCCTTAATCGGTTTATTACTCATCACCGATTCATTCATCATACTGTCGTTGTCAATTGAGGTAAAGGAACAAAATGATGAATCGGCATCGAATGAAGCTAATGGTGGAGCTGCTTCGATAACAACCGAACTGCGACGTGGTCGCAACATTTTGGCGATGGGTGTCCGTACGGCGACAAAACTCATAGAACGTTTTATTGATCGCGTTATAGAGCCAGCTCGTATGAGCTTAGGTTTCTTAGTACTAGTCGGTAATGCAAAAGATTCAGTAGACATCAGTGAGATCGTGTCAGAGCTTTCACGTTTACGTTTCAATTCATTTTGTTCGTCTAGCATAAATTGATCTTCATCAGCTAATTCATGTGGATTATTCTCATCAGTATCCATGGCCAATTCGTTATTTTGATTGTCATGCATTGTTTTGCAACAAGTTTGTACGGATGGTGTCGTGCCTGAAATCGGTGATATATTCTCAGATTTTCCGTACTCTTTCTCTACGTTTTCTGTTTTGGTGGTGATGGAGGCGTTGAATATTTCTTTCTTTTTTAATAGTTTGTTAACTTTTGGAGTACTGGCATTTTTATTCAACTCGGATTCCATTAAACCACCAATAGCGACGTCTATGTCAGAGTACGAGGGGGGGAAAATATCGTTTTGATCATGCAGATTATCTGTTTGACATTCAATTTCAGTAAATAATTGTGCATCAAAATTATTGATGCAATTGTCATTATCATTATCATCTTCATCGTCGCCGTCGTCATTACTAATATTTTCATTATCCAAATCTTTCGCATCGTTGCCAGCACTGCCATCTCCATCCACCCTCCCGGTGGCTTTAAACGATTCCTTATCTATATTTCTATTTAAATTTTCGATATTTTCGGATTCTTCATCTAACGGCATATGGGGTTTGATCAATTGCGTATCAGTGGTAGGAGGTGGACTAGGGGAAGTGTTAGAAATAGTATCGGGAAAATAGCCACCAGAATTAGGCATTACCTGTAAATTTACAATTAATTAATTGAACAATTTAATAAAATGTGCTGAATGATCGTTAGTGATCATTAATAGTATTAGTCCAGAATATTCTTAATATTATTATTACGAACAAAAAACATGTTTCTAGTATTTGTAATCTGTTGTTTTGTTTCATTTTTATTTTTCAAACAACACTTACAACGTGTGAACATTCTGGATCATCTAATTCTGCGGGTATTCCTCCATTATTTTGTAATACTTCAATCATATGTTGATGCTCGTCATCGGGAAATCCAAAAAAACATATCTTTTGACCCTCGAATGCTTTCAGTTTATGCTCTTTGGAAAACTCTTCTAGAGTAGCACAAAAGCCCGCTTCGTTGCGCTTCTCCCAAGCAGCATAAACCCAGGCGGGACGAACGACAGTAAGACGGAATGTTTTTGCATACCTGTTGAAAGGGTGGAAAGTGTAAAGAAGGGGGCAACAAAGGATAAAATAAATTTAAAACGGAAAACTAGCAATTTTTATTTTTAACATAAACCGACTAAGGGTACATTTAAAATTGGCTTAAGTATGTTTAGAATAAAGCAGAAATGTTGAATGCAATGTACTTCGAATTCATAAGAAATTTTTATTTTGTGATATAAAAATAAATTATATCTTACTGATATTTTTCCCCACCGCTTTGTTTGCATATTAAGTGCGTTATTTTAGAATTCATATCTTTTCGTATACATCCTCCCATGGAATGAATTAAATTAACCAATTGAGTCTATTATAACGAAATAAAGTAGATATTAATTATATAAATATTTCATTATTTATCACGATTTTATATCTACCAATTCATCCTTCTTTCTTATTCCCGTAAAACAAGTGACGACGCCACGCATTGAGAAATTATAGATCGGCCTTGTGTTCTGTTTTAAGCCTTCCTTCATGTCGGCAGCGTGTTTTAAAGCGGGTGGACCCATTATACTGAAATTGAACAGGAGGAGGTTAAGAACGAATTGATAAAATTAGACTACTAAAACAAACATTATTTTGAAAATAAACTGTGGCAAATAATGAAGTTATTAAAACTGAGACAGATTTTAGAATACAATGTGTTTTCTTTAATGACAAGGATTAGGGTGTTATTAATTTTCTGGTTTCGTTTGTAAGACGCAACCACGACAGATATAGAAAAGGTTATGTCTTTCGAAACAAAATAATCAACAAATTATGCGAAGAGAATAGTAAGAGAATAATTGCCAAATAAACTTCAATTGGCACTTCTGGTCAGTGAAAGCCCATAAAAACCTTTACTAGAATAAATAAATAAATACAGTAAAATAAATACAATAAAATATGCTTGTGAAAATACGAAATGTTTCTAACAAATTTTATAAAATTCTTTTTCTTTTGGACATATATAATATTATAATGATAAATACAGCAGGAACATAATTCGGTAACAGCAAGTGGCATAGGATGGCACCATGTATAAAAAGACGTCACTCAATTCTGGCAACGCCACTCAATTGGTCCAAGTTTTTTATTGCATTTTTAACATAAATGTAATTCCAATTGCCAAGGTTTTTATTGATAACATCCCTTCATGAGTCAGTGGTAAAATACGAATCGGTTCCTATAGATCAGCGTTCATTAACTATAATTTCATACACATAGAATTCATTCGATAGGCTTGGTAAAGCAAGAACACACATTTTCAGAAGCGATACTCATGATTTCGCAATGAGTCCGTTTGCGGCGTTAAATTTCTCCATAATCAACAACTTTTTCGTTGAATTCGATGAAACTATCGAGCAGAGGAAACAAGGAGGGGTAATTTTTGTGTTGGGCAACCCACACGGTTTGGTTTATCCAACGACACGATTCGGCGGAGTAACAATTCTGTTGCAAGCGATGGTGGCATAATAACAAAAAAAAAAACACCACTTTCAAGTTGCATTTGCGTTTTTGTTTTTGATTGTTTTTATTTTTATTTTTAACATATAGAGCGCACGCGAGAGTATGTAATAATTATTATCAATTAGGCTTTCATAAGTCTTGATTGTAACTGCTTGATATTCATTCAGAAATGACTAGATGCCGTTAAAGGCAGTTAACGATGCATGAATTGTCCGTGAATTTGTGCAGAAACTGTGAAATCGTAGAACAAAGTCCAATAGGCTTTTTGTTGTTGGTTCATTTAAAAGCACAAGCATTCGAAGTAGGCAGAACAATAGAAAAAGGGAAAAAATGTTAACCTCAAAAAAGCATTTTGCCTAAGACGGCAAATTCAACTAAAGAAGCCTTTTGCAACGAAACAAATCTTTTAAACATTTATATTAAACATTTTTATTAATGTTTTCATGTTTATAATTTATATTTATTTTTTGTGTTTAATTTAATTTTGCATGCAGTTGCGACTAAACTCAAATAAATTGAGGAAACCATTGATGTGAGACATTATTTTTTATAATTCTTCGTTTATTAATAAATCTTGTTAAAAAGGCAATGGAGTTGGCGGGGGCGTAAAGGGTGTGAATAATTTTTTATATCTAAGTCACTTCTTATTTAAAAATTTTGAAAAACGACAAGCATTTAATTGGTATAGATTTGGTATAGAATTTGAATTGAACGGACTAAATGATTTAAATTTGCAAAAAAGGAAAAGAAATGAGAAAAGAAAATACCAAAATACGATCATTCTTACGAACATTAATGACAAAATGAGAAATAAATTGAGATATAAACGCCGATGAAATTCGATTTCTCCAATTTTTGCCAACAATTAATATGAGAAGACAGAATATTTGTGCAAAAGTTCAACAATTCGTTCTTTTGCAATCGTGATTTTTACAAACCGACGAATTGGCAGCGCAAAATCGAATTAGGTTGGTCGATTTGTTGCGTCGACGGCATTACAAAGACGTACCACGCATAAATCTTTAATTCTTCGAGCATTAGGTATAAAAACATACTAAATAATTTCGGTTTTAGATTCAGTTAGTATTGCTTATTTTATCGGTTGCAAATTAATTGCTTTCAAAATATACATCTACTAATCTTAAAAGCTTTATCACAAAAAATGTATTTGAAAATCTTAAGCTCCTTCGGAACTCTTACTATAAATATATATTATAATTTTTTTTAATTAAAAAAATCTGTAAATTGTAAAAACTATAAACAAATTATCGATGAAAATCGAAAATGCCTATATAAAATAATTTTTTTTAATAATAAATTGCTTTATATTTGTTAATTATTTACAGTTTTTTTAATTTTTTAAAATTTCTTAAATTTTTTTTAATTAATTTTAAAAAATTATTTTGTTTTAATAAAAAAAATTAATAAAAATTTTTTAATGGAAAATTAATATTTCCTTTATATAAAATATTTGTTTGTGGCAAAAAACAAATTTGTTTGATAGTTTTTGATTATCGTGATTTAATGCTTTTACAACAACAGAAAAAATTGTTTAAAATGCGTTAAGAATTTTTTTCTTATTTCGTTTTATTTATTAATTTTTTCTAAAGTACCCGCGAAGTGTCATTAAACCTCAATATTTTTTTTTCTTTAAAACAAAATTGACTCGTGTAGACAAAAAGAAATTTGCAATGATCGTTGAGGAGAATCCCGATTTTATTTAAGGATGTCCCTCAAAAAACGTACAATATTATTTTATATTATTTTATGTGCTCTTGTCGTTGACTTTTAACCGCGTGCAATGACTTCTCTCTGTCTACACTTCTGAAGGATTCTGCATTGGCGAGAATTTTCAAATAACAAATGGCAACACCGATCAAACAAATTGATCACGATTGCGCGATTAAAATGATTAAATACGTAAATTCCAAAAACAAAATTTTCATCATAAATCATTCGTTGAGGAAGAAGATATTTACACCAATATCTAGAAGAATTTCAAGAATTTTATCTTGATCTTGAGAAACACTTTTTTGAGATTTTTTTCAATTTTTTATTTTTTTGGCGCCTAATAAAGCAATTATTTTCTTCTTCAGTTCCACAGTCCGTTGAACACTTTGTAATGATCATTATTCGATGAAATCATTGCGATGTACGATAAGAACTGATTCATAGAAAATTTTTGAGAAAAATTAAATTTTCTTTCACGAATTATGGGTAACGATATAATGATGAACTTGTATGAAATCTATTAATGAAAACGGAAGAACGTGATTGATTAAGGGAGTGTTGAAATTTGCAGTGTGATGAGAGACAGATTTAATTTTCAGATACATGTGAGGGATATTAATTTCAAGGCACTTAAAATTCGATTAAAACATAGATGAATAATCGATTAGAATACTTGTGATTGTAAAGAATGTTTTCGAGATGACTGTAGTTAAGCGAACAAGCTGTTGGAGATACTAAGACTTTACATTAGATTTAGATCAGAGTTCTGGATATGGCGTAGAAATAAAATTTTTTATGGTGTTTCCTTCTGGAGATATGGATAATCAGGCTTAATTTTCTTCAATTTCACATCTGCTGAGATTATAAAACCACTCAGTGTGATTAAGCGATTACTGAGATCCAAAATAACTTTGTCTTAAGTAGACATGCGATTACTTCAGACGTCTAGTCTTCTCCAATTTCCTTTCAACTGTTCGACACTGATACGAGCGACATCTTGCGGAATATAGATGTATCCAACAACTGAAAGACACTGAGAAAGACTAAGAAAGATCTATTTTGTCTATTGAGGTATCGCTTAAGCAACAGTTTGATAATGAAACTGGCGGCACGATATAATAATGAAATCCAATAGTTGTTGACTAAATTGTGTTCCAGATTAAATTACAAAGTGCGATCAACAGGAAAATGCTAATATTCAGTTTGATTTAAAAGTGATGCAGAAACCACTGATGACAATAATTGTGCCTGATATTGATGTTCATGTGGATGATTTAATTAGTTTATTGGGGATAATATAATCTTATTCGTCCCTCAATAATTTACTCGTAACGAGCATTAGACGCCTAAATATTTAGTAGTATACTAATTTTTTTTGTACTTACCTTTGCTTACTTTTATGTATCGCTTCATAAATCGGTCCTTCAAACTCCTTTAGAATAAAATGCGTTCTCCAATCATAATCGTCAATGATTTCCAGACCAGATTCCGATGTAATGATGGGAACTCCAAAAATTTGTGCTGCTGCAACGGTCTCTGCATCGTCAACGACATCGCCCACGAGACATATGCGAACATTATCTGGAGGCGGTGATATTGACATCATCTCTGCGTTTCGGTGGCGGAGGGGATGTGGAGGGAGGGAAAAGATATTATTAATATGATTTGTACCAAACCACTTTAGCATATATAAAAAAGTTAAATCTTGGGATGCAGAAAATTATAAAAATATTCTGTATTGTAGGCAATTTCCACAGTCTTCATAAACTCTTCTAAATTTCTATAGCGTCTTCATTATTTATCCACGATAAATAGGAAATAAACTATAGGAATATATTTTTGCAGCCATAGTTTTGTAACCTCAAAAAAAACTAACTAACAGACTTTAGCATGACCAGGTTATATACCCTACATCCGCAATATAAATATATATAATTTGATTCCAACGCGATATAGTGGGATGAGTTTCCACACCTTTTTTGGGGATTTGTAATGTTCACCAGAGTCATCTCGACCATAAAACTTTTCGCCTCTTATCAAGAAGTGAAAAATGGGGCTCGACAATAATTTCTTCATAAAAACTTAGACGAAGCATTAGACCAATTTCGTCTATTTTCAATGCCAAAACAGTTTGCTATGGCAGATAATATTCGTCCCAGATTTCATGACAATACTCTAACTCTTTCTTCTTTGTAATCTTTTTTATTCTTTTCAGGTTCAAGCAGGCGGTTCGAGGATAAAATTTTGTCATCTGATTTTATCTACATACGTGTCAGAGGTGGGCGTGGTTTTCACCCGAATTCGCCCGAATAAAATGTATTTGTGACAAATCTCATAAAGATATATCTTTTCGTTTTATTGTTATCGCGACTACTCCAGGCAGGTAAATAGACAGAGATGGAAGTATCGGTACAAATTTAACTGAACAGGAATAAACTGAATATACACTAAACCTTCGGCCGTAGGGTATAGAAAAAAGGAAAAAACCTAAATGAAATATTCTAAGCTATTTGGGAAATTTATGTTTATTTATCTTCTCAAAAAATTCAAGTGCATTTCTAAATGCTTTTTAATTTCATGTACTCTATTTGTTTATTTATATTGGATAAATTCAAAAACGAAATTCGAATTTTCTTTACCGCAAAAAAAAAGAAAAATAAATTAGTATTAGTAGCCCAAATCAATTCAAACACACTCACGGGATATTTTCAATAAATGTACGTTATACATCTAAAATACAGATGTGTATGCGTTAGAATGCATTCTTACATGACATTCGATTTGTATTCATAAGTTAAGACGGATGCACTTGGCTCTTTAGTCACGACTGATTTGGCCGTGGCGAATAGCAATAATATATTTTTCGCCAAAATTTATACGAGTTTTTATAATCCGTACTACCCCAGTAGTTCAATATATTCCACTCAAAATGATGAATACATTTTACGCAATTTACATTTAAATGTATTTTTGTTATTTATGAGATACTTTTTCCTGTAATTTGGAGAATGAAAAATTTAATGAAGTTTTTTTTATATTCAACTTGTAGTGAACATTCAATATTTATCATTTGCATACCCGTCACTTTTAACAAATCTAAAACAATGTTTTATAAACTGCTACAAAACTATTTAAAGTCGATTAATTTCAGAGACATTATGAAAATAAACAGACCTTTTGCATTTGAAAGTTTCGATCGATTTTCTGCATATGAAATATCGCACAATTTTTTGTGAGTTGCCAATAAAAATTGTTATGGTTATGTTTTTCGAGAAATAAAATATTTGTGATTTATACAATTTCTAAACTGTTGGCAACTCTTAATGTAGATCATCACTTCCACCTATAGAGCTCTAGTGAATTAAAAGAGGAAGTCTTAATAGAATTCTCATCCAACCAAACAATGCCGTTATTATGCTTTATCATTGAACTCGAAGTCTTTTTATAATTTGAATAAAAATATCACGAATTTTCTATAAAAAGATTTGTGCTTAAAAGGCGTTTTAAATTGACACCACTTATTGAAAATAAAAAATGAATTTTTTGTTGTTTTTTGTGATGTATGAGATAATATAAAATAAAATATTGTTGTTTCAAATTTGTTTCCTTAAATTAATATATTTTTACAAAGTATAATTTCGATATAAGTGTATATATAAATAGTTTTTGGATTAATTTCAAACAAAATCTAAAAAAATCGTTATACGTCAAAAAAAAAAAAAAAAAAACAACCTAAAGATTAAAACCAAAAAAGAAATTACAAATACTGAGGAAAAAATATAACATTTTTCTTAAGAAAATTTCTAATATAATAAAATAAATGATTAATTGTGTCCTCAATAATTTCCGCCCATTCTCTCTTGAATTTTTTTTTTTATTTGTATTCAATTCTCATCCAATACAAGAAAAAATATATTTTTTCTAAGAATTTTTTCATTTTAATGAATATTTTTTAAAGAAAAATACGTTTATATTATAGAAATACTTAAGTGATGACGCTGTGATTAACATCAAAATGTGAGCATGTAGAATTGATCATTTATCTGAGGAAGGATCATCAAAGTTAAAAATATATAAAAATCGAATTAAGTTTTCAGGTTTGTTCAGTGTCGGAGCTTCGCTATGAAAGTATACAAAAGATTCTCATTTCAATAAAAAAAGATTATTAATATATGGATAGATATATTAATATATAGATATATATTCATAAAAACACTTAAAAAAATTATCTACAAAATTATTATATATTTGTTTGAGGGAAATGTATTGAAGCGCAAATCGCATATAAAATTGAAATGCCTTAAATAGTACATGACGAAAGCATATGTATATGCATGTGTGTATCTGTACGTGTATGCGTGCTATTATCTATATAAATGTATTTGTTATGTGTGTATGCTCGTCTGTTAATACCATCTACATGTACGATTTTAGTTACGCTTCATGAATGGATGAATTTTAAACAAAACAAACAAGCCCATCAATGTTTCTCAGTAGTGGTATCATGTAAAACTGTTTGAGTGGGTTTAAGAATGTAGTAATCCGGTGAACAGGTATGTATTTAATCCGTCCAGTAAAGAAAACTTACGGACTCAGGCAGAGATAAATGCAAGCAAAAAGGTAGGAAAAATGAGAAATTGGAAGGGAGGTGAGAAAGAAGGTGATTAAATGTAGAAAAATAAATAAAACGTGTAATTATGGCAGACAGATCTATTGCCTTATCGTTTCATATACGCCTGAGTCTGTACATTATATACGTGTATTAAAAAAATAATAATTTTGAATTAAAATAGTTTTCATAACTGAAATGTTTTCATTCCATTTTAGTGAAATATCTAAGGGTTTTATTAGTATTACTTTCTTTTAAGTATTTATAAACATTTTAATATTAAAGTCAATAAAATTTTTATAGACGCGCAGTCGTAAAGACCTTGACCATAAGTCAAACAGTATCCAGTGTAATAATTTATTGTTTAATAAATGTCAAATCTGTTCAGATAATCGTTTCACATAAGTATATTATCAATTTCAGGGAGAAAAAATAACGCATGTCTATTTTTGAGCCAGAACTTTATCTCTACTGGGTGTTTTGTATAAAACGCTAGATATAATTGCACCAGTTCGAAAAGCGTAATAAGATTTCATTGTTTTGGAATGAAGATGTTTTTTTCGATGATCGATAATTATTTCGAATTTGTTCACAAAATGTGATGCAATGACGCTTCACCATATATGAATTCTTTTACATATGAATAATTTTATTTGATCTTGTGAAGAAAGAGAGAGAGAGGGTGGGGGCGTTGGAATATTCAGGTAATCTTTTGAAATTAATCTTATTAAGAAAGTCTGTTCTTTATTTTTGTTCTAAATACCGTTTAAACATGTTTCATTAAAAAATACCTTTTGTAAAAATTATTTTCATTTTCAGTAAAAATGTCGTCTGCAAACGTTTGAACGTGTGGAGAACGTATAAAATTTTGGAAATCTAGTCTAAACTGACTTAAGTTATCGGAACACCTCGTTTATTATGCTAGCATAATCTTGTGATCTGGCTTTAACCCAAGCTAATTAACATAATTTCGTTAAAATTAAAGTTAATAAAAATTGTAGGATCATCATCATGATCGCCATGAACGAACCCAATCCCAAACGACAGAGAACAAACTAAACATTAATGAAATTAAGGAACAAACATACACGCATACGCTGTATGGTTATGGATACAGAATTCGCACACAAATATCGTTTTATTAACGGAAAACGAATACGCGAAAAGGACTAATGAATTGTTGTCAAAACACTTAGATGAAAAAATGACGCCATCAGATTGATATCCAACAACAAAAAGCAACTCATAGAAGGAAAAGATATTATTAATAACGATGAATGGTCACATTTGTTTGACTCATTCATAAATTGTTGAATATTAATATTATTCTTGTTCTCTTTTCGGTTCAACTGAAACGATCAGTTTAAAATGTATCTGATTTTTAATTTATTTCAAAATTGTTTTTCTTAAGACCGAAATTTATGATTAAAATCTAAATTTATTTTCTATTTATAAATAGTAACCATCTTTCTAAATAATATACATACACACATATATATAAAATTGCATTGACGTAACTAAATGGAAACTGATGGAATCTGGTGTGCGGAAATAATGCTTCCTAGATGTCACCTACACAAAGAAGCAGAGAAGCAAAAAAAAAAAAAAAAAAAAAAAACAAACAAAGTAAAAATGTTAAGAAACCTCAACTTAACAAGTAAGACGCTTATAAATTCCATATCTGTAATACACCACCAGGACCCTAAAACTCTGTCCTCAAAATTCAATAGACTGAAAATTGTGTATTACAATTTTATTCAATAAAAGTAGGCGTGACACCGACTTCATATCGATGTCTCTTTCCTGTCGGCTTTAATCGTAATGGCAAATACTATTAGTTCTTATCAGTGCCTTGAAGACAAAGACCAAAACTCGAAGCCGAATATTTTTGAATACTGGAAATGAAACAGGTGGTGAAAAAATAAAGACAGATACCTTTCGCTCGGTAAACTTCATCTAAGGTAGTCAACGAATGCTTTGCATACTACAAAAATTTCAAACGTTTCGTCAAAGCCAGCGTCACAGTCTTTCAAATAGTTTAGTTTTGCGTACCAAGGACTTTAATACACCCTCGTCCTGTCGGGTGTGGTGTATAAAAAATACAAGAAAATTTTAACACTAGAATTTCATAATGAATAAGAAATGAAATTTAAGTCCGTCTTGTTAACCATTCAAGCACGAACACATGCCGTTTCACGAGCTATTTGTGTTGACCTTCAAAACACGAACAGTCGAATAATCGTCCCGCAGTCATTAAGCTTCGTATTAGAAGTCTAGCTCTGGCAAAGGTCTTCAGATTATGGTTGATCCACCAAAACCTATCCGAAAAGTATTGTTGTTGTTGTGGTTGTGTTATCTAAGTAATGTAGTTGGTAATACTATACAAACGGCTTTAATGATTTCTATCATCCGTGCAAAACTACCTGAAGTAAGTAACTTATGGAAAATAAGAAGTGTATTCGAGAGAAGAGAAACTTGAGAAGTGTTAATTTTGTTGTTTTGGTTTACGAATATACGTCAGTCATTTAATTGAGCAAAAAAAAAAAAGAAAATAAAAATAATTGATAGAAAACTGTTGATTTTTTAAAAATTTTATAAAATATCAAAATTTTTTTATTGATTGATCAAATGTTGATGTTTATTTTTACCAAAAGTCTTTATATAAACCCTATAATTAAATTGGTTGCTCAAAATGAATAAATAATTAAGCAACGAATTCAAAAATTCTTGTACAAAATTACGATTAATAAATCCTTTTTCCTTGTCTCTTAAAGTTAAAGGAATCCACAAACCACGCTTTTTTGTCGCTTTTTTGATGGAACTCAATCGACGGCTACGGCGTTGCCATAATAAAATCCTCACATAGTTTTTTATAAAGGAACGAAATATTTTGACAATAGAAATTTATTTTATATTTGGTTTTTATTTAAATCGAAATCCAACGCCATTAATGATTTGTGCACCTTTTTCTTTCACATTTTTGTTTGTCAAGCATTGAAACATTTACTACCTGCTCCTTTCGGTAAATACACAGGTCGAAAAAGACGCATTCTCGTCAACAATGTTAAATTTGCCAGTAAGCAATCTTTTTAAAATTTCTGTTAAATCTAGGGAATGAGAAGTTATGAAAAAGTTTTTTTTAATAGATGTTTTAACAGTCAAGACAGCGTTTTGGCGAAGACGTCGTGACGATGAATACGTGTTGAAAATATTGAGCATGTAATGATTTAAGGAATGCTTACAGGCGGATAAGCCCTTAAACGTTTTTGCGTTTGAGTTTTCCTACGAACAAATGAAATACGTACCGCACTTTGTTTGATTTTCCTCTATTGTTTCCATTTTTTTTTGTTTTCACGTTGAGACGATGGATTTTCTTAAATTTTAATTTTAAAGCTTCTTCCAGAGAAGTTCCAAACAATATTTTATTGCAAAATGTTTTGTTTTAATAATATATATTTTTGATTATTTGTTATCGCCAAACGATTGTTCGCAAAGTTATTCATTTTTTTAGTAAATTTTATAGTTAGAATGTTTTAAAAAACCAATTGATTTCTAAAAGCTTTTTCAACATATGCGAATTTTTGAATTTATATTATCAATTAAACTTATATATTTATCTTTTTATTTTTTCCATAAACGCGACAGAATGCGCGCCTGATCACGTTTAGGTAACACTGCTCAGATTGAAGATTGTGTAGAATACGTTCTTTTAATCCCTCTTCCAGACGGATTGCACCGTTCATATTCGGAAATCTTTTATACCATGGAAAACCAGTAATACATAATTTCGATCGCATGCAGACTTTGTTCTACGTTTTTCACTTCTTTGTCAGTAATATGCACATTTTTCAATATTTTACTAGTATCAACGGGTTCTTTTTGGTTATTTCTTTATATAAAATTACGGGCGGAACAAACGCGAAACCCCCGACACGAACAAACAGCAACGATGTAAAACAAATGACTGCTGAACGCGATGTCAAAATTGAAATCCAACGGCTGTTGCAGAACAATTTGTTTGCAATGTTTTGACATTTGACACTATTTTAAAAACATAGAAATTAGCCTTTCTGCAAAATCGTGGGTATGTTAACTGCGGTTGAGTCGTTTAGAGCGTTCGTAACTTCAATAAATTCAATTTAAATTTTGCTGTAAACGAATATTTTGAAATAAATATTTGAGGTATCGACATTTTAGTTGATAGACCGTTTTAAAAAGTAATTCTAAAAATTACAAGCAGGAACGAAATTTGTCAATTGAGTTATTATTTTTCCTTCATAATTTATTTACATCTAACACAATTTTTTATTTGATTACTTATTATTGAAATTTCCATTGAAAATCATATAATTTGGAATTTTACTTTTTTCTATGAATTTACGGTTTTTGATTTCCCTTTCGAAGGAAACCTGAATAATCGTAACCACTTTTTTCGCTGATTCGCTAATTTATGATACATTCATATCACTTTATGTAAGGAATTATTATTAATCATACATACTGCAGTTTTTTGCATTGTAGTATAAATTAAAATCATGGCCTTATATCCTTTCTCTATGGATGGAAAATATTCCATCTTGTCTTGCATATTATTTATGCATTTATTTTTGCGTATTATTAGTTTGGTGGAGTATGCGGCGCCAAGAGATATGATAGTCAATTTACCTTGACAAAAACTTATATGATGTCTATATTTTAGGTATTGTTTACATTATGCACATCATACGTGATCTTGTCCCAATTGTTGTTATTGTTTGCTGTTATTTAGTATTTAGAAAGTAAGAGCAATATGTTCCCCGCACACATTGCATACTAGTCCTCAAATTCCATACCTAGCACAATATTTTAAATGCTTGATGATTGACATCTGATATATAACAATTCTCATTAGATTCGCCCATTTTTACCTTTTACGTTTAAAATTAAACCCGCGTTTCACCATTTCCTAATGGATGTTTATGAATGTACATATTTTTTAGGAATGTGTACCAAATCTCAGTGAAATATGTACTATTTTGTGATTGCATCGATAAAATTTATGTGGATTAGTGCGAAATGTCTATCTCTATCTCTGGCATCTATCACCGCAGTCTGGGACCAAATAACTATATTGTATGGTTAATGTTGTATAAATACGGTGTCCTGAACGCACTCGATCTTCAAATATTTTATGTGTCAGCATCTAATATATTCTTTCTTGTAAAAATCTTTTGCTTCATTAAAACTTTTTTCAACTTGTTAATAAAAGGTTAAAGGACTGGCGTAATCTCGGTAACGCTTTCCGAAATGTATATTCAGTGACTCATACTAAGTTAACCTAAATGCAACTATTAATGCTACAAATTAGTACAGAAGTTATTTAAATATTTACTACACTTTTCGAACAAATAAACGCAGAAATTATTGCTATCCCGCGACAGATGGCGCTGTACGTAACTGTTTCATTCAGAAAGCAATACTTATATCAATGCAGCAATCTGTCAAGCAGCCTGACAGTTCCTCAATAAAAATTTTCAGCCAAACGAATTTATTGTCAATTTCTCAAACAAAATTTTGAGCTTTTAATTTAAAGTGTATGAGCCAGCAAATTTCAATTTCCATTTCCGTTTCCTGCCTGCGATAATAAAACGTTACAAATTTAAAATGATATCGGGAGAGAAGTATATGCCACCTCAAGGTAAGTATATGTCCGGGGCTGATGAGAATCGCAACGTGTTGCGCACATTTATTCACACTTATCGTGATCTCCCGGTTCTCTGGGACACCTCATTGCGCGATTATACAAATCGTGATAAACGTGCCGAAGCTTATGAACAATTGGTGCCTATATATCGGTACCTGAAACGTGATGCCACTGTCGAGGATGTTAAGAAAAAAATCAACACCCTTCGAACGAATTATCGTAAGGAATTAAAAGTGGTTGAGTCGGCGAAGCGTATGGGATCGGTACACACACCACGTTGCTGGACATTTCACGAGTTGGATTTCCTGCGAAATACTGAAAAATTTTTGGCAGTAGGAGGTCACAACATGTCGTCGCATGAATCGATCGGTTTCTCCGAAAATTCTCAAACTCAAGGATCATTTATGGAATCGCCATTTTATTCGTACAGGCAACTTGTGACCAGTACTCCTATGGCTCCACCGAGTATAACGGAAATGTTTCAAAAATCATTTGGTAGTCATACGCCCAAGCAAGAACATGATGCAACACCACCCATGCAACATATGCCACCACCTGGAGGTTCGAAACACGAACAAACACCAATGTCCAATCAATCGCAGAGTGTTGATCAGCATAGTGCTAAACGGCAACGATTATCCTCAATGGCTACACCACAAAATCCTGATGAGCTTTTGAATATTGCTTGTGATTACCTTTCGACTACATTTCCCGAAGAGGAATCGATAGTGCGTACTTGGACACATAAATTAAAACGGATGCAACGCGAGCAACGACTACTGGCTGAGAAGTTCATTAATGAGATACTTTTCGAAGGTGAATCTGCTACACTGCATCGCGGGTCGGTGCAAGTGAATACTTTTGAGCCTTTCGTACGCTTCGAAGAACAACAACAAAATGAAGAAGCCGACAAGTCACAGAGTCCTCGAGTGCATACATCTACTGCAACAGTGCCACCAGTAGCGGCACCAGCAGTAGCACCGACACCAACATCATCTGGAGCAGTGACGCAGCAACAACAGCAACCATATTCAGCTGGTCAAGCCGAAGCCGAAGGGAAGCAATTAACTAGCGAAGCAACTAATTTTACAAGTTATAATTAAAATTGTAATATGAGATTATTTAGGTTTTTAATAATTGAATTTAAAAAGTTTAGAATTCTAATATTGTTATGAATGTAATTATTTTAATCAGCGTTTAAAAAAGCTATTAAAATGTACGAACTAATGTGAATTTTTTAAATAAAAAAAATTTACTCTAACAATAATGTAATTAATTTGAAAGGAACAACTGTATATTAAAGTTAAACTAAAATTTGCGGAAACAATAAATACTTAAACACAATACACATTTTCTTTGATTTTAATAAATTGAATTTTTAAAAATAACCTGGGCAGTCCTCTCAGGACGTGTTAATTACTGGTTATGACTTGCTCGTAGTTTGTCACACCACGAGCACACCATAAAAATGGAGAGGCAGCAGCAAACAGTAGACCTGCACCAACCATTGGTCGATGCAATACCCACGCTACAGAAGCTATAATCAAAGCAAATGATAAGGACAGCATGATATTGGCACCAACTGGATACTGCGGATCAGGGGCAAGGGAAGAAAGAATCCTTATGCGTGATACTAAAAAGAGAAAATAAATTCAAGTAATTAAACGGATAAATAGTTTACAAAATATAATACTAACGAATTATGCTTAGAAGCTTTGATGTACACGTAACACCAAAAAAGACTAGAATCCAGCCCATAAATCGAAAACCCCAATCAGTTAGACGTTGGGCATGATGCTCCCGCTTGAAAACTTCTGATAGGCCAAGTTCACCGGGATAAGCTAGGATTACTTCATCACCTCGCGTTGCCTTAAAGGGAACAATTTTTCTACCTTGAAGTTTTCCAACAATTGTATACTGTAAAGTAATTTTTTAAAAGAAAAAAAAGATCCAAATCAAGGATTACTTCAAATCAAAGCTTACTCACTATTTCACCCTCTTGTCCTGCAGCAGTAAACAGAACACGAATATCACCGATTTCAGGATTAAAAATATCATTTGAATAATAATACATTCCTAAATGAAGTTTAATATCTGGATCATCTGGTCGGGTGTCTGATGTTAATTCTACATAATTATTGAATTTTACTTTAATTTCTGTTCCCAATTCGTAGCGGCCAATAAAGACATTGTCGGCTAATTGTGTTTCACTTTCGATAGGAAAATATTCGGGATTACGGTGACCGGTCTGTGTATGAAATGAACGTGAATCAATTAGTTTGTCGCGCCATTCTCTGGTGTAATAATAAGACCCGCCATTGGCGTAAATGGAGTCAACTGATTCTCCATAATTATGCTCGCTGCAACAGAGAGAAAGTTATGAAAATCTATAACAAATTTCCATTTGTTTATAAATCACGTACACGCTCTCCTCCACCCATTGATACATTTGAACGCGCCTTCTTAATTTTACAGCTAGCACTTGAATACCATAATCCGGCGCTAGGAGCGGTTCTTCGATGATGATTGGACCAGAGATATGTACAATTTTTCCTTCATAAATGCTTTCGATTTCTTCATGTAGGCTCAGACTAACTGCATTTTCCAGAGCTTCATTCAAGGCCATGTGATTATGTACAGCACGCCCCTGGAGTAGGTTTCCATTAATACTTGGCTATGTGACATTGTGGGATTTGTGGACTGAGATTACCTCATTCCAAAATAATACACTCGTGCCTGCAAGATATAGAATACATCCGAAAGTAGCAATCAACCAGCAAGAGCGAAATTCTTCAATTAACGTCATCGTTTCAACATTATGCGAAATTTTTAACAGAAATTAAATTCAATTATATAGATCAAGTCTGTAATTTACGCTAATCACTCCAATACATTTATTGGGAAGTGCTTGCAATGTCAACAGGGTAAATGAGAAACATATGTTTTCAGTTTATGACAAGGTTGCCATATTTCTATTTATGAAGAATAGTTAATATCTTCTCGAAGAAATCCATTCTATACGTTACAATTTTATTTATGTTACACGGTTACTAAAATATTGATACCCTCGAAACACACTGGCAATAGCATCAATTCATTTAAGCGCTAACGAATGACGCTGTCAAAATTATATCGGGCTTTTGTAGAAATACCAGGAGAAAATAACGGTTCCTTTAATTCGCAGGGATTCTATTTTCTAATTTCAAAGATTTAATCGCTTGCTTGTTCTTTATAAAGTTCTTTTTGTTTAAAACAGCTTTATGGGAGCATAATGGGAGCTTTCATCGATACAGCAAGTTAATTGATAATGTCGTCTCAGTTTGAAACTTTTATTCGAATACCGTTGTGTTTATTATGGTCAAGCTATAAAGTCGGTATATTTTCTTAGGTCTGTTTACGATTACGAAAAATTACACGTGTTTCTGTTTGGGCGACAAAATTGTTTGGGTTCGGTTAAATGTTGTTTGATGTCCCAACAATTGTTGCTTACATTTCCTCTAACTTTTGTCGCTTACTTATAAAAAGCAAGCTATAAATGGATAGTCCTGATATTAAGTCGAACGGGCGAAGAATCTTGACCACCACGTTTCACGTTTTTCTCACATTTATAAGTCATATTATCGGATGTAAACAAGATGCTATCATGTATACGAGTCAGTAATTAATATAAAAGAACTTAATAAAACATAATATACTCAAGGCAGTAAATATGTCGTTATACGCGTTTAACAGGTTAACAGGTTTGGACAATAAAATAAAAAATTAACATATCTGTAAATTCTTGTATAAGAAACAAAGTGATAATTAAAAATGCTGAAGTGTAACAAATTTGGCCAAATGGCAATAGATAAAAATTAGATATTTTCACATCTCAACGAATCTGTTCTGTTATGGATTGAGGGACTTGTGCTCTCAATCAGTGTTTCTTTCAGGTACTTCTCCGGAGGGGCTCAGCTCCCCCGGAGAGGACCTAGCGCCCCCCCGAAGAAACCCGAACCCATTATTTAAATGTTATTTAAACTATCATTTTATTCAGTCTGCCCCCCCCCCCCCCGAATCTCCGTAGCGCCCACCCGAAGTGCAGGTGTCTGAAAGAAACACTGCTCTCAATAGTTTTAGTCTATTCATATAAATGATCACATCACGTTTGCATGAAAAGGATTTTATTAAGGATGACAAAGACGTTTTAAATAGCAAAATAACACATAAATTTGTTACTTATATTGAAATGTTTTAGTAAAATTATAATTTTTAATTAATGATTCATTAATGTGATTTAAATTAAATTACTTTTTTTAATAATAATTATTCAAGAAATTCATCAGATTAATTCCGGGAAAATTAAAAAATAATAATTTTGATGACTATTTCGAATATAAGGGTGTCCATGAAAATAACGTAATTATGTGTATATATAAAACCATATTTCCACCAAAATCTTTTCGATCTAAACCATTTTTAGCAATACTTCTGGTTGCTAGAATTTGATTTTAAAAATCGAACAAAATTTCAAAAAGTTTTATAATGGTTCTTGACTGAAAACATTGATTATAATATTTTATATAAATTTTTTCTAAAACTCAATTTTTGATCGAGTGTTACTCTTCATAGTGACACAAGGTATCACACTGGTCACTCTATAATTTCAGGATTTAAATCAGAAATAAGGAGATAGAGATAAAGAGACACTCGTTACTGTAAATTATGAATTTGTTGTAATGGCCATTTTTTATGGTCTTTTGAATTCACGTACGTAATGTGCAAGAACTCGTCCGATGTTGTTCTTGTGCGTTAGTTAACGAGTAAAGTAAGAATGTTGGGAATATTTTTTTCACAATATATTTCTATTTAATTCTCTAACCTAGTTTTCCTAACCTAATTTTCAAACCTAGTTTTCAAACCTGTGCTATATTTAATTCTTAAGATACATATATATATATATATATATATATATATATATATATATATATATATATATATATATATATATATATATATATATATATATATATATATATATATATATATATATATATATATATATATATATATATATATATATATATATATATATATATATATATATATATATATATATATATATATATATATATATATATATATATATATATATATATATATATATATATATATATATATATATATATATATATATATATATATATATATATATATATATATATATATATATATATATATATATATATATATATATATATATATATATATATATATATATATATATATATATATATATATATATATATATATATATATATATATATATATATATATATATATATATATATATATATATATATATATATATATATATATATATATATATATATATATATATATATATATATATATATATATATATATATATATATATATATATATATATATATATATATATATATATATATATATATATATATATATATATATATATATATATATATATATATATATATATATATATATATATATATATATATATATATATATATATATATATATATATATATATATATATATATATATATATATATATATATATATATATATATATATATATATATATATATATATATATATATATATATATATATATATATATATATATATATATATATATATATATATATATATATATATATATATATATATATATATATATATATATATATATATATATATATATATATATATATATATATATATATATATATATATATATATATATATATATATATATATATATATATATATATATATATATATATATATATATATATATATATATATATATATATATATATATATATATATATATATATATATATATATATATATATATATATATATATATATATATATATATATATATATATATATATATATATATATATATATATATATATATATATATATATATATATATATATATATATATATATATATATATATATATATATATATATATATATATATATATATATATATATATATATATATATATATATATATATATATATATATATATATATATATATATATATATATATATATATATATATATATATATATATATATATATATATATATATATATATATATATATATATATATAATATATATATATATATATATATATATATATATATATATATATATATATATATATATATATATATATATATATATATATATATATATATATATATATATATATATATATATATATATATATATATATATATATATATATATATATATATATATATATATATATATATATATATATATATATATATATATATATATATATATATATATATATATATATATATATATATATATATATATATATATATATATATATATATATATATATATATATATATATATATATATATATATATATATATATATATATATATATATATATATATATATATATATATATATATATATATATATATATATATATATATATATATATATATATATATATATATATATATATATATATATATATATATATATATATATATATATATATATATATATATATATATATATATATATATATATATATATATATATATATATATATATATATATATATATATATATATATATATATATATATATATATATATATATATATATATATATATATATATATATATATATATATATATATATATATATATATATATATATATATATATATATATATATATATATATATATATATATATATATATATATATATATATATATATATAGCGTTGTTACAAATAGTACAAATTTTTCGAGAAAAGTGCACCAAATTCCATAGAAAATTGTACAATTTTGTATATATGCCAAAAATGCGTGTATAATATTGTGGGCGTCGTATATTTTTATCTCTGATTTAAATTTTTTGATTTTGTTGGATTTAGCCCTGGGAATCCCTTTGGGAGTATATAAAATAATGCTTTAGTATTTCCAATGGAGAAGGGATTAGTTGAAAAACCTGGAGTGATTTGATGAACGCTGCCATTCTCCATCCTGTATTTTATGGGTCGGCTGAAAAAATGTCTTCGAGGAAATGAATGTTTCCTTATTTTGATTCTCATTCTTTCAGGGAAACAAATCTATAATTGGCGTGGATTGTGCATGTGTGTCGTCTTCTTCATTTGAGTAAAACACAAATAGATATATATATATATATATATATATTTATGATGGCCTTTTTTAGGGTTGAATTACTTTGTATCGTATTTGCAAATTTGACCTCCATTCAATTTGATTTCATTTATAGAAAAAAATCAACTGTTTGTTGTTTTTACTTTGAATTTGTTTTTTTCGTCTTTGAAGGACGTTGCAAACTTTTTTAGACTAAATTTATTACAAAACTTAAAAAAGCAAGAAAAGCAATTCCAATGCGTTTTTGTGGCGCCGTTCTGATTAATCGCTTTTTATTATTTGGAATATTTCAATTCTCCCTAGACATTTCTGAGACGAAAGAGAATATTTGCGCTATTGGGAATTCCTTGGATTTTTACAATATCGTTAAAAAATGCAAATGGAATAATCGAAAAAACAGTTCCCGATTTAAAAAAAAACTACCATGCTTCTCGTAGTGATTCATCAAATAAACTGAATACACCCTTTTCTTTTTTATATGCAGAATGTTCGAAATGAAACTTGTTCGAATTTTAAGAACAATTTGTTTGTTCGTCGTTTATATATAATCAAGGCTTAAAAAGTCTCGATGAAAACATGCAGACTCAGAGGAAGATACCTGTTGTGCATAATATGGGCGTGGGCGTATTCACGTGCGTAAAGTAACGTTTCTTCTTTTTTTTTCTTTTTTGGCTTAACCCTGTGTGCTGAACTTACCAGCCTTACTGTTTTTAAATATACCGTTATCACTGTTATTTTGTTTTTTCGTTTGCCTGTTTTTTTTGCGGTAGAATGTTTTGAGTTTGTAGAGCAAAAATACGTTAACGGAGTGTGAATAATTAAATCGGATTTGAATGATATCGTAAGACGGTAATGTTGCAAAGTTGTTAAAATTTAAGTGAGATTTATAAATAATAGCATGATCATATCAGAAAATTCAGGGTTGCCGGAGGCCGATAAAATTATTTGAATAATTTCGATTAATTAATTTTCAAATTATTTCGTAATTAATCGATAGGTTTTTACATTTTAATAGAGCTAAAATTATTGGAAAATATTAAAAACTGTTCTTTAGACTACGTGGGTTGTTTTCAAATTGTTTGAAAAAATTTGTAGTATGTATTGCATATAAAATTTTATCGTGAATTCAAAACATATTTAAGCGTATTTCTGTTTTATAATAAGGTGCTATTTCTCGCCTACTGTACGTATTTATAAATCAAGTGTTTGATATTTAGTATGCATAAATATATATGTGTATACACATACATGTGTATATGTACCGTCCGTCATACCAACCAACCCAGATCGAGATGCTGATAGGAAACGTAGGCGATATGGACAAATGCGAATTCCTTCGCTTTAACTTTCATACCTACACGTGTGTACACACGCGCACACATGCACACCTATCAACTTATTTACATTCCATTGCGGCAACATGATTTTATTCTCTTTGTGGAGATCCTGACGACGATTTTACGATGGTATGACACGTGCACGTTATTCGTAAAAAAATTATTTTTAAATTTTGTTTATGCACTAAAAAATTTATAGAAATTATTAAGCAATCACCAAAGTAATTGGTAAAAATCAAGGTCAATTATTTTGATATTAAGCCGTATGAGATAACGAAATGGGTTATAATTACACATAATAATTTCCTCATGATTATCTTGGCTAGGTGCAAAAATTTTATATTCGAGAACCTTAAATATATCGACCAGTCTAATCGCGTCTTCAAAAATAACATTTGCTTAACGGTCACTTCTTGTTTAATTTAAAATTAGTCGTAGGTGAATTTTTAGGGCATAATGAAATAAATAGAATGGCAGTATTGCCAGTTTTGAAAAGTAGAACAAACCTCTTCCGTCTCATGGTGTTTAATAGAAAACTTAGGAAACGAACTTGATGTAGAAAAATATTTAAAATTTCATGAAGTCTTTCGATCTCGATTATTAAAAACAACTATTATCATTACGTTACGATTGTTTATGAAACCAAATTTCACAAGGCTGTTTCTAAACCTTTTTCAATGCAAACACTTTTTGCGTTTCCGATACCAATCCACTGTGTCTTGTGGATCCTCAGTTTTTACCAACGCTCTCGAACTAGGCGCGTCCAGAAATCGTGGATGACGATATTGATGGTAAGGTGGGGGGGGGGGTGGCAGCGGCATTAGTGATAACTGGGTTCAGCTGATGTTGCCGAAGAAGTTACTTAGCATGTGCGGGCAACTGTTTGTTTGGTCAACCGTTTCTGCATGCATCTCTACCACTTACGCCGTCGTCGTCTTACCAACATTGTCGACGGTTCTCGTTCATCATCTACTCTTAGCCAATTCATTGCCAGGGTACTCAGATTTCTTATAATTTTATATTCAGGTAGAAGGCAGAATGAAAGTTAGTTTGTTACTGTTGGCTTTATTGTTGTTGTTATGGGTGTTGTTTTGGTTGTCGTATTTGTTATTGTTAATCTTTTTCTTCCTCTTATTGTTGTTGTTCTGTTGCTCGGTACTTCGATTCCTTTTGAAAGCAAACAAGCCGCAGAATGCTGCTGTAGCCGATGCTGAAGCTGTTGCTGTTGCTTGTTATTGTTGTTAGTGGCATTGCTGACACTGATGCTGGGACGGCTATAGCCATCCCATGTCAGCGGAACGACAATTTTGCATGGTGACCATATATGTACGTATGTTTATACTATTGTTGTTATTGTTGTTGTTATTGTTGTTGTGTTTTTGTCGCCATTTCTGTTACTTGTTGGCAGACGTTGGCCAACGCTGACCAAATTCAATGTCTGCCACCTAAATGCAATACTAGTCACTTTTTAGCATTACTTTCATTTGCCACCATCACCATTACCGCCAACGTCATCCTCCTCTTAGCCCCACTGTCATCACTCTTTACTCTTATCGTTGTCGTGACAGTAGTTTTTGAAGGAAATTTTAAGAATGCAGAGCTATTTGAAGACTTTCTTTTTTAATTTAGAGTGTTTTACATCGTTTTATATTGATTATGATTTTGTTGATATTTTTATTGGAGTTGTCATTTCTGCTTGCAACATTGTTGTTGTTTTTGTTATTAATATTATTGTTATTGTTAATTGCGGTTGAAAGAATTATTTGCTTTATCGTGCGTTATCATTTGAAAGAACGAAAAATTGAGTAAAAAATTAAAATGAACGCCGAAATACAAGACCGCGTCTTCGCCTGTTGGACCGGGTGGAGCAGTAAGGGGGGGGGAGGAATTATGCGTATTAAAAACACCGAAGAGCTTTTGTCAACTCGTCACGGTTTCTTAACAAAACCTGGTAAATCTTTTTCTATGAAAAACTTTAAAACGGATTAATACTTTTTTGTTTTAAAAGTCCTTTAAAATTCAGTTTTAAAGGTTTTTGACTACCTTTTTGAGGTTTTGAGAAGAAATCAAAAAGTAAACGTAGAAGTCATTTCACTTCGGATTTAATTAAATCGGACATAATTCCTTTTCCTCTGTTTATAATCCTTTATTTTTTTAAAGATTTCTATTCGTTTTTAGTATTAATTTAATTTATTCATTTGTTGTTTTATTAATTTCTTCCTTATTCTTTGTTACTTTTGAGAAATATCTATTAATTGTTGTTCTTGTTGTTGTTGTTGCGGCTGACGGTGTTGGTGGTGATGATATTGTTGTCTATCTATGGGCACCGCAACATCCGCAACTCTTCACGAGTCACTTAACATTTTGCCAATATTCAACCAAAAGGAAACCGAAAAAGTCCGATTTCTTAAACTCAACAACCGCATCGTTAAACATAAAAGAAAAGAAATCAGAGATTTAATTTTTTTTTCTATTTTTTATTTTATTTTATTTGACTTTACTTTATTTTTTTTTTTTGAAATAAAAAGTGAGAAACGAAAACGAAATTGAAGTTGAAGAACAAAGACTTTGGAATGACGGCGAATGAGGACGACCATAGCGTTGATGACGATGATGATGATGATGATGATGATAGTAATGATGTTGAAGTTAAATTCGGAAAGATAAGAAAGACCGAAAAAAAATTAATGCATGGAATTCAATCGAACGAAAAGGAACGAAAGGAAGAGAATTGCTAAAGGAACGGGTTAAGTTTGGAATGTTGTGTAGCTCTGAATCCAACCCAGTCAGATTGGAACCTGTTAGACCAGAATATATTTGAACTTGATATACGTATAACGAAATTATCTTCTCTTTCATTCATGCATTTGTTGTTTTTGTGCTCAACAATATGAAATATTTTGAACTTGGTTAAAGGGATAAAGTTCAAAAAGAAAAAAATGGTAAGAAAAAGGAAGAAATGGTTGAGAAAAAAACGAGCAAGGCAACAAAAATGAAAAGGATAACGAGCACAAAGAATGAAATCATCCGTTTAAACTGAATGCATTCCTGTGTATCAATGAGGATAATTACACTCTTGAACAAAATTTTATATAAGATGCATATATAATTCAATGAAATGGTTCGTTTGCTGTTCGGCACAAGGTCATTATTTAAATGCAAGAGGGGGTGAAGAAAGGAGGTAAAGGAAATAACAGTTAGAAAGAGAGAGAGAGAGAGAAAGAGAGAGCGGAGTGGAAGTAGGATGGTAGAAATACTCATTAGAAGAGTCATTGAAATTATAATTAAAATAATTTACATTTATTGCAAATGGTATTTCAGGAAGAGGTGTTATTTTATTTCTTTGATTGCATGTTGATCGTATGCCGTTTACTCTGCCAACTGCCTAACAGTCATTAAAACATCTTTCGACAAATATACTAATTAATTTTATAATGAAATTATAATTACGAAATGGTATTTCAAGAATAGGTGTTATTTAAAGTGATGATGTTGTGTGATGATATATTTAATTTACTTGTGGAATTTATTTGTGGAAAATTCTTACTTTAACGATTATTAGACGGCTTACAGTTTAGCGTCATAGATGTAGTTTAGCATATGTACTAAACTACATCTATGACGCTAAACTGTTAGTTACTAATATCTGTTGACAAAGATAAATCCATTCAAAAACTTTTTGCAATAACAAAAAGTGTTTGGGATACTTTTTTATTAGTCGCTTATCAAAGAAATGCGGCCGAATAGTGTCTTTTTTCAGAAAATTTCAAGAAACAGTTTTCTATCGGTTGACTTTTTAAGCTTTTTTATTAATTATTTTATTTTTATTTATTATTAATTATTTAATTATTTGGTATTAATTCGAGGAATATTTATAATATTTTCAAAATTTGATTTTTGAAAAAAAGTTTGTATTAACATTTTTAAGAAAAAAGAGAATTGAATTCAGGGATACTTTTTTATTAAATTGAAAGCAGATTTTAAGTTCAATTCGGAAACTTTTTTTGTGTTAAAATTTTGTATCCACTTCATTTTCTTTTTGTAATTCTTTTCTCGGTTCTTCTGCTTTGTGCGATAAAGATTGCAACGACTCAAAGTCATTCCCTTTTAGCCAATGTACTTTTAACATTTCTGTGTGTGTGTCAGATTGTTTGAGGTTTAACATGCATGTATTGTAAATGTATTGGTAGAGCATGGAATTTTTATGTTTTCCACAAAAATGTGTGCGTTCTTTACGATGTGATTTTATAAAATACTGTTCCTACACGATCCGATCCTTTCTTCAGTACGGTCATCCCGTTCGGTCAATTTTTATTTTGCCACGTATTTTTGTTGGTTAAAAGGTTGTATAAAATAAATTATAACTTTATCTTAATGATGTGGCAGATTTTTAATTTGGCAAGCTTTGTTAGATCTTCGTATGATTTCGTCTTTAATTTTATTTTTCTCACATTTTTTTAACATTTTTGTGAATGAATCAAGTAAACATCTAAACACGGTTCAAAAAGAAAACGGAATAGTTGATGCCTACCGAGATAAGGATAAAAAAAGAAAAAACGAAAACAAAGGGAACCGACCGACCAGTCGTCTTTGAATGGTCTCTGTTCGTTAAGCTTGAATCAGGGTCGAATATGAGTCATGATTAAGGCATTTAAATTGGAAAGAATTGGAAGAGGTAGATCTATGTTGATCTAAATTCTTTTTCTTGCGCTCTTTTTTTTTGTACGAGGGCACAATCGGAAAAAGGAAAGCGGAAAAAAGAAGTAACAGAAGATCGTAACAGTTCATTTTGAATTGAACATTTCAAATTGAATTTGAAGATGAACGAATTTTATGATCGATCTCTGACTGAACGGACGAAAATCTATCGACTTCTCATAGATGAATCGTTAAGTAGTTTTAGTTTACTCGATCGTAGACAATTCTGACATGCGTTGTAGAAGATATTCTCGTAAGTTGTTTTTCTCGTAAGTGTTTGTTCTTTCTTGAATACTTCTAAACTGTGTTAATAATCATAATTTATATGCTAATGATAAAGTTATTTTATTATCCTTTTTCCTCTCTCATGGAACGCACACTACTTTTTTGTTTAGGGAGAGAATGATTGCCAAATGCACCGATGCATGAATTGTTCACACGCATTTTAAAAATAATTATTGCGAATACAACACACGCGCAATCAGCCACATTCACAGCGAATTCATACATACACGCACTCTCTCTCTCACACACACACAAAGAAAGAGAGAGAGACACGGAAATAGAGAGAAAATTGACCACACTGGTAATAAAATACAAGGGGAAATTTACGAGTCTAAACGTTTTTCTTAACATGAAGCTTGAAGCACATTCTAGCTTGCGAGTTATCACGAGTAAAACATTTTATATCACCGAACGTGTACAATCTTTTGCAAACATAATTTGCACTTTTTCATTCTGGCAGCATCTAATTCAAGTGAGAAGCGAGCAAAGAACTTGTATGAGTTGCGATGCTCGTGTTCGATTGACAATCGAGTATGTCGCACCAAATCAACAACAAACCAAACAGAAAAATTATAATCAGTTGTTAACGAAATCTGGTCGCGTTTGGTGTTCTTAGAGTTGTAACGAATATTGGGAATATTACGGTACGTTTAGAATATGGTGCTAAAGCATTTAAAATAAATCGAAAAATTTAAGAAAAGCAATTAATAAAAAAAAGATAAAAGGATATTCTTTTACGTAAAAACCTAGTTGGTTTTTTAATTAATTGTACGATATAGTACTCGATGTACGACGTACATAGAGAAGAATATGAATAAAGTGTAATATAGAAAATATCCGTGTGGTGAGAAGCATCATATTAAACAAATCATAGATTTATTGTTATTTGTGAATGAAAAAAGTTGATTATGTCACAAATTATGCTATTTTAAACAAAAGTTATTTTATCGATGGTTTGGTGCGGAAGAAGGAGATTGTGTATGTGTGCGTTTGTGAGAGGAGAGAGTACGTATTGTATGAGGTTAAATATTCAGTCGGAAAAAGTAATGAAAGCCCAAGCAAAATTTTAAATAAATACAGGAAGTTTGCCGTAAAAGAGAACTCAAATCGAATGCAAATTTACAAATTTGCAAATTTGCAATTAATTCACCAGACGTGTCATGGCTATCAAAGACGCCGACGACACACGAGACGGCGTTGGCGACGGCGACGGTATTGGCCAGGGTGACGTCGAAGATTGTACGCAAATGCTGTGTCAGTCGGTTTCAATATTACTATTACTACAATGATAATGGTGATAACAACAACAACAACGACGGTGCGATTAAATGAAACGCACAAATCATGATGCAAAAAACAAAAGAAAATAGCTAGATTAAAATAAACAAATCATAGAGAAGTAAAAAGGCATATCAATCGAACTAAGAGCGCAAGAGATGGAGATGAAAGAATTGCACTATATTTTAAAAATAAAGATCTCAATTGTAGACTTTAATTATTCGCCCATCACGAAATGCATTTCTGAGTATCGTCTTTCGCGCGTCTTTTTGCGGTTGAAAATTGAAAAGTTTGCAAAACGTCCAAATAGACGAAAACAATATTATCGATTACTCAAATAGTTTTTTCTGGATATATGAATTAGTTCAAAAATGTAATAAAGTCAAAAAAGTAAATCAAGAGTAATTAACCGAATCAAGCAATTAAAAAATTAGAGAGATAATTCAATAGCACAGAGAGAGAGAGAGACACGCACACACAGTACAATAAAGAGAGAGGTTGATAGAGGAAATGAGAAAAAGTAATAGAAAGGAGACGATCCGATCGTTTAAACCTCCTACTGTAATACTGTCACTCCCCTGTAACCAATAATCAGCTGATTATCATGAAGATTTCATGATTTCAAATTTTCAAAAGTTGTTTCAATTTGATCCATAACAGGATTTTCCCCAGACTATAAAACTCATCACGGGATTGACAATGACATGGAACTCGACTTTGTTTGTTAGTGAGAAGCTTCGAAAAGCTTTAGTGAAATGCATTAGATGGAAGCTTTTACATTTTTTTTGCTGACAGGGGATGTAAAATGGACTCTTCTTGCATTAAAAAAATTCGGGTATATGAGAGTTGCTGAGATTGGTCTCTCACCGAATTTGGCAACAGTTACCGAACGCAATTGTTACCGAAAGTTGAAGAGAAATCGAATTTATGGCATATATTCATGAAAATATAACAAAATTATCCATTAGACTTTATATTCCGGCACTGTTTTCTGGGACATAAAGAGGCTCGGATTCGCCACTCTAGAGATAAACACGTTACGATCGGTAAGAACAACAATAGTTAAGCGGAAGTCATTGAAAAACAAACGAATTCATGAATTTGTGCAAAAAGGTTTTGAGAAAATTAGTGAAATACAAACGTGTTTATATATTAAAATAAAAAAATTTTATCAAATCAAAATTATCAACCGTAGAGGAGGTGTAATCGATTGAAGAAGAGAACAAGTTAAGAAACTAAAAAAGCATGGATGGAGTTGATAAGATACAGATACGAATCATTTCGCGAAACGTATCAACCTACTCGTACCGTGGCCGCCGCCGCTGCTGCCAATTGCCGTTTTCGCCGCATTTCAAATCAAATTCAGAAGAGTTCCTATGCCCTCGTTTTTGCTTGCGATGATAGTTTTTTGTGTGGTATATGTAAATATATACATATTCTTGTATATACACATATAGACATATCTACATATTGATATATACATGGTTTGGTTTAGTGATGGTTTATTATTATTATTTGCGTTCAGTTCGTTCGAGTTCGTTGGCACTTTTATCAGTTTTTTACTTAAGGAAACATACACACACAAACATAGAAACACACAAACACATGCTAACATATATTCACACTTATACATATGTATAATAAATATATGTACATAAATACAAGCTTGAATATTGTTTTACCTTTAGTTAGATGTGATTCTGGTTGGACGACGTGAGACAAAACGTCGACTAAAAGTCTGCAAATATTTCAATAAAAAAAAATAAAGTAAACGAGAAGGTAAAGATTTTAGCTTTAGGCGAGTAAATAAATGAATAATCAAAGAGAGAAAAGTTTCAGACATTAATTAAAAAATGAATGTTTTGTTTATATTTTAATTAATTTGTTTTTGGGGTTTTTACTTTGCTTTTTCCGATGGGATAATATTTAAATAAATTTATATAAATATTTAAATAAATAACTAAATTAAATAATTAACTAAAACATATTTAATAAATAAAATAAAATTAAAAATAGATTTATAAATAAATAATAAATATATTTATATATTTATATTTTTTTTTGTTTTCCTTATAAATTTCTTGAATTGAGTTTTGGAATAAATATTTCTTCTTTTGATTTATCCATGTTTTTACCAAAAAATTGGAAATTATTTTTTTGATCCGCAATTCTTATGCGTATTAATGATGATGTATGCTTGTGCGAGTGCATAATTTTTTACTGGTAATTATTGAAAACGAATACAATTGTTCTCTTTCTTCCGAATCAAAACAAATTACGTCATGTTGCAACGTAATAGTTATCGTAATAATGCAGCATTTTGTTAAGATATAACAACAATAACCACGGGAGTAACAAAAATTGAAACCTAGTCGTTTAAGAAAAGTCGTTAAAGAAAAATAGCAACAATAACGATTTTAGCGACAGTGAGAACAATAACTAAAAACAACTCAGCAATTGTCATTAGCGATGTCCATGATCGTGTTCAGCGTATTGCTTTTCCTGTCGATAAAACGTTAGTTATTTCTTGATCGTTGCCTGACATAATTTGAAAGGAATATATCAATATAAGGCAACAACAACACAGCAACAATAACAATAATATCATACGAAACATTATCGATAATTACATTGTCATTTTTTTAAGAATAATCATGCAATAAAATTCGTTTATAACAAAGTTAATTTACAAATAATTAAAACTTTCGCACGACGCGTCATTGCATAGACTGGCATTGGTTGTCCGTCAGTAGATCAGCTGTTGCGCGTTGACAGTTGGTTGGTTGACTTTTGAGCTTCAGTGTCGAATTTACATAATTCAAATATTAAAAAGATTATTATTGATAACAATAACAGCAATAGAAACAACAACAAATATGTTCTCTACCAGCCTTCAAACAACCCCGTCAAAACGTTTCTTACACGCAGCGCTGATGCTGCCTTTATTTATAATTTGTCTGGCTTTAATACAGACATCATTTGCTAAAAGTTTAGAATTATCAGCAAAAGCAACGTCAGCAATAGTGGGCACAGGTAGCGACGTTGGCGCTGGCAGACAGCTAAGCAATAGTATTGCTTTCGATTTCGGTGATAATGATGGTGGCAATGGTGATGATTACCAACAAAAGCAAAAGCAACATCAGCAGAAATATCATCAATATCAATATCATCATCAACACAAGCGTCAGCGTCATCGCCTGCAGCGTCGCGACTCCAGTCAACAATTGGTTCTGGCTAAAGAGCAATGCGATTCACTTGAAGGATTTTTTACATCGATCGATATTGAAACGGAAGGATTTCAGCAAGAAAAGGGTAAGTTCTTTTAGAAGATTTCACACTTATACAATGTTAAAATAGATGATAAAAGATAGACGATAGAATAGAAGATAGAAGATGAAACTCGTGTTATTTTAACAATCAAGGAAAATAGAACAATTTCAGGTATTTCAAAAAAAGAAACCCTAAAAGAGATCTAGACTAAAACGAAATCCCTTACGAAAACTTCTTCATCATTCATCGATCGCAAACTTTATAAAAAAGTTCCTAATAAAGTTATTGTTTGCTAATTCTAGTATTCTATCTTCGTCTCTCTTTTGCACAGACGTAAAAGGAAAGAGAAGAAATCCTGTCGTATTCAATTGTCAAAACGTTTTGTCGACGTCGTCGATAAAGTAAATAAATGTTAGAGGAAAAACCCTTTTGTAACTTTTGTTTCGTTCCGAATAAGAAACTTTCCTCCGTCTGTATTTCTTCTCTTTTTTACGCCCCCCCCACCCCTTCGCTTTATTCTTCATAGTTAGTTCAAGATAGTTTTTTTATCATCTACGTTTACAATATCGAACTTACAATCGAAGTTGTAAAGTAACTCGAAGCGGTAAAAGTTTAGGTTAAGGTTAAAAATGTAACAGACATTAAGAAGAAGTGAAAGAAATCGTAAAAGATTCGACGTAGTTTTTTTTATTTTTTTCCCAAAAAAATTCTTTCAACAAAATAGAAACGAAAAAATTAATGCCAGGAAAAGAAAGATTATTATTGTGAAGGTCATGTTGGAATGAAAGAAAAGGGTAGAAGAAGAGAAAAAAATCGATAAACTCAAAATGCAGGAGAAATTTCCATAAATAATATAAATCAATCATAATAATAGAAAGATTTTTACTTCAATTTCAAAATAATAGATATAAAAATAATTTTTGAAAGGAAAATTCAAGGAAAATTCGTGATGGACGCTGTCAAAATAAATGCTTGCAATGATAGAAAAATTGCATGAAATCAGCTGATCAGCTGATTGGCTTTTTCATATAAAAACTCCAAAAAATTAAACAAGAAAGGGTTTTCGGCCGGGCCGAAGTTTAAACGATAAGGATACAGCTTGCAACTGATACCTTTGTCATCAGTAAGCGGACCACGCCCATTTTATCTAGTAAATTTTTGGATTTTGACAATTAACTTTAATGTAAAAGTGAAGTCTAAATTCATTTTACAAGGTGTGAAATATGTTATATGTGTTATAGACACAGTTACACCCATATCATCCCTAAAAAGTAGGTGTGCCCTTGATCGGATTTTACATATTTTTAATATCAAAGAAGACAGAATGTTCATGTCAACATTTCTATTCGTCCTCTTGAAATCATAAGTTCTCCAAACAAACAGAGAGCGGTGCAAACGAACAGGTTAAAAGTGAATCAGAATGTTGGGACAAAACCGTCTTCGTAACTTATGAAATAAAAAAAAATTGTCTGCCATTGTTCCAGAAAGAATTAAATGAAAGAAGCAGTTTGAGATTCATGAAGTTATTTCATTTTCAGAAATACTTTTTTTGTAAATTCCCAAAGTTTCGAAACGACATTATTTCATAAATCATTATTTTGTTTTAGATTCAACACGCCTTCAGACAGACACTCCCTCAGATACCCAGATATATATACCGAGCAGACATGACGAAATGGATAATATTTGTGCGTTCATATATGTTTGCTATGTACATATGTATGTATTCCTTTTCATATACGAGGGCCATTAAATGAATTCTTGGTATCTGTGTGGAAAAAGTTAATATCAGTTTTGCTTCTCCGTATAATGCTCTAGAAGTTTTCAATACTAACCCATCATGATGAACTCATGTTTCCTCTCTAATAGCAGTTTGATTCAAAATACTTAATCTAATCTAATCTAATATTTCTCTCCAATACTTTTTCTTCCCTCAACCTTTGGATAGTCTGAGTGTTAAAGATACTGCGATAACTCACAGGCGAATGAACTCAATCGCGTAATTGGTTTTTATCCATATGAAGTTATTTAAATAGTGACACTTACGAAGTAATTACTTAAATAAGTTTTATATTATTCATAAACTTTCTATACGATATCGAGAATACATTGAATACACGGCGTAAAACGCTTATTTGAATTCATTGAAAACTCAAAGCAATTTAAAATGATTAGACATATTTTCGATGATCTTTGGTAACCTTTCGTGTAGTTGTGAAATCTCAGAGGTTTTCAGAGCTGTGGCATTTGCGGCTGTTGTCGCTGTTGTTGTTGTTGCGATAGTTGTTATGGTTATTGTTTTGTTGGTATCTGTCAAAAACTTGTACAAACGATAGATTAATGATGAATGAGTTTGATAAAGATATCGATAACTTCTAGAAATAGCCATTTTCCTTTTGTTTGAAAGAATTAATGAATGAGTAGAGAAATTTTTAGAAAAAAATTATACTCCTACGAAAAAAGAAATATTTCGTTTGCTTTTGATGAGAAACTGAATGCGTTGTAGTAGGATGGGTTAGGCCATCTTATCAAATATTTTAAACAATTTAATCAATTTGTTAGGAAAATTAATTAACTCCGTAAAAAAAGTGAGAAGAAAATTGACAAAGATTAAATGAATTGAGTTGACTTTTTTAATTAATTTCAAATATTAATATTATAAATCAAATTACTGAAAAGAAAACTGCTCATCATATAGTACGTCCATATATATGTGATCAAAATGTCCCAAAAAATAACGAAATTTTGTAATGATTGAAATGATTACTAAATAAATTTGTTGTTGATGATGATGTCGAGAGCAGACTTAATCATTGTTAAATTAATTGAATAGATGTTTGTAATCAGATTGAGTTCAGTCCCGATTTGGAATGAACAGGAAGGGTGATCCAAAATTAATCTTCGATGGGAAGCAGACAGAATTATAAACAAAGATAAGACAATATTAAAACGATGAACCGTGTTATTTCGACAACAAAATATTTATTTATGCAATAGCTAGAATAATAAAAGAAATTTTTCAAAAAAAAAAAAAAAAAAAAAAAAGAAATATAAGAAAAAATTAAAAAACTGGAGTTAAATGATTTCACATTCAAATAATTTTCCTACTGATATCTTTAGATGTTTTTTGATGGCTTATTAGATCATAATTGCCCATATCTCGGTTGTCTCGTTTAGTTTGTTTTGTTTTTGTTGGTTTTTTATATCCGTTGTTCGCTCCTTGTAAGTGTTCGTTACTGTTGTTGGGTTTTGTGCCTACGGGCGCTTGCATTTTTCAGGTATTCGTATCAATTTAAACCTATTTCGATAAAATACAATAAGAGTTTATAGGTTTTTTCTTTTTTTTTTTGTTTGGTACCAGCAGAAATTCTTGGTCGGATCAACCCGTGTTTTTCTCTTTCTTTGTTACGCCGCTACGACTGCGGCGACTCACACTCATACCTTGCGGCATTGATTCACACCGATGATATCTGACTTTGTGCGAGAATGTCGACTGACTATCTTGGAGCACTGAAAGTCAAGGTCGACCAATACAATATTTCATTGTTTCGCACTTAATTATAATGATCAGAAAAGAAGGGTATATTGTGACGGTGTCGATCTCTGTCTCCGTTTGCTGAATGCATTTTATAAAAGAATGGTTTTCTGAAAAAGATGAAGTCGGCGAAGTGAAGTGAAGATGAAATCGATGAAGAAGATAAAAAAAGAGAAGACGAGGAAAAATGGTCCATAAAAAAAGGCATGTATTGATTAATATCTTTTGATTTTTATTATTTTCAAAAGAGAACATGAAAGAACATGAAACCGGCAGCTTCATGGATTCGAAACAAATGCTCTGAATCGAAAATGGACAGAGAAAGGGGGAGAGAGATAAAGGGATGGATAGTAATGGAAAAAGAGATAAAAGGAAACTTAAAAAAGGCAAAAAGCGAATTAAATAGAGAATTATAAATTGTGAGAGAGATATGATGTAGAAAAAATAAAGAAAGGGAATAATTAAAACGTGAGACATAAATAAACAGAAATAATATAGATGTCTGTGCGGATATCTAGACAGATTATCTAGGTTATCTAGATAGGTAGATATCTAGATCTTCGAAAGAGATTTCTATATTTCAACGTGATTTTTCCGAGCTTCGCATAGTCTCATCTCGTCTCATTTCTTTCCTGTTGCCTTTCAACTGTTTGCCACCCATTGTAATATCAAACAATTGAAAGACAACTGGAAAGACAAGACGAGATGAGACGATCCGAACCTTAGGTTAAGCACATAAGTCTAGAATAGAGATTAACTATGGCTTGAAGTTCAGTAAAAATCAAGAAATTGATGAGTTATTTGGTTGCCTGCAGTCTAATTTCAGAACAATTTCTAAGATGCAAAGAAAAAAAACAGTTGTAAAATACCAAAATATCAATCAACATTCCAAGAAGGTCTTTATTCTTCAAAAATTATAATGTCGCGCCGACGCCACCGGTAAATCGATTAAATGTATCCTGAAGAATAGAGTTTAAGTACGTAATGATCATAAAAACAGGTGCCATGCAGAAATAAATGACAAAATATATGACAAAATCCTGAAACACTCACACGTAATGATGATTGCTGGTTGGTTGAATCTTGTACCTGTCTAGCTGCGGCGGGTATCTTAAGGATATATAATATATATGTATAAATACAAATAATACCACCTAATGTAGCGAAAACCTTCCTTGCTAGGAAGTTAAAGAACATTCGAGTTTGAACCATAAAAAAATTGTCAGGTGCTCTGAAAGAGTTCTTAGTAATCGATTAATAAATTCCGATATCGAAATTGATTGTAAGAATGTTTTATGCAATTAATCCGATTATTGGTTCATTAAGAAGGGAAAGAGAATTAATTTTGCATCAACTCACTCGACATGTCCAGAGTTTAGTGTTTGTGTATGGTGGGGGAAGAGTGGGGGGGGGCGAGCGTATGAGTGTGTATCCAGTATATGAAACAATTGTGCAAATATTTAACAATTTGCTTCTTTAATTATTTCCATTCTTTGCAAAATTGCTTTTCACAAATGATTATGAGATATTGCTACAATGTCGTTAATTATTATTAATAAAATTGAATCGAATTTTTTAACTCTGGAAAGCATTTTAAAAGGTGTGAGAACTTGTGTGAGCTTGCCTCTCATTTTCTTATGTTCCAAAGAATTATTCATTATTCAAACCTCAATGGAATATCTCGAAAGTTGGAGAAGAATAAAATAAATATAAAGCGCTCTCGCATTAGAAAGGATTATAATATTGAAATGATGTTCAGAAAAATGCAATCGAAATTAAAATAATTTTTTCAATATTTCATACATTCATTTCATTTCATTCATTTTTTCATTCATTTATTTCCAGTTTTTAAAGAGAGAGAGAGAGTGAGATAAAGAGATAATTAAGAGATAATTAATATTAGCTAAATGTGGGTACAAAACCTTGACTTCGCCCCTTCTGTTTCATGCCCCACCCGGTTACACAACTTGAACTTATGGTGGGAAAGTTTATTCTTTCACAATTTTAAAAAACCAAAAGAAAAAAAACAAGTATTAAATGAAATGGAATGAATGAATGTTGAAAAGTATGAATTAATTATTGTCTATCCATCAAAAAGGGGGCATTTCTCTCAAAGGCATTGGCTGTTCATTTCGTGCTTGTTAGTCGGAGTCACTCCGAGCAATTCAGGGCGATTAGTTCTAAGAAAATTAACACGATACTTCGTGTAAAACAAAAATGATTCTTTTGATCGGTATGAATATCTTTCATATCTTTCTTTTTCTCTCTCTTTACTATCTTTCATCATCTATTTTTGGTTTCCTTTTGAGCGTTCACAAAATATTTGTAGAGGATTTATATATTCTACCTTAGTTTACCTTTTCAATGGTTGATTGAAGAGCAAGGAGAACTGGTAAAGGGATCGGTTGGCGGGGGCGGGGGGAGGAGAGAAGGTTCGACTAAGCAAGAGGAATGTTACGGTAGAGTAAGCGTAAATATAGCTGGAATGGGAAAATATGAAAGACGTTTATACCCTACCGTGATAAGATACCAGAATGGACATATCACATACTAGTCTTAAAGTTGTTGGTGCAATTACTGTTGCTGCTGCTGCGGCCGTTGTTGCTGCTCGTGTTGGTGCTCGTGTTGGCGGCAGCAGCATCGCATCGGCTTACCTCGTCACAAAGTCAACAAGAATTTTCTTATTTAAATAAAAGTACGAGTAAAAACATCATTATGCTTACTAGTAGTGCATGGAAGGAGAGCTGGTTGGTTGGTTGGTTTGTTGTTGTTTTTGTTGTTTTGTCGAAGTGCATCAGCGATATACCGACATTTTTTCTTTTCAAAATTCTAATTCTTTCAAGACACTTGTTAAGAGCTATTTTGTGTGTGTTTTTTTTATTCAACTGAATAAATATTTACACGCAATAGTATTCGTTTTATGATTAAATGATATCATGCGATTATGAAATGGTGTTTTAAAGATAGAAATATTATGATATTTGTTTAAGCCGAATGGGATATATTTGTATCTGTCATGTTTATTGCTTTATCAAATATTACTTCGGTGATATGCGAGTATGAGAGGATATATGCCTATGATATGTCGGAGATATGTCGGAGATATGTCGTAGTAAGCATGTGTTCTGCTTGTATCGAAATACGAATGCTTTCACATCTGATTGAACTGAAATACATTATTTCATTTCATTTGAAGAAACTGTTATTATTATTAAGTTATTAATAGTTATTTTATTTGAAAATACTTTCTAAAATTTATAATTAATGATTCCGAAAATTGGGAGCATAAGTGAAAGATTAAACTCCTTTTAATAGGTTTAATACGTTATTATTTGGAACGCAATTTTGTTGGAAACATTCAAGAGATCTATTGTTAACGAAAATCGTAAAGATTTTCATTAAATGAATTGGGCGTGTACCTCCCCCCCCCCTATTGGATATTAGGATCAATCTGTAAATTTATATCACGAGCGCTGGACATTTTTAGGTTGATTAGAGTTTAACTAAAGTTATTTTTCACCGTTTCGAAAAGTTTCTCAATAAGAAGAGCCAATAATCAGCTGTCATTTGTTTAACAGCTGTCAGATTTCTGTCATTCATATGCTGTTTATGATAGTTGACGTCTGTGTGACAACTGATTATTGTAACTTCGTTATCTGTCAGTCCTTTGTTTTGATCATCTCTAGCATATTTGTATAAAATCTTATTAAGAAATGAATTATTAAACAATTGTAGGATTTATAACAAATACGAATACGAATGTTGAAAATTGAACAAATACAAATAATATAAGTATATATTTTTTGATTTGGCTTTGATTTGGCTCTCGGCGGGATGGATTTTCTGGATGTTCTTAAAAATTCATTTTTAGGAAATATTAATCTCGTAAAAAAGTAAAAAGTTTGATTATTTAATAATTAACAATATCAGTTTCTTTGGGTATTTAAAAGATTTTAGCAAAGCTAATAAAAGAATATTTATTTACTAAACAAATACTAAATTAAAGATGAGCAAATATTCATATTCAGGGATTAAATCATATCCATAAAGGCAACAATAATTACAACAACAATAACAAAATAATTAATGCTAAATCCAACAAAAGCTAAAACAGCTCCAAAAAGAACAACAAATTGAAACGGAAGGCAGCGAACTAAAAAAACCTCGAAAAACCATACGTATGAAAAAAAGCGAAATAAAGAAATGATGTTTTTTTTTTGCTTGAGAAACGATCATCATAAAATCGTGAGAAATGTTGATTTGGTACCCGGTATCACACGGGAATTAAGGAGACTGTTATAAACATTTAAGAGAAGAAAAAAGAGAGGAAGAAGCAGATAAGAGAGAGGGAGAGCAATTTTGGAAGAGTATAGGACACTGATAGATTAGTTGGGAGCGGGGAAGGGGAAGGGGAATGGAAGAGAATATAAATAATAATAATAATTAGCTAGAAAAGTAAGTAAGGTATGCATTGCTACGAATGACTGACTAATGCAGGGACGATCACACTTTCATATCTTTCTCCGCTGCTTTGTTTCGTTTGGAGTGAATGCTGGAATAGAAATCATATATAATATTAACAAAAATATACCTGCTTTGACGAACCGATTGACCCAAGTCAAAACGTCTTAACTTGTTGACGGTGTACTGCCGCCCGCCCCGTATCGGTCAGTCACATAGAGACAGGGCCACAGGAAATTGTAGTCCGGAGACTATAGAATGAAGAAGACATTAAACAAATTTTTCTCCCTCTCATGTTACTTTTTTCTTCGGTTTTCTTTTTAGATTCTGGTGCTTACCTTCGAATGATCTTTTCAAGTCTTCGTGTGTACATTCTTAATACTTACGTGTAAATCTTACATTTCCTCGGTGCTGATTCAGCAGGTCTAGCATTCAGTTGGTCGCTAAAGACTTTAGAAACCATACAGTATACACACTTGTATATAAGACATATAAAGAAACATTTTACATATCTAGCGAATATTACTTCGAATTGAGAACTGGGTCTCTGACACTCTTTTCTGGTATTTGGACTCTTTTATTTATTTCATATCAATCGAAACCTCCATCTGAATTTGTGTGAACCTCCATATGAAGTGAAGTGAAGATGAAAACGGTCATTGGAGTTTTCTCGTTGGGCATTGGAAGAACGAGATTTTAGTTGAAATCATATTTGAGAATTGCCTTTATTTTTCTTTCTGTAAAAGTTACAGGCTTTTAGTTTTTTTTAATTAAAAAAGTCTATTGCGGTTTGGAATTTCGTTTTCGACATTTCGATTCTCAGTTTCGATGCTTAACCCATTGGTCCCTTGCACTCATTAAGGAAACCCGAAATTTCTCTCTGTTATAAAGAACAACTACTTCTGCAGAGGGACTCTCTCTCTCTCTCATATTCGAGCGTTTCCTTCACGTTTCTATTAAAAATCTTGTCTCGTCTCGTCTTTGAAAATAATTATAAACTCATTAAAAGAATCGGTCTTCTTTTGGAGTCTTACTTTAATTGAAAAAGTCTAAATAGTTTTCGGATATCGTCTCGTGAATACAAATTAATGAAATTTGAAGGTTTTTACAATAATAATACATTTTAGGGACGTAAGATGTAGAAGTTGAATAAAATCTAGTTTTGAAAAGTTTACCACAATTATTAATAAAATATTAATTTGTTTGAAGAAATTTTAGTTTTCCACTTAGTTTGGACTAATATAATCTATAAAATCTCTTAATTTATTTTATAAATATAATACAATATCCCAACAAATTCTTAATAAGGCAACAACAAATTGCACACAGTTTTGGCAAGACTTAATTAAATTATGAAGTTTATGAAAAGTTTAAATCGACGGTTTACCGCATCTACACACTGCAGTGTGCTGACACCACAAATGCAACAATTTTGTTTGAAAATTTCGAAACTATTGCGTTTTCGAGGAAGAAGTAGTTGACGAAGAAGAAATTAATTAAAAATGAAATGAAACAAAAGTTGCTAGGATGGGAAGGTTGAGCAGAAGGAAGAGAGATGGTTGGTTGCGAAAAAGACAGGAGGAGGAGAAGTAGGGAAATTGGGGGAAGGTAAAAATAAACGAATGAAATAATTTAATTTGCTCGTAATTTAAAAAAAAAGTGGAAATATGATTTGATAATTTTTCAAAATTTAAATTTATTTGTTTATCTGCCAGTGTAAAGCATAACGAGTATAATAAAGAAATGCAATTGTAACGAGTTAATTACACGATTATAATAATGAGTTAAGTTACAATAACGACTATGATTAATACTCGTATGATTAATGATATAATAACGAGACACGACTATTAACTCGCTTTTAGTGATACTTAAAAGCCTTAATATCAAATTGCTCATCGACATAGCCAAGACTATTATAAGAGAACCAATAATAAATACACATTTCAGGGAAGACAAATATTTTCCATAATCATCTGTAGTCGTTTATTGTCAGATGTGAATGATGCCACAGGAGGTTATGATTTACTTTACGGATAAGTCGTTGAAGTTCCAGTATCCTATAAAAAGTCTTGATATCTTATTAGTGTTTTTAGGGATACCTTTATAAAGTATAGATTTTGTAACGTATAGTTATTTTAGTAGTTAGTTTATTAAGTATTTCATAAAGTATAGTTTTTTAAAAATTTATATAATTTGACTTTTTTGACATTTCGAGATTGGCTTCGACGCAATTCTTTACTTACTTTCTCTAGGATCGATCAATTTTACTTCTTGTTCTATTTTTATCTCTTCCTTCTAGTAATATTGATACTTCCTTGAACTGAGTATCTTAAATGAAATGTCTTAGTAATCTTAAATGAAAAGTTCATACTTGTCGTAAATTTAAAAATGTTTTCTGAATCAACCACTTTGTCATCGATGTTTTTTTTGTGTAAACCACGCGTCTCAGCTCACACACCCTAATCTATTTTTCATAAAAGACAAACGAAATGAGAAACGAAAAACCATCGGATCAATTTTATCTGTTTTATAACATCTGTTTCATCTCGTTGAAGTTTATGCTGGTTTTTGTGGCAAGAGAGATTCGGTGTGAAGGACATTATATTTGATGTCCTCAAGCCATGAACTTTTGATAAATCTGCACAAAACCATTTTTTTCTAGAATCATCAAGCTTTCCTTAATTGAATTTTGTTGTCGATTGTTGATGTAACGAGAGTTTGTACATCGATGTACACATGCGCATGCACACACAAAGAGAGAGACAAGGAGAAAAAGAGAGATAGATACTTTCATACATATTATTTTCAAGGTTAAATAATGTCAGAAAATTAATTCTTGTCCGATGGAAAAGACTTCTTCTATATAATTTTTAAAAATATATTTTTATTAATACACTATTTCATCGAATATTCAAAATGAAGATGAAAATTTTTAATATTTTCTTCTTGTTGTTAACAATTTTTTTTTGAATTATCCAAGAAGTTTGGCCAAGTAATGGCCAATTTTCTAGATATGACGAAATATTTCTTCATATATGAACAAGCTACGGCAATGTGTCTATTGTGCAAAAGTTGAAAAGATTTTATTCGAGATAAGCTTTGTGTTTGATTGGTTGTGAACTTATTTCGAACAAATTTAACAAATTTCAAAAATTTTACGAAATCCCAATAACGATATTAGGCTGACCGCCAACATACACAGGCGCCCATTTCCATACCAAGAATATCCACACATTTCAGTAATATCGCTAACATTGCATTGAAGCGTAAGCTTGAAATTATTGAAAGGTAACAAACAGAATGACCGACCACGCCTAATTGCTGATTTCATGGAGTGGGTTATTTTACTTAAAGTATAGATTGTGTGTATGCGCAAGTACGTCTGTGTGCTTGTGCTACTGCGGTGACTTTATACAATCCTTTCAAAAAAAAATCAAGCAAAATTTTTTGTTCTGCAAAATTTGTAATATTTTTTGTTTTTGTTCATTCGACACTTTTATTTGCTCGTTTGCATAATGAACTATTGTTTTCTTTTTGATATTTTGTTGTTAACGTCGATCTTTCGATATTTCAATTTTAACACAAAAACATGAGTTAAATGTCAAGAATTCAAGTGTTTCAGGCTAGTTTTCGTTATTTAATCATTTTCCATCCTGCACTGCAGGCGCATTCACTTTAACATTCTTGACTCTCTTTCTTTCGTAATCACTTTAAATTACTTCTCTCTTCGAATGTCGTCTTCTCATCGCCTCTCATCGCTCTTTCAATAGCACTCACCTACACGCTCGAATCCTTTCCGGTCTTCAATCATTCCACATTCCATATTTTTTCTTCTTTCTTTATCATTATTTTCGTTATCCGTCCTTTACGTTTTGTATCGCCCCGCTTCGAACTATTTTGTACATTCTTAACTAAATTCCAGTTTTTATTGCAAGTTTTTTGTCTAAGCCATTCATAATTGAGAAAAGGATTTTCTTTGTTGTTTTCGGCTTATTGTTCTCTGTAGATGGTTTTGTCTGCTTTAGATAAAAACTGAGAAGTTGAAAGAATAATGGAAAATGTCTAAGATATTGAAGGTCGAAAATTGTGTTAGATTTTGCAGTTTATACGAATTTTTTTTTGAGAAGTTAATCAAACTCTGACTCTGCTTTAAAAATCTCTTAATATTTTTTAAGTAAAAATGTACGCGTACAAACACGTTTTACAAGAATATATAGAGTGGCATTACTGCAACGAAGCCATTTTTAAAAATCTCTCTTAATGACAATTTATTACTTTAGAAAATGAGTTAGGTATTCTTTTGTGTCCTGATTAAATTAGGTTTGTCTATTCTACTTTCAAAAGTGTTTGCTGTCCTTCGATTCTTAATCTTAAAATCAATAAACGTCATTATTAATCTCAGTAATGATGCAAATCCTGCCCCATCAAAATAATGATGTCTTGTTTTCAGTGAAAAACGTTGTACCGTAATATTAATTCGTTTTGCAATCGCGCCGCGTCATCGAAGAGAATTTCTCTTAAACCAAATTTCTCCAATTGAATCGAATTGAAATTATTGCAAGCTTGTTATAAAATGCGATATGTTCGAATTTAAATATCTGTCACGTTTTGTTCATAATTATATCATCTTTAACATTTTTTATGATTATTTTATCTTAATGAACATTTGGAATGAGCTCTTTGAAAAGATGAAAAGCTACAAGGGCGCGGGTTGAGGGTATGGCAAAGTGAGAACAATAAATGAATAATTAATTACTAGCAATATCAACAGACTTCAGCATCACAAACAGACACATGGCAAAGCTATGAAAACTTGAAATATAATGAGGCAAGGCTTCAGAGTGAAAAATGGAATAATGTTGTTTTTATATTGCTTTTTATTTTGTTTTTTGTTTAATTTTCTTTTTGTTCTGTTTTAATAGATGTGTTCTTCTTTAGTAATTTTCGACCTATATCATTCGATCTGTTGACGGCTCTTCTTTTCAACTCAAAGAGCATACGAGAATATGCTCTCACACACACATTCACATACATGCGTAGCGTATATACGCTGATACAAAAAATACTGACAAATATTTAATGAAAAAAGGATGATCAAATAAAACGTATTTTTGATAATAAAATAAATTGATATCTCGTATGAAGGATAAGATTATTTGCCGCTAATAAAGTTGAAATAATAAGTTTTAATGACAATCTGTCTATCGGATATTAATTTATTTTATATAAAAGGATTAAGTGAAAAGTAGGAAGTAGGATAAAACACAAACGGAAAGGTAAAAGTAAAAAAAGAGACGCTTATTGTTTCAAATAGTATTTACTACATTAGATTTCGGTGACTTTTTATTTAATGAAATCCGTGTATATTGATTGAAAAAAATCTCACCTTTCTTGTAAAAACGTGGTGAAGATTATAATTTAACAAAACAGTTGTCGCATTTGGGTATAAAAAGTTCGCTGCAGATTTTATTTAATAACTTAAACGGAATTAAAGCACTAAAAATAACAAAAATAATTTGTATTTTGATACCATTCGTAAAATGAAAATACATTTCGTCTCTTACATATTTCTTTCAATCTCTTTTATTAAACACTTATATTTCTTTTAATCACTTACTTCCTTACTTTGTAGTATTTGAAAACTTTAATTAATTTCTGTGCGCGATTATTTATGTGCGTTATCGATAAATTTAATAGATTTGAAATAAAGTTTCTAACGCTTCGAGCTAACGATTGTGATGAACAAGTCAAAGAAAGAGGAGAGAGTGAGAGAGGGAGCTTGAAAGGGAATAGACAATGATTTCAAATTAAACCATTTGCGATTTAATCAACTTCAAAGACAATAAGAACTTTATATTATATAGATTTATCATTATATATAATTATTTTATATCACGTACTCAAAAAATGAGCATTAGAGGGGAGGAATAATATAATATTGTTGATTCCCAAGTACGTGTAAATGACAAGGAAGGGAATTAAAGCAACAACAATTGAAGGAAGGAGAGGTGATTGTGGTTTGGTTTTGACTAATGGCTGCCTTTTTAGCAATCAGTTAAATTAAGTAGCAGTTATTTGAAGTAATTGATTGATATCGTTTTTTGTGTTAGTTAAGCAACACAATTTGGGAATTGTAATCTGGTAGAATTAATATCGTACGTAGGAGATCTGCTTTTGTGTGGCCCCTTTTAATTGAGCTTTAGTGCCAACGACAAGCGCTTGTAATAACAACATATTTTTAACAATGTATAATTAATAACAATAACAACATTTATTTTATTCAGAAAGTATTCAAAAGAAACCCAAAACAAAGAACAAAAGTGTACAATGAAACCAAATGCAAAATTCATAAAATTTAAAGACTTTTGGCCTAAAGTGCGCGGTGTCTTAACAAAACAATTTTTCACGAAGGTTTAGAATTTTTTATTGCTCTCTATTCATATTCGTTTCCAATATTTCATTAGATTAGTTGAGTAACAATACATATTTTTTTCTAAGTGTAATAACATGATCTACAACGGGCAGTCTAAAAAGAAAAACAACTAAACAAAAAATACAACAAAGCCTAACTCGGCCAGTTCGGCCCATTTTTTCCGGATGCACATAATGCGTTGTTATGCTTTCGCATACACACCCGGATATTTCCGGCCATATTCGCATATGTATAAGCATGTGTGTATAAACACACTTCTGCATGACCGATTTGTAGCTATGGCATTGTTATATTCTATGGTCTATCTTTTCGCACAAAAGTTACAACTTGGACGAGCAGTTACGACGAACAAACAAATACACCGACAAACAGACCACGCCGGCAAAAGAGATAAAATTTGAAATTCTCGAAAAAGTTATACAATTTTTTTTAATATTCATATGTACGTGTGTGTATGGGTGTGATGGTAGTGGTGCCATTGTGCTATTTTTTGTCAGTTAAACACCTTGTTGTTTTTGTTTTTATGACCGTTATTACCTTTTTAGATATTTATGTGAGTGTGTGTACCGTTGGGGGATGTGTGCGAGTGTGTGTGTGTGTGGTTATGCATATATGTAATGCCGTTGATTTTTCTCTTTTTTTCATTAGTTTGTGAAATTTTCAAAGTGCAGTAACTCTGTAACTCTTATAAAATGGATGGTACCGCAGGGGATTGTCCTATTGACCGGTGAAACTGTAGAAAACGAGTTGATAAAATGCATCTTAAAAAGTACAATTCTTTCTAATTTATCTTTTACATGACTCAGGGTGACTCTACAAAAGCTTAGAACATTACTGATAAAAGCTTTGTATCTCTTAAACTGATGCTGTTTTCGCTATCATGAATAGAAATTTGTTAATCGAAAATGTCATTTTTTGAAGCAGGAATTGTTGATTTTGTCGCATCCGTTAATCACATTATTAATATCGACCCTGTTACTCACAATTTAATGACAATAATTGAAATATTTGAATAATGATCATCTCCATTAATCCCTTAGCGACCGTGGGATTTGGGGGAATTGTTGACTTTAACGTTTTATTGTCAATTTAGTATTCAATTTTGTACTATTTTAAATTCTTGGAGATGTTTATATTAAAATATCTAATCTTGAAGTGAAACTTAAATGTTTGTGATTTACTATATCCTGTCTGTAGTCTATATATATATTGGTTGTGTTCACGTGAGGTGCGTTATCTCTAATTCAATTTAGAATAAATTTTAAAATTGCATTTAGAAAGTTTTTTAAAAAATTCTGGAATAAGTTTCATGCTTTTTATTCCTGCATTTGAATCTTTTATCATTCGTAGGTTTCCTCCAAGCAACAATAAAAAACACTCATGGAAAATGCATGCATGAATGCTTGATGCTGTTGCTATTTTTCCCAACTTTTTTTTGCAAGATTGTAATCCCATTTCATTTCTGTTCTTAGGCTACCTGAATCTCTTGGTTCGCATGGTGTAAAAGGGATAGAAAAAGAGGAAGGAAGTAGTTGTCGTAGGTACTCTTGAAAAATGTAATAACTTCATTTCCGGCTTTTGAGAGTAAAAAAGAAACTAAGAAGAAAAAAAACGACAAACAAATAAAATGAAAAATAAAAATAGCAAAAAAGAAATCAACAAAAAGTGAAAAAATGCGCTTGACTGGGTCCATCCAATGGTTTTCATTCAGGGAATTAGTTTGATTACTTTGAGCATAAGTTAAGCATACATGGATGCGTGTGTGCGTGTGTGAGAAACACACTTACACATAAATATACACTCACATACCGAATTGCATTCACAATGAATTGCATTCATTGAGGTGTGAATAATTACAAAAAAAAAGGAAAATTGAGAATGGTTGGAAAAATAGTTTTAAAAAGCGTACGATGTTTTTTCATTGAATTGTTGAAGTGTTGATGGAAGCAATGACGGAAAACCAGTGATGGGATGGACTTCAATGAAATATAATGTCAATTTTATTAAAATATTTGCCAGTCAATGACTGTCCAACCAACCAATCATTCAGACGTAGTTCATTCTATTTCTTCTATTCATCTATCCATCATCCCATTCGTTTACTGCCACTTCATTCCTTCCCTTCACTCTATTGATGTAAAAACCATTGTGTGATAAATTTTATTCAAATATTCACAATGTTATCTTTTTATTTGCCAAAAAAAATTATTCCTTTATAAAAAAAATTCATATTCCATTTGTGTCAGCTTGGAGCTAGGCTGATACCATGCCATTCGCGGTGCGCCGTGGTCGTGTGCTCATCATTTAATTTTGTTTTTGTTGGAAAAATATGGTAAATTTTTCATTGAAGTCCATCAAGTCATTCATTCGTATTGTACAATATATCAATAAGACTGTACTCAATTTAATTCATTTCAATTCATTTGAGTAAATATTTCAAACGTTTGTGCAAGTCTTCATTAAATAAATGAGCGCTCATGATTTTGAAAGTGACTAAGTCGATTTATTTTAAAATTCAATTATTTAAATATTTTTTTTTGTTTATATTCAAATGTAATGGAATATTTATAAAGGAAGAATGGATTTTCATTCAAATTTTTCAAATTCAAGTATAAAGTAAAAACTTTAAAAAAGGCATATTTCCAGTTTTTCTTACAACTGTTTCGCACCAGCATGACCGACCTCTTGGCGGACATAGCTTTATTAAACAGTTGAAAGACGACTGGAAAGGAAGAGTTGAGAGATAAAGAAAACTTTTGTAATAAACGCATTTATAAATCTATTTAAAATCGTTTCAAAACAATAAAATATCACACATATCGTCTCACAATCGTAGCGAATTAAATGTTTGAATAGTCGACCTTGTTTTTTGTATTCTCATAGCATTACCTGAAGACTGTCATGTCATTGACTTCGTTCAACTCCATCTGTTTTGTGCTTGGGATTTATTTAAATTATTTTAATTTGAAACTAAAAGATTATGTCTTTTTTATTATAAAAACCATAAACTATTGTTGATTTTCTTTGTAATTTTTTTGATGGCAAACTTTCGGATGATACGATCTCCGATTGTTAAAAAATCATTACCGTCGTTTTCGCATTTAATTTGTTTTGGCCATTATACAATTATATTGTTATGTTTCTTTTTTATGATCGCAAATAATTTATAAAGTAATTAGATTCTAAGTTAATGTAGAATATGAGCAGCATATGAGGTTTTGGCCATGACATGATTTCATTTTGAAAATGCTTACAAACAATATTCAGTCCCAGCAGCCCCTAATTATCAAACCTCTCCAGTATTTTTCTGATTTTGAGATTCCTATTTCGTCAACAGCGCCAATTGACGACTGTCCAAATGACTGCTTTGGAAAGAAATCCATCTAACGTCCATCCGTATTTTTCATTGTTTAAATTCTCTGAAAGTCATGCTTATTCATTCGAATGCATTCTTGTGTTTTGATTCAGTACAGGCAGTAATTTGATAGAATTATATAACCTCTGCAACAATTTCAATTAAATTATTTCCATAACAAAAACAGAAATGATTCGTCAATTTGTGTGCAAATTAAGAAAGCCGTGAAAGGTTGATGATGGTTGGAGGGGGGGGGCGGTGTGTATTTTGATTGTTTAGCTTTAGTATTTCTCTCATTTCTCGGAAGCATCACCTCATAATAAAACAAATTTTAGGAATCCATTGTCTGTTTTCTTGTTAGTATGTCTACTACTTTTATTTTCCGGGGAAAAGTTCGTAATTTTTTTCTATTCAAGAAACTCTTTAAAACTTTTCTTTGCAGAAAATATAAAAACATGAAGAAAGATTCCACTTCGAAGAATAAAAGAGAAGAAAGAAAAGAAGCCATCAAGCGGTAGAAGTTGATAAGTTCTTCTTATTATTCCTTCCCTTTTCTAAATGCGTTGTGTTTCAGTCGTTTTGAAAAATTACAGGATAGACAGGGGGGGGAAGTTGTCACTTAAAAAAATTGCTCACTTAAAAAATACTTTTCGGCCTTTGGGTGTTCTTCATAGCAATATTTTTTTTGGAGATTAGTTTACGTTTTACTTGACTTTATCTTTTCGTTTGCTCGTTCCCAAAATAGATCGGATATAGCAAGTAAAACCTCTTGAAAAATCGTATATGATAAAATTAAGTATTAGTAAATATTGATTATTGAGATATTGAATAAATTGATAAATGGCTATGTCGTCTAATGGGAAACTTTTTCTATTGAGGATTTTCAAAGTGGATTCCACTAAGCCATTAGTAAATAAACTACTAGAGTTATATGACTGCAGAATTATTAATAACGAAACTATTATACTACTTATAACTCCTTGTGTGTTGTATGTTTGGCGTATTTGCATATCATTTATAATTTCGATATTTTAATTTTATTGTACCTTTAATTAATTTTATTTGCGTAATTTATAACCAAATTAGTCAATATGACCATTTTGTTAGGTAACTAACAGTTTAATTGTTATTTATAATATTTTTTAATATAAATTATTTATTAAATTATATATTTTATTGTTTTTATATACATAAAGTAGTTGACTAACAAGACTGATAGTTTTTTGCTATTTTTAAAGTTAAAACTGATAACATTTTTTAGTTATTTTCACCATTTATATTTACACAATTTACGATCTTGCAAATCGCAATATTAAAATATGTTTTTACTCTATCGTGTAACTGACAATTTTAATAGTCGTTTGCACCTTTTAGTTGGCGCAATTTGCATCCACTCATATATTTCTCTTACTGCAAAATTCAGTCCTTAATTTTTATTTTAATCGATTTTAATTCGTTGAATTCAGTTTCTTTTGATATTCTTAAGTGACTAAAGTTTTTGTTTCCTCATTAAAATTAATTTCAAGCGGTGTCGTAACGTAACACAACGTCTTCGTTATTACTGCCGTTGTTGTTGTTGTCATGATGGTAGTTGTTGTCGGGTTATTCTGTCGTTTATAATGATTATCGTAGTAGTGATGATGGCAATATTTTAGCTGTTGTTAGTATTTGCGTTGTTGCTACTGTTGTTGTTGTTCTTGTTCTTCTTCGTCTTCTTCCTGTTGTTGTTTTAATATCAAATATTCGTGTAGGTGCGCTCAACAAAGCGATAAAAACATAACAGCAATAACGGTGTCGTAATGGCAGTCACATGTGCCCATTGCTGATGCAAGGCAAACATAAAAAAAAACAACACCAATAATGGCATTCACAACAATAATAATGAAACAAGTGGTTGCTGACACTTTTGATGCATTTGACATTTCGTTGTACTTGACTGTGACCTTCGACTTATGCAACATGCAAAACGATCGTGTGTTGTTTTTCATTCATTCATTCTTGCTCACATTGTCATATTGTCACTAACTATCCTCCCCTCCTTCTCTCTTCACCTTAGATTATATATTCTTTCTCTCATTCCTTCTCCTCCTCTTCTTCCTTATCCTAGTATACGCTTTTTTGTTTTTTCTTTGGCATTCTGCCAAACTAAATCACAACGCGCCTGTTAAAGGTGATCAAGGGTGGAAATGATTGATTGTTTAGGGGGCAAGCGTGAGGGAGAGGGTGGTGAGGTCGCAAGGTGAGGCTTGCGAGATGAGACGAATGTATGGCAGAGAGTTAAACAATTGTGTTATGGGGTGGTTTATGAGTTATAAATTTTGTTGTTGCGAATCTGTATTACGTATCGCATAAATTCAACCACTCAAATGCGTCGTTCTTCTTCTTAATTTTATTGCTCGTGACCAGTTCCTGCAACGGCTCGTTGACAAAGTCATTACGCCCCTGACAGGTGTCATTTTTCAATTTTAATGAAAAAATATCAGCAGGCGGCAGCAACTAACTTTCATATTTTATTATCATCCATTTAAAACGGTAAGTCACGCTATTGCTGATTTAACATTTTTGGATTTTCTGAAATTTAAATTAATATACATTACGAAATCAGCAATTTTTGTAAAGGATTTTTGTTCCTTTTCCTATAAAATATATGCGAAAATTGTGAAAATGTGTGAACTTTTAGAATTTTTTGGAAAAATTTAGTCTTTAGAAAATGTGAAAATATTAGAAAATCTCCTTAGAAAACTTATGTGAGATTATTCATTATTGCAATTAAATAATCATGAAAATTTAGAATTTGTCGAATTTGTGTGATTTCCAAATTCAAACTAAAATTTTTCATAACCTTTGTACATTAAAATTCTTTCGCGATATTTAATATTCATTCATTTTATTTATTTAATATAATTCCATGTTTTTATTTCTAATTCTGTGAATCGAACTTGAGTAATCATAAGAATTTGGTTTTCTTAAAAGGATTTATGGTATTGCTTAAATGGCATGGGCTAAGCTTTTTTGATTTAATTTCGATTTAATAACGCTAACGTTAAAATTCTCGTCAAGTTGGAATGTCTGATAAAAAAAGAAACTGAATTAAGACTCATTTGGGAAAAAAACTAATGAAAGGTAGTTTGCAGAAAATTTATTTTAAAAGTTAAGAAAATTTAGTCTATTTTTAGAGCCTTTTTGAACCTTTCTCTCTGACTTTGAATGCCTCTTATCCCTTGCCAAATTTACGAATTCCTTTACGGTAACTTTTCTGTTTCAAGTTATCAGAAATGAATTTCAAAAAGTGACATAAATTAGGATGGATATACGAATGCTTATGCCCTCACACACACACACATACACATTCATATACACGACATACACGTGTGGAAGGTCTTATCACTATGTATGAGGTTTTTCTCTTAGACTTCCTTCCTTTCTTTCTCTCACTGCGTAATTGATTAGTAAGTTTTATTTCATTTAGGTATAATACATTCTGGCTATTTTTTTCTCTTTAGCATTTTCCTCTTTATTCTCTTCATCCTCTTCATAGCATTCCCTTCATGCCTTTAATTTTAGTAAGATGAAAGTTTTGTATAAATCTGCCAGTGCGAATGAAGACGAAACTGAGAAGGGAGAGGAGTGTGGGATAAGGGTTTCCATAAACTATTTTTGTCTGGGATTAATCTGCGGAGATGGACGAATGTACAGCTTCATCAGTGCACTCATTTCGACCCACACTCTTGACGCAATGCCACGCACATTATTCAAATTGATGCAGTCATTAATTATTTTTAATAACATAATTAAAGTCGTAATTAAACTTCGCACTACGAATATAATTCCTTGCGTTGCGGCAACATTGTCAGGAGGCGGGGAGTACCTTTAGACCTTCAATATTTTGTTCACCATTTTCCTATTTTCTTTTTTAGAAGTGAACTCTGGGGAATGATCCATCAGTTTAATTGGATGTATCTAATTCTTATTAGGATTTACTCTTTCTGGTAAAGTGAAATACAATAACAATTGGATTTTTAGGATAAAGTCATTCAGGATTTTTCGCAGGATTATGTCCTATAAATTTAGTACTTTTTATTAGATATACTTTTAAATGAAGAAATCATAAAAATTTTTAGACAATTGACTTTTATTTGGTATATTTGTATAATACGCAGAATTCAAATATTAACTTAACGGAAGATATATTTCAATAATTAATTAACTAATTATATTTATATAATTATATAAAATATAAAATTTAATATATTTGATTGAGTATAAAATGTATTTAATTAATTAATCACTTACACTTACATAATTATTTAATGATTTTAAGATCACAATTTGAACTAGAATTTAGTTTATTTTTAATTTATATTTATTTTATATTTAATTTATTTTTAATTTATCATACCTTTTTTCCTATAACTTCTGCGTTAAAATTAAAATTCGAAGAAACTATTCTTTCTTTAATTCATTTTTTTAACTCAATATAAAATTTACAAAACTTTTCCATTTTACCAGTCTTCGGTTCATAAATTAAATAATTTAAAGATCATTATTAGGTGATCATGTAAACAATTATCGATCGTTGTTTGTTTTCATTGAGTCGATTGTTGTAAATACTGAGCGAAAGCGGAACGGAAATTGTTGGAAACATGGAATAAAAATAAAACACACGCTCATGATAATAGCGGTGTTGATGACGATGATGATGATGATGACAGGGATGGATAAGTAATGGCAACCACAACGACTGCTCTTAGAAGAAGGCGGTTGAAACAGATGAGAGCCTAAGAGAGAGAGACAGAGTGACAGAGAGCGAAGCGGAGAGAGAAATGCTTTGAGAAATTATAAAGATTTTTATGGAATAAACATGATTTTTTCATTTCAATCATTTGAGAAGGTTTCAAATATCTAGAAAATTTAAGGCGATGAAAAACTTCTGTTAGAAAATTTGCAATCGTTACAAATTTAAAAAGCTTAATGCACGTTTTCTGCTTTAAAAAACTGTTAACTCTTTTAAATATTTTTAAGGATATTTAAAATAGTGTGAATATTAATTAGAGTAAAAGATTTGCATGTTGAAAAGTATTAGGAGTGATGGTGGTGATGATGATAATCATTAAAAATAATAAAATGATACTTTGATAGTTATCTCTTTTGTTGTCTCGTCTGTTGACAATATGAATAATGAACGCTATTGATGACAGACGATGGTAATTAATCTAATTTGATTAATCAGAATGAGAGAATGAAAATAAAAGCCTTGGATTGGAATGATTATAAATAATAGAGAATTATTTTAAACTAAATCACAAAAAGCTAACAACAAAGAAGATGAGAAAACAACATTGATGATAATTATAAAATTTTGTTGTATTTTGATAATTAGCTGTTTTATAAAAAAGTGACATTCGATGATGATTCATGCATTTAGTGATAATACGACCTATTTGAAACGATGCAAAGTTATTTCATTGATTTTTAATTTTGAACAAAATATGATCTGATTTTATCGATGATATAAATCTAATTATATGAAGTCCATTTATATCTCCCCTTTACAGACTATGCCGCTATTTTTCGACATATGCACTGGATCGAATATCATGAGTCGTTCAATCGACCGATATCATTCTAGAATCGCAGAGAAGTTACCTCCCCCTCTTACTTCGCGTTCGCTTCTTGCTCTGCTGATAATGTTCGGTGCGCCCTCGAAGTGACACCGGCATGTCATCGCTTAGCTGTCATGCTTGATATTCAATGGGACTGACATTTGACATGACGTTGATGCTAATCTTTAAATTGTCTTAGGGTCAATAGCAATCAGTGGCTTCGGGGTTTGTGCATGTGTAGTGTTGATGTGTGTGTATGTGTGTATGTGCGTGTGTGGTTGTAGTGTGTATGTCTTATATAATATGTGTATTTATAACAAGTCAGGGGTATTTTGTTTCATTTCATTGAATTTTCGAACGAGGGTGGTTTTCTCCCTTTCGAATTCATTAAGGGATGAAGGTTGAAGTTTAAGTGCTTTTGTACAGTTTCGTGGTTACGCGGTAATTTAGTAAAGCCTTGGATAATGAAAGCCTTTTGTTACAAAAAAGAAGTTTCTTATAAGAAAAAGGGTTTTTGATTATTGACAGAGATATTTGAAACGTATGCAGGATTCATTTCCTTTTCGAACAATGACGACAAAAAACAATACTCGTGTCCAACTCTTTCGTTTTATGGTGTTTTATATTGTATGGAAGCAATACATAGTTCTAAATGCAACATCTATATATATATATATATATATATATATATATATATATATATATATATATATATATATATATATATATATATATATATATATATATATATATATATATATATATATATATATATATATATATATATATATATATATATATATATATATATATATATATATATATATATATATATATATATATATATATATATATATATATATATATATATATATATATATATATATATATATATATATATATATATATATATATATATATATATATATATATATATATATATATATATATATATATATATATATATATATATATATATATATATATATATATATATATATATATATATATATATATATATATATATATATATATATATATATATATATATATATATATATATATATATATATATATATATATATATATATATATATATATATATATATATATATATATATATATATATATATATATATATATATATATATATATATATATATATATATATATATATATATATATATATATATATATATATATATATATATATATATATATATATATATATATATATATATATATATATATATATATATATATATATATATATATATATATATATATATATATATATATATATATATATATATATATATATATATATATATATATATATATATATATATATATATATATATATATATATATATATATATATATATATATATATATATATATATATATATATATATATATATATATTTTTAGTCATGAGTTACAAGGTGGACTCATATTATTTTTTATTGTTGTTACGATAATTCCCTAGATGAATAAAAACGGTGTCGTTAAACAAAACTGAACTAATGCATTTAATAAACCTTGAGCTTGATTTGACCAAGAATGACCAACATGTTTGATATCAAATCGAGCCTAATGGGAGCGTGGACCTTATGGGCAGAAATGAACGCTGGAAGTAAGGGAAGATGGAGGAGAGGCTGCTTTCTGATTTGAATTGAACGCAAAGTATTGAAGTGAATTATGAAGGGCGCTAGAAGTTGCAAAGACAATTTTAATGAGAGCCTTTCAATACGTGGTGTCTCTTCAGATTTTAAATATTTTTTATTATCATTCAGTTGTCGCTTTTAGAAGGACCTTAAAAGGAGAGGGTAAAACGCGGTAAATGCAAGTTCATAAAATAAAAGTTCTGAATTCTTTACGACATTTTTTGAGACATAAATCAGAGACGAACTCAGCATCTTCTTCAGAAAGAGTTTTGAGATATCTGGGTTTAGATATTTGCGATATTTTCGCATATTTGGGTTTTGAGATAAACAAACAGTTCTCAAAGAAAATGTTTTTAAATAATAATATAATGATAAAAATATAGTAATAATGAAAATAAGTTTTATGAACTTTCTGAAAATTATATGGTTAATGAGTAACTTCTGTAATGAAGAAGAAGAAGAAGAAGAAAGTACTAAAAACATATATTTCAACGATACACATCCTGTTGTGAAACAGGTTTTAAAGAAAAGTCGTTAAATTGTTCGTTATCGTAGTTGTTCGTCGTTCGCGCGCATTTTTTATTTCGAAAACACTGAAGTACTAAATAAACTTCTTTTTGACTTCAAGGAAGAATTTTTACAAGGATAATTGTTTATTTCTCTGCATTTCAGTGTTTCTTCACTCAGTCCTCATCATGCCCATGCACGCCCCTCTGCCCATGTCGTCAGACCTCTTCGAAGAAGTAGTACGCCCTCCACCCACCGGACTTTAACAATCTGATAAATTTATATAAGAACCAACTAGAAATTACAAAGAGTATGAGTAATAAGGGAAAAACAAGAGCGAGTAGGTTGGATTGAAGTAGCAGCGAAGTATGATAGCGAGTGGCAAGTAAGCGCAATACGCTTGTATATGTGCTCGTGCTTGTATTCGTTCAGTTTTGGTCGAGCAACTGTGGAATCGTTGTTTGGTTTTGGTTGCCGGTTTTGAGGCTGTGTGTGAGCAAGAGGGTTTTTTAGAGGGTGTGAGCAAAGGGTGAATAACAGTGAGACGATGTAATGATGAAATGTGCTTTACTGTGCCAGCCTTGGTATACTTTAATGATACTTGAAGCATTAAAATCAAAGCATGAAGAATTTCTTGAAGCGCACACACGTGCTAGTAAACAAACAAATAAACACATAAACACACATATGCACACATACACACAAACACAAACACATAAATATATACGCTCGTATATTTATTCAAATAGGGGAGTAATTTGTACCAGTCACAACTAGGGCGTGAAGGACACTTTTATTTGGTACGTAAAAATAGCATTTTTTCCAGTTTTTTGTTTCTTTTGGACTTTCTTAACTTCTGTAAAACTCAACAATGTCGATCACTTGAATTTATTTGAAGGCGAAGAGAAAGGGTTGCATTGCCTAATTGGCAATAATTAGTAGTTGTTGATTTTCTATTGTAATGAATAATAATTTTTAGTTTCGATTATTGTAAACAGTATAGTTATCCTTGTATCCTTCAATCTCTTTCTCGTCCTCGAATTCAAATCTTTGGTTTGTATTCTCCTCAACAGCGGTGGCAACGAATGGGCGGAACTTTTTTCATTTAATCCCTGAGAATTCACTATATCTTCGCTAAGAAATTATTATTTTATTTTTTGACTAATCATAGTACACAAAGTACTTTTGTGGTGCATGGCTGTTTTGTATTGTTGTTGCTTGGGCGTTTCATCTTCTGGCGTTTCACCCTTTTTGTTTCATTTTCAGCCACTCCTAGTTTTTAAAGCTGATTCATATTTATCTGTGGTAACAGTTCAACATCTCAATTTGCACAGCGAGTAAAAAGATAAAATTTTACGTTCACCATTTAAGGTGAATTTATATTTCCAAAAATGAGGACGTTTCGTCTACTGATTATTGGATTTAAACTATAAATTTAAGTTACGAGAGTAGATTATGGAAACTTCGGCCAGTCCGAAATTAGCGTCCTCACTTGTTTTTCGTTATTACTCAAACATTGCCGGTCACCGCGACTAAATAAATTTCTTCCTATGCAATCATTTCTTCATTTCATTTCACGCATTTTTGCGATAAATTTTTATGTCTAAATATAAAAATTTTTGTACAAGAACAATGCAGAGCACTCAAAAATTGTATGAAGCATCCGGCAGATAGAAATTATTTTAGTATCTTTGCGAGTCAAAGACCGCTCCGACAAACGGACAACGCACCTTCATGTGAAGGTACGCACCTTCTAGTCTGATTTATTTGATGATTTTTTTTCACCTTGATAGTGAAAAAAAATCATCAAATAAATCAGACTAGAAGACTCAAAAACGCAAAACATTAAATGTTAGAAACAAAATTTTAAAAAACTGAAGGAAAAATGCAATGAAAAGAAAAAGAAATAAACCTAAAAATATATGCGAATAAAGTCTTTGACTTTATTTGAATAAAGAGTTTGAGAAAAAATCATGTTAGAAGCGGTAGAATATAAAACATTTTATTTGTCGCGGGATATTTTAATTTATATGGGTATAATTCAAAATATGAAAAGTACCGAAAGTTACCTAATATGTATTCAGTTTAGTCGGTATAGAGGTAAATACAAAGAATTGCCGCTTAAATTTCAATCAAAGTATTTCGTTTGCGTTGAACCGGAATAGCAATATTTTTTGACGAGTTACTTTCTTCGATTTAAAAAAGATGTTTAATAATTTAATGTGATTTTAATAAAGTTTCGAATTATATTAATTTCAATAAAACAAGTATTAACTAAAAATTCCAGTCTTAAAAAATTTTATTTGAGCTTCATTTTTAAATTTAATTTTTCGTTCAAAAGTTACGAATTCTAACGAATTATTAATAATGAATATACTAAATATCGAAATTATTCTTCGTTTGTGTTTAAAATTCATTAGAAGACTTCGCAAGTCTAAATGCAAAAATTTTAAAGAGAAATAATTTTGCATTAAATTAATCATTTTCATCTAGAATTTAAAACTTCACGTAGAAATGGCGGGATTTTTTTAAACTTTCTGATTAAGATTTTTAATTAAAAATGTTTCAATTGTTCGTATTTTTCATCTGGAATGAAAGGCGGAAACCGGTTTTGAAATCTTGCCGGCGAAATTACTAACGAAATTATCGGCAGTGTTGCATAAAAGAGATACGCGATTAAATTGTACCGACGAAGTGCGAAGTGTATATTTTTAGCTTTTATATTGGCCATTCTGCGAAGAAGATAGATACAGAAAGATAGAGAGAGGAATGGAGGGTAAGAGATAGTCATAAGAGAAAAGATTCATAAGTGCGTTTTACGTACGTTACATTGTATCCATTTGTAAATATCGAAAAAAAAAACAAAAAAGATCAAAATTAAAAATTGCTTTTAGTTGAGCTCATGCATGGTGAATACATCGTAGTCATCATTACCGGCCGACACCGTCGCATCGTGACCGGCTCGAACCAACCGTGCACCTGGCGCGCCACGAATTTGCTCAATTCAATTCTCTGCCAATCTCGAAAGCATCTCGTGGCCATATTCATACCATCTGTCGAAATCGCTTGAAATTCGTAGTGAGACTTTATTTTTATTCTATTTTTTTAATTAAAAGCTTTTTTTATTATGGTTCTATTAGTAAAATCACCATTGTGTAGTCTTTCAGTAAGAGGTGTCATTTTAAATAAATTCAAAAGCAAAATATTTTTGCAAAAACTCATGACGGTTTTCTTTTCAGTTCAAGGAAAAGTGGTTGAAATCAATAATAACGGGCTCCTTTTGCATTTTTAAAAAATCCGTGCTTCAATTTTTTATCATTTTATTGCATTTTTATTATTTCAATTGGTCATGTGCGACCTTAGAGCAATGACGTGGCTTGGGAGAATACTCAGAGTGGATGGTAATCAGAGTGGTAGGGTTGGTTTAATTTTCTGCTTGGAAGTCACTCCTATATATTAAGCAATTTGCGTTTTCATTCCTCTTCAATGACTGATATTGTGTTTGAAGATGAGGTAGGGATAGAATGAGAGGGAGTGGAAAGCGGAGGGGGTGCTGAATAGAGTCCGGTATACTGATGCATGAGGCGAGGCTAAGTTTATTTTGAGTTCGGTTTTTGGAAACCTTATTTGAAATACAATCTTCTATCTATACTAGTTGTCCTTGTTTGACCTCAAGCAGCCGTAAATCAGTCTAAGCTGTTAACGGAACTTATCTAGTTTGATACAGACAACAGAAAAGAAGTACGATCAAGAATATGTTGACCCTGTTTTGGTAACTACTGCGCATCTCTAGAGGAAATTAAAGAAATTCTCTCTCTTCCGGGATTTTGGCAACTTCGAAAAAATACACTTGATGTGTCATCAAATCTCGCAGCATGTTTGCCTGTTGAATATGTTACAGCACTATTGCTCGATTTCGATGTGCGTCGTAACAATAAACCCAAAAAAATATTTTTATGATCATTTAAAAAAAATGTATACAATATTTTTCAAAAATATTCTAGTCATTTATTTAGCAATAAAATTGTGTAAAACTAATAATAAAATAGTAGAACAGGATGGGAGGGGTGGGGGTAAATAAACAAAATCTACTTTAATTAAGAGGCAAAAAATTGTATGAATCATTCGAGACTATTAAATATATAAAATATTTGCAAACAACAAAAACAGATAAAATAACGAAAAATATAAATCTGAAAAATAGAAATTAAAAAAACTAATAAAATTCAAAAAGTTCAAGCAAAACCTAAAAAAACATTTTTGCGAATTTTGAAAAATAAACAAAATCGCGTAAATTGTGTCTTTTTATTTCACTTGGCGATTGTGCGGCGAGGAGTGAATGGAGTATCCCCATATAATATATAAAACACACCCATACGCTCACGCACGCACACATTTACTCTTTTATACTCGCTATAATAGCTTTGTTTAAGTTAAATGTTTGTTCTACTCATGTCGTTAACAAAACTGACAATCAAAAATTGTCAGTCAGCAATTGCAATTCTCGAATACATTCGATCGACAGGCGGTATTCGGCGAAATTTTTGTTTTATTTGTTTTTTATTACACTCTAAAAATTATTTGTTTGATGTATGACATGGTATGGTCTTTTATATTGCCTCATATGGTCTTCCATATGGCCTTGTATGGTATGGTGTGATGATATTGGTTTGTTGTTGTAGCATTGTATGGTATGATATAAATCCGATTTTATTCGCCTCAGTACATTCGCCCCATACAAAGAAATATTGCCGTAACCGAGCAAATAAATTGCTGAATTTGTGACTTTTTTATTTTTATTTTATTAATTTTACTTTTTTTCAGTCTTGTTTATTTTAAGTATTTTTCCTTAAAAAAATCTTTATTAATTTTTGTTTTTATTTGTAATTTTTGTTAAACATTTTTGTTTTACAGTTTTAGGCTTTTGTTTGAATTTTTATTTTTAGTTGTTTCTTGAGGTTTTTTTAAATTTTATGTGTTTTTATTTATTATTCTTGTTACTTGTTTTGCTTGTTGTTGCAGTTTTTGTCGGTTGTTTCGTTATCTTTTAATTTTCATTGAAATTTATAATGGCGGATCATGTTCAATTATGGTTCAGTTTCTATTTTTATTTTTTATTCACTTCAGTTTCTTCATTTCAGTTTTATGTTTATTTAGCTTTTGTTTTTCTTTTGCCTTTTTTTATTTTTTGCAAATAAACTGCAGCGTTGAGGCAGTGCCAATTTTCTGCTTTTGGGCATTACTTGGCCCGTCCGTCAGGTCATTGAATTGGCAACATGACACCGACGGATTTTCATACGATTTTTTTGGTTTCTTTTTTATTTCAATATTTGTCACGACTTTAGCGTTTTCCGGGAATCAAAGGGTGGAGTGGGGAAAATGTGTGAGAGCTTTGGAAAGAGTGTATTAGTGGTGGTAGGTGGTGATGGTGATGGTAGTGTGGTGACAATAGTTTTAGGCATATTGTGCATTGCCGATGTGTCAAATAGATTGTCACGAATTGTCAACGATTTATTGGATGACGTCAATTGGTTTTAGTTGTGCGAAAAAAAGAGTCTGTATTTGCAGGAGAGAAAGATAGAAAAAGGTGTTTTTGAAGGACTTTAAAATAAAAAAGCCTTTTACGACCAATCATTGATGACTTTAAATATTTTTTAAAGAACTTTCCTAATAGAAAGTTATATTCTCTGAACGGTGATGTCATTCATTCATTGATTGATAAAGTGAAAGTGAAACGTTTAGTAAAAAACGAAAGAGAAAAAGACGAAGTAATAAGAAAAGAATTGCACATTAGAAAAACTGCTCATGAAGAAAAAACCCAAAGAATAAAATTGATTCAAAAAAGCATTACAATCATAGAATCAATCAATTGATAAAAGCATATAGAATAGAAAAATGTAAAAAGGTACAAACACACAAACACATAAAATGTTCAAAACTAGAAGAATCATCTGATGGCGTGTCAGTTTATTAAATTGATGCATTCATGTGCAAGAGTAAGCGTGCGTGAATGAATGACGTTTCAGTATGCGTGTGTGGAAAATTTCCTTTTATGGAATTCTTTACGAAGCAGTTGTACGAACAACACCGGTACTAACCGACACTATTGCAACATGCACCAGTTGCAACGACGGCATCGTTACAAACTCGCGCCTTGACGACAAAATGTCAATAAATGAAGAATTTTCAATTGCAGACCGAAAAAGGTGAAAAATGTTGAATGAAATTGTTAGTTGCTGGACCACAAGCACCCGTATATTATCTCTATGTCACGTTGCCTCTTCCTCTTTCTTCCTAACTCTCTCCTCTCTCTATCTCTCTCTTCATTTCTGTTATTTCTTCGTATACTTGCCCACGGTACCAACGCTTACAGTTAGTTGCCCAAGGCAAGTTTAATCCCGCTGGATGCAATCACGAATGAACAATATTGACCAACAAACGACAGGGTTCAAAACAAATGACTGAATGACTGACTGGCTAACTCCTTGAATGTGAGTGATTCTTTGCCATCATCGTGTCAGTGACGACAGAGCGTTTCTGTTGACGTTTAAGCGTTGCATTGCATCGCGACGTCGAATGTAATTCAATTCAATGCATTTCATTCAAAGTCCGGCAACATTTTTGTGATGTTTTTCTTTTGTTCAATTTTATCACATGACTTAAAAAGATATCATCGCATGTGCTTTTGGCCAAAACAAAAAAACTAAATACGTCGCATACATCCAAACATCTCTCTGAGGTTGTTGCTGCGTCGGTTGTTGGCGTTTCTTTGCTATTATTATTATTATTATTTGGTTTTCCTTTATAGGGACAACTGTGTTTGTTGTATTTTTTGTTTTTCTTTTTTATCAATCGCTGCAGCATATCGCGCATTTGTTGAATTGATTTCATTTTTGTTATTATTGTTGTTTTTGCTGTTGCGATTGCCTTCGTTTCCAATTTAATTTTTGTCGTTGATTCTACTTTTGCTACCACTCCTGTTGTCACACATTTTGCTGCTGCTGGAATCGTAATTGTTGTTGTTGCAGTTATTGCATTCGATTGAATTGAACCAATTTGATTGCTTATGATCAAAAGGGAGATCAAGCAGAAAAACAAAAAGGAATATATATATATATATATATATATATATATATATATATATATATATATATATATATATATATATATATATATATATATATATATATATATATATATATATATATATATATATATATATATATATATATATATATATATATATATATATATATATATATATATATATATATATATATATATATATATATATATATATATATATATATATATATATATATATATATATATATATATATATATATATATATATATATATATATATATATATATATATATATATATATATATATATATATATATATATATATATATATATATATATATATATATATATATATATATATATATATATATATATATATATATATATATATATATATATATATATATATATATATATATATATATATATATATATATATATATATATATATATATATATATATATATATATATATATATATATATATATATATATATATATATATATATATATATATATATATATATATATATATATATATATATATATATATATATATATACTCTGTTGTTATTGTTGTTGTATTTGCTATTTGCCATTTGCCATTGTCGTTTTCTGTTTCACTGTTGCCGGTTTTGCCGCTGTTTCGTTTTCTCTTGTATTTGCTGTTGTTGCTATTTGTTGTTGTTGTTTTTTGTTGAATTTCTTTTCGCGTTGTTGTTGTTGTTGTCATGTTGTCGACTGCAGCCATTGCGTCTATTCTGAACCGAATCGATATTCGTCATCGTTTACAGGTCCTTTGTAGTTGTAGTTGTTGGTGTTGTTGTTGCCATTGCTGCGATTGTTATTTTTAATATTATTCTATGTGTTCTATGTAATCGCTGTTGGCGATACATAACCTCAACATTTCTGCTACTGCTAGCATTGCGGATTTTATTCTCTTTTATATTTGTTGTTACATTTTTTGTTGTAACTATCGTTATTGTCGTCTTTCTGTCTGCTGCACGGTTTCAATCACTTCACTTTTATCACACGAGTCTTCACTTTTTGTCACAATTTTTTTTTTATAAAATTCTTTTTTTTCATGTTTCGGTTACTCGGAGGCATCAGATCTATTTGATAATATTTCTCTTCATCATTATGTCCTTTATTTGAAGCACGCCCATCTGTCCCATCTCTTCTCCCTTTTGCTTTTTGTAATCGGTATAACCCACGAATACTGTCGGATATCCAATAGATATTTACACTCTGCTTCCGTTCGACCCATTAAAGAAGGCGTGGATAATTTATATTTAGATTTAAACTTAATCCTATTTATCTGCGTTTGATAATAAATTTCAAGTTTGAAACGTAAGCCCTAATATATATATTCAACACAATGAGCGTGTTTAACCCACTAATGATAAAAATTCGCAATTGAAATAAGACGATTGAAAACATCGCCATTGAGGAATCGTGCATGCTTCATGCACGCTTGGTGAAAGGCAAATGCATTGCCGTCTTGCTAAACGCTCATTGTTCGTACTATGTTCTTATAGTTTAGAAGTGGCATTAAGCCAATTTAGATCTGCCAGTACGTGCATTTGCTGCAGACAAACCGATCCATTATTTAACATTCAAATAAAATAGCTTTAATTGTTTTAAGGAAAAAATTATGGATATATAATTTGCTACGATAATTCTATGTCATGGTTGATGTTTCATGAACAGTTTTCTTTAATTTAGTGTTAACCGCGATTTAAATGTTGGCTTTTGAAAGAATTTCATAACAGTTTAAAACGGCGACATTTCAACAATGACATGACAGTTTAAAATGACGTTTTGACGTTATTTGTTCCGACACTTTGGCTCTCATAAGTTTGATTTTTAGAATTTACTCTAGCTAATACTAACTAATTTGCTACTAGACTACTGTGTGTTGTGATAGAATGTGTTAATTTATTAGACTAACAAAAAGCAGGTCAAGGATATCGATGACATCACAAACATAAGGAGTAAGGGAAGTAAAACGAATCATAAAAATCGATAATGGATAAAGTTTTCTGTATCAATTGAGCTAATTAAGTTTTTGGCATTACCTGAAATATGAACACGATATGATACTGACACGACGCGAGTACGGACACGGACACAATTATAAGCACCACACACACACCATCAACGTCAAACATAACATTTAACAAACCGACAAGTCGATGAAGTGACAAATCGATGGCGAGGTGACAGTGGCTACAAGTCACTCGACTCGTTTTTGGTTTAATTTGTCACTTTAATACCATACAGCAATAGTTCTCTCCCCTCGCGCTGAATTTTCAAGAAACGCGAGTAGAGTGTATGTGTCTGTTAGCATTTGTATTGCTGCATTTGTTGTTGTTTTTACAACGGTACACATCAATTATTTGCACGCTAAACATCTGCAGTACGATTAATTCTTCCACCACTCCCTGCCCCTTTAACGCAATAGTATTAAATTACCAGGTATCAAAGCAAAGGTCATTGAACCGGAATGATTGCCATTCAAAATTATTGTGAAAAATCATTGAGGAGTTCAAATTCTGAAGGTCGGTTCTGCAGAATTCTTGCAACCTCCTTGACTCGATGACCAACGCCCCCACCCCACCCCGTGATGTTGACTGCTGGTTTAGTTGTGGGGTTTTTCTATAAAATTATTATTTTCATTGGTTATAGTACATGCTCTTGTACGTATAAATATGATATAAATAGTATGGAAACAGAATAAGAAGAATAGAACGTAACAAAAAAACTCAAACAAATTGAATACGCTTAAATGATTCAAACTTAAAGTCGAATAACAAAAAAATGGACAACTAATCGGAACTGAAAATGGAATAACTGAAATGAGTCAGTAAAAACAGCAAAATGAAACACCGTCATCATCATCATCGTCATCATCGGCACCACCATTACCAACAAAAACAGGAGCAACCTTGCCAACAAAAATACTAAAACTTTTTTTCGAGCTCGTAAAATGTTCGAAAAAACAAATCAATAAAAGCGATGTAACCTCAATATTTTTACGATGCTTACAAATTGCTGCTGCAACGCGACGCGACACAACGCCATTTTCTGCATTGCAGGCATAAACAATTTTTACTCGATACAAAATCATCAAAATTAAAAAAAAGAAATGTGAAAAAAGGCAAAAAGTTATTTTATAACCATTACAAAAAAATTATAGAATAAAAATTAAAAAAAATAATTCGCATTCTTTGGAAATTTGTAAAAATTACTTTTTATGCGTTTACTTTTTTAAGTAAATTTTTGTTGTTTTTCTTGATTGAAACCTTCATTAATTTAATCATATTAAAATCATATTAATTTTCCTTGTAGTTGATCTGAGTAAAATAGACAAAAGCGCGTTTACAAATGTTTGTTAACATTTTAAATTTCTCAAGAATTAATCTTCGCAATTGCACTTATAAGTGGTCTAGTTTTATGCGTTATCTCGAAAATTAATCATGTCCTAACTATGTTTATTTAAAAGTTATTTCGCAAACAGGAAGTTCCATGTACAATTTAATGGACATTTATCAAATATTAGCGAAGTTAGCTGCGGAGTTCCTCAAGGCTCTATTTTAGCCCCCCACCTTTGCAACATTTTCGTATATGATTTTCCACATTTTGGTCCTTCTTCGACAGGTCTTTTATACGCAGATGATTCCCTTATTTATTCACATGCTGAATCTCCTTTGATCGCATTAAATCAAGCATTGCAACACCTTGAACTTGTTCAACGTTTTTATGACCACTGGGGAATAAAAATTAACATTTCAAAATGTGAAGCTATTTGTTTTAGAAATGCTTCAGGAAAGTGTAAATACTTTGTGGTACCAGAAAGTAAAATTTTAAGTTATTCAATTAATGGCATAGAAATTCCATTTAAAAGTACTATAAAGTATCTCGGCATTAATTTCTTTAATCTTTTGAAGTTTAATAAGCACGCACTAATTGTTTTAAAAAAGCCTACAGACTATTAGGTTCCTTTTCTAAAATTTTATGTAACAAAAATTTGCCAAAAAATACAAAACTTTTACTTTATAAAACTTCCATAAGACCGGTAATTATATATGGCTTTCCAATCTGGTTTAATGTTTCGCCTACAGTTATCCATGAGTTTGCAGTTTTGGAGCGAAAAGTCTTGAGATTTTGCATTGGTAAATACTTTAAATCACCCACAAAGAAATATTCAAATAGTTTTCTTTATTCAGAAGCCCAAATTACGCCAATTGGTATTTATGTATGTGAAATTTTAAAAAACTTTATTTCTAGAGCAGCTCGCCACAATAATAATTATATTGTTGATATATATAAACAACAAAAAAATTCTAATTTGTCAAACTCGTTATACCTTTCTCCCTTTGGTTTCCTAAATGAAGTCCCACCAAATTTTGATGTTAGTGCTAATACATGTTACAATTTTTATGCAAAGACCCTTCCAGGTACTCACAGAGGGTAATTTTACCTTAAATGTGTGCTCTGTGTTTGTTTTTGTTATTTTAATTCTTTTTTTTTAATTTAATTTTAATTTTAGATTAGTTATTAGATATAAGTTAGTTTTAAGTATAATTAAATGTTAGGAGACCTGCTCTCAAAATATGTAAGCTCCGGGAGCAAGAGCGTTTATCATATTAATACTAGTTTTAATTTAAAATTACTTTTCTTCCTCCTCTTATTGTAAAGTAAGATACTGTTTAACCATTAAGATTTTCAGGGCAATACATTATAATCCTAAAGCATCTTTTGAATTGTTAAGCTTAGAATAAGTCATTATATGTTGGTTAAAAAAGGCTCAAATAAAAAAAAATCTAACTAACTAACTATGTTTGCTTGTGCGCCTAAATGTATACTCTTAATATTATGTTAAAAAAGTTATATTTTGAAAATAACTGCACTTTTTCGTTAACTTAATATCCATTCATGTTGATGCTAATGAACATTCAGATCTTTGACATATTCAAATTATAATATAATAATTTTGTTTTTGATATTCACGACGTTAACCTCAGCATTTTAAAAGCTATAGCTCCTCTTCTTCTTATTCTTCTTCCCCCCTTGGCCTTATGCGATCCCATTTCATGTTCTTATGGATTGCCGGTCATTAAAATTCAAGTTCATTGATTGAATTTTAATTTAGAAATTTGTCAAGATTAAAAAAAATATTCTGCTTTTATATATTTTTAAAAAATAAAAAAATTAATGAAATAAAAAAAGTTTAAGAATAATATTTAAATGATTTCATTTGGAAACGAGCTTTTTAATGAATTAAATATTAAAAGAATTTTAATGATATTAGTTTTTTGAATAAAATAAAAACTTATTTTAAAAGTTCTTTGGAATTTTACTGCATTCAATTTAATATGCGATGCAATCATTAAATTAATATTTTCTCGCATTCTTAACCCAAATTCTCAGGATTTTTGAAAATTTAATTTGAAAATAAATGTCTCCACCTCTCGTTTGTTAAAAATTGATTCGTTCAATATTTTTTTTATTACGTTTTTCATATTTTGTGGTGAAAATTATTTTTTCCTTCCTTTTGCGACGACAACGAAAAGTTTATTAATGGCACGTGTCAGGCAGTCAGTCAGAGTCAGTCATATCTTTGCTTCTCGCAACGTATGGAAGCGACTAAATTACGCCTCCGCCTTCTTTAAGTTTATATTTGTTTCCTTTCAATATTTCTTTTCCATTCATTAATTTCAAATAAAAGTAGTATTAATGCATTCATAAAAACGTCTTTATTTCTTTTGCTTTTTTCTCTCCTAATTTTAATAAATTTCTCAGATAAGTCAGTCTTCCGAACTTTTAAAAACATTGAATATAATTAAGAAAAGGATTTAAAAGAGACGGAATAAACATACAATGAAAAACAATAGACAAAAAAGTAATACATAATTAGAAAATCAAGTTTATCATATAAATAAAATTAAAATGAATGAAATTCAAAATGCATAAATATAATGTTTCTTCGCTTGGAGATAATAATGTTTTCAAAACTTGAATTTTTTTAGATATAGAATTAATTAATGCAGTTTTATTTGTTATAACGCGTCTACTACGTGGGTGGGAATGTCAGATATCGACGATTCTTTAATTCGCTGAAATATTTTTGATTAAAAATGTCTAAATATTTTAAAATCTATTTTTAATGGCATGAGCTTAAAAGTCGTTTTATATTTATAGTTTGCTTTTATGATTGACTAATGATTATTATTTGATGTGGCGAGAGATGTTAGCAATTTTTTAGACCAATAACAACCTTGAGAATAAGTATTTCCGTAAGCTCTTTACTACTTTCAACTTTGCAGTTTTGTCTAACTTTCACACTCTTCTCCTCGCTCTCTCTCACTCTCTCTTCTATCTCACTCTGTCTCATACTCTCTTCCTCTATTTGTACAATGTTTAACTAGATTTTCGAATTTTTTCATGGTCACCATCTAGTTGGTTTCCTCGGTCAGCCATAAGACTCAGCAGAGCGAGGCACACCGTATGGCGCCCGCTTATCCGGATAGTAAGAGGAGCTGTCTATTAATTTTTTTTTGCATGTTTTATCTTAATGTTTTAATTATCTTAATCCTAATGCTTCGAATCATCAATATTACTGTGTTTTTCAAAAATTCTTTAATAATGGTTGTGAACTTATAAACGTAATTGGTTGTTCACAAATTATTTTCCATAAATAAAATGTCTAAAAATAACTCTTTAGTAATTAGGGTGTATAAAATGTGTGTCATTATTATTAATCTGATTTTTCCTTTGAATCGAGTTAGGGATAAATTTATTCGTTTCGTTCATTTAATATCATTAAAAAATTCGAAGAAATACTCAATAAAATGCAGAACTTTTAACCCGCTTAATTAATATTAAAATTTTAGCGAAAAATATTGCCAAAATTTTAAATTCGTTTTACAAAGAGAAGAAAAACCGAAACAATTAAAAGGAATACAATAATGTGAAAGCAAGTAAGAACGCTAACCTCTGTCTGAACGAAGCTTATGTACCCTACACCTGTAATATAAATTTACAGTCTGATTCTAATAATCAGTGGGGGATTTTTTAGACGGACGGACATGGCTTAATTGACTCAGGGAGTTATGCTGGGCAATAATATGTATAATTTTTTATACGTCTTACGCCTCCTTCAATGCGTTGCAAATGGAAGAGGTAAAGTGAATACATTCTATCCTTTCGGGTGTAGAGTACAATAAGAAATAAATCAAGAAAAACGAATATAATATAAACGACAAAACAAATTGGCAATTTCAGAAATTTTTTTGATTCTGCGAAATTTAATCAAGTTCAATTCTTAATAATCTGCATCGCGATTTCATTGAATCGATCGAGACGGTTTGGGCGATTGAACCGATGAAATCGCTTCAATGTCAAATGAAATCATCTTTAAAAAATGTAGAATTACAAAAGATATATGTACTCACACACACACACATACGCACTGTGCACTGCGGCTCAAATGTTTTTCGTATGAAATCATAGAATGTCGCTTCTTGCGCTCATTAAAATGGCACTAAATGAAATGGCACTAAATTTGAATTAAAATTAAAAGTTTCGTAATCGATAAACAATTGCGTGATTACGAATCGTGTTTAATTATTATGAGTGGATTACGTCAATCGCTTTTTGTTGATTTGATGTATACCTAATGTAAATTTATTCCATTGGTTCACCTTCTTGTCTAGTCTCGCCTTTCAGAGTCGCCTTTCAAGTGTTTATCATATCTATACCCCAAAGTACCCGCCCTTAGTAGTGTCAAACAGCTGTAGGGCAATCGGAAGAAGTGAGAGGGATCAAGAAGATTACTTTTGGAATATGATCATTATGATTCTTAGCATATACAATTCCCGAATATAGTCGCTTGTTTTTTTAAAAGGCTTTTAAGACCAGCAATTTTTTTCCAACGTGATGACTTAGAAAATAATAATAAACGCCATACATTTAGATTCTCTATCTCTAAAACTAAAATATAAAAGTTTATAAATGTAAAATAGGTTTCAAAACGAAACATCACAAACAGTGATTTGTGAGACGCATTATGAGGAATATGGTATAGATATAGAAAACATATCGGGCTTAAAATGTTCTGTTGAGCAAACTTTTTAATTATGAGGTGAAATATAGTTGGGAGGGTGCGGCTTCACTTCAAGAAAAGATCCACTACAATAAATATACTTAAACGTAAAGATTGCCTTTAAAGCATTTCTCACCCATAGAAATCTAATTATGGTACAATCTCTATCACTGCCTGCTGCAGCAGCAATTACCGAATTCTCGCGGATTTCTGCAACAAACGCGGTTTAACAAAGTTAATTCGATAATTTGTCTGCTGTTGAGTCAGTGCAATGATGTGAAAGGCTAAATTTTCGAAATGCCTGCACAAGGGTTACCACTGCTGCTTTGGATTACACTCTCGCAAACCAATAATTCAGGGTTGCCATTAGAAAGCAAATGCCATGCCAAGGATCGAAAATAGATGCAACGGCTCATTAGGCTATCTACAGATACAGATATAGATACAGATACAGATAGAAGTTGAGAAAGGGAAAGGGAACAGGGGAACTAGTGATGAATATTGGCTCGGTAGTATTTGTTATTGTTGTATTATATTTGTAGTTATTACGACTTCTGTAACGTCAAGAGAATGCTTGTTAGTTAGCTGCTGTAAACAAGCCAGACCTAGTTTTGACCAGAGGCGGGGTATTTAGGTTAGGATTTTCGTATGACGGGATTGATGTTGACCGGGTTATTTTTATTTTGTTCTGATAAAACCGTAGGGATTCAATATAGTTGGATTTACCGATATAATTACTCTGGAATCATTATCATCAGCAAAATTAATGTAGTTCGTTTTTTTTTATTGCCGATCGCAATAATAATCGATTGTCATTTCTTACCGACACCAATACCACAATCCATTCGAATTTATTTAAAGCGGTCCATTTTGAATATTCTATTCTTTGATATTCATCAATCGCCTGGAGTCAACCTGTTAGCAAATTTTAGAAATTTGAGATAATTTTTTAATGGATTTAGATAGATTTTGATGGCTCTTAATAAAAATGAGAAAAAAATTGTCAATAAAAAATAATAATAAGAACATATTTTTATATTTAAAGAAAATACTGTTTTAAAATTGTTCCAAAGCAAAAAAAATTTATTTAATTGTTACTTAAACTCGCTAAATTTTGAACGGAAAAATTAAAAGAGGAATGTCATTGAATGTTGATGTCAGAGACATCAAAACTCTTGGTCCGTCTTGAATTATTTCGAGAGTGGTCGAGTGTTCAGAATTATGATAAATATTTCTATAACGAACGAAGCGGATTTCGTTCTCTCATTGAATTAATAAAAGTCAGTAACATTTAAATCGGTTAATTATCGGCAAGAGAAAAAAACCAGGAGAAGAAAAACAGACAAATGGACAGAAGGAATCCTTTATTAAAACGTTAAATGAAAGAGGCACGAAATAAATTAATAGCAGATGATAAATTAAACAAAGTTCTGACGAGAACGAGAAATGTCAAAAATAGTAACAGCACATTAACCATGCCAGCAGAACAACAGCAACAACAACAACAAGAACAAAGGCAACGGCAAAAGTCAATGAATGTGGAATGCATGCGGAAATGCAAAAGTGACAAAAGCAAAAGCAACGAGAGCAATATGCGAAGAATACTTGCTGATACATTACTGACAACAGCAGCAGCAACAGCAATAACAGCAAAAGTATCAGCAATAAGTAATCACATTCTTGAAATAACTAAAAGTCATCGCGTGATAATGATGCCGGCGTTTTTATTATTGTTGCTGTTGTTGTTGTCGTTGTTAATATTCTTACAGCCTTAAGTATTGCTGCTGCTGCTGCTTCTGCTGGTAATCATGATTGAGTTGCTGAAAGCAATATAATTGTAACCATTGCTTATAAGAATCTCCATTCTCACTGCCGCTGCTTCTGTTACTGCTGCAGCCGCTTTACATCTGTCGCTAATGGATATTGTTGTTGTTGTAGAATGTTGTTGTCATTGTTGCGATGTGACCAGCATTGAGTAAATGTAACGGAATCGACCGAAAAAGCAAATGAATCGGCGAAACAATGTTATAATCATTGCTGTAGTTACGATTGTTGTTGTTGTTGTTTTTGCTATGATAGTGACTAAAATTATTATATCCACAATGTTGTCTAAATGAGAATCAGAATATTCCTTCATTACAAAGCGGCAGAAAATAAATAGCGAAAAAAAGATGATGATTTATAATTGAAGCATGGCCAACAACTTCAGCAGCAACAGCATCATTATCATCGCCAGTCAGCAATTAATATCAACAGCATGACCCAATAAATTTCTGCAAATTCGAGATAAATTAATCGAAGTCGAGAAAAATTCAACAATTCCTGGTTGGTTCTCTTTTTCCGCCCGAATAAAGATTTGATGGAAAAATATATTGCTATCTTGCTTCACCACCAAGAGGTTCCGTCACGTCTTTGCTGCCGCGCTACCGCTTTGCTACCGCTTAATATTAATGAGCAGCGTAAACAGCAGAAGTAACAGCACCAGCAAAAATAATAGCAATAAGAAAAACAACAATGATTTCTACCGTCAGTCATTGTCAGTATTAATTAAAATACTGAAATATTGTTCCTTTTTTTAGAAAAATTTAACAAACGGGTAGAAGCAATTTCTACTGGAAGGAAAAAGAGATGGCTCCGGGAGGCGTGCCATTCATTAATTCAAAAAAAATTCACTTCATTTGAGAAATATTTTATTCGTGGGAGGATGATAAATCGGAAAAATGCAGTGAATTCAAATTGCGAGAGAGATATCGATAATTGTAATGATAGGAAACTGTCAGAAGAATTCTGAAATCGAAATTTTTGCTCTCCTTCTGACGTGCTCTATCTTTGACAATGTAACTTTGCCATCACCGAGAAGTGCCATGAAAGTGGGTGGGGCTAGGAGTAGAATTACAGACAAGTTGCAAGTCAAATTTATTTCTCGAAATTCTTAAATCAGTCGCTTTTAAATTAAACCCGAAACTAATTAGAAGGGTTTAATTAAGTAATTTACGTTTGGGAAAACGCAAAGGATAAAGGAATATCTCACCGTGTGGTTAACAAAAAGTGCCATTATAAAAGCTTCATTATCATTAAATACATCCAGTAAATGTTATTTGACAAATACCAAAAAAAGAGCTGAAATGAGAACAAAAAAGTTAATGAATGACGGACTAATGTATCAATTAAATAATGATAAAATTAATGACCAAGTAAGACCAATTAAATAAATGATAAATTAAAACGATTTCAAACATAAAAAGTAATTCATTAGAATAATTTGAAAAAAAAATTTAATTATCACTAATTTTACATAACTAATATTACTATTACAAAATGTCATCGCCATTACTAATGCTTTTATACCGAATTAACATCAAAATTAATTTCTCCAAGTCTGACTTAAAAAAACCACCAGCAGTATTCCCTAAAAGGCCTTTGCATCACCCACTCGTTGGAAAGCTATTTCAGTTATTTACTCGTTTGTTGAATACCTAACCCGTTAGTTACGCATTTGTAATGAAATTCGTGATGGAAATACTAGACAAAGGATAGATAGATGACGGTGATGTTGGTGGGGAAGTACATATGAATGACACATACCAGCGTGTATTAATGTATGTATATGTGAATGTTCATGGATGTAATTCCATCGACTTTTTGGTACTTGCGCGTATTTATAACCTCACAATGATTCCGTTTCTCCCCAGCACAACCTGGAGTGTTTAAATCAAATAGAATCGGGGGGTAGGAGACAACCAACAGCTTCGTCGTCGCCAATGATTTAACAAAATTGTACCACATCGACGAACAACTTTTTAATATGCAAATAATTATGACAAATTACTGCAAATACGACAAATTGCTATGAAATTTAGCAAATATACAAAACTGTACATTACAAGCGAAATAATTAACATAACTATAACTATTAATTAGTAGATGTCTAGAATTGCATGTCTAGAGTGTGTTAAGTGAGAGAGGATGATGTGTGTGTATGTGGTGTGAGCCAACAGAACAGTGAACACAAAAGATGTAAAAAAGTTTGATGAAAAGGAAGAAAATTTATCGACAATTAAAAGAAATCTAGGGGTACAAACATCTCTCAATTTTCACTTTTCAATTAATTTGAATGTCAATTAAATATTGACAATTAAATTCCTTAGTTAAGCCAAATATAGCGCTTACATTACCATCCCGTTCCGATTACATCAGATTAGTCATCAGAGATCCCTTAATTCTATCAATCTCTAGTAGTTCTAAATTTAAATTGAATACGATATTGGTAACTTCCGTGAACACTATGAATTTTGTTTTCCTTAAATTTAATTGCGGCATAGTTTTAGGGGCATACCCGCATCCATGCTTTCTCATTCTAAAACATTCTTGAATCTTCATAAATTACTATTATCTCCCATGCAACTAAAATATAAAAAATGTTAAAAAATGTAAAATGTCAAAAATTGTAATATAATGTTTAATTTAAGCTCTTCATCTCATCTCTTAATTAAAATGTCATTCTTATACAATTAATTTATGATATTTAAAGTAGGGTATCGAAATCGTATAAAATCAGTTAAGGAGTTACATCAAGCAAATTTTTATTAACGGCATGAATGCTTATACGAAGCGATAACAAGAAGTAAACTGGGATTTTTAATATTATCGATGTATTAACAAATATTTGAAGAAAACCGTTTTAATTTGAAGGTTTGAAAAAATCCAGTTGAATGATAAAGCGTTGTAAAATTTTTAAAGCACATTTGAATTTGAAATATTTTCAAATAAATAACTTAAAATTATCACAGCCGCGTTAATAAAATGTACCGTACTTTTCAATTAACTGGCTTTTTCAAGCTAAAATCACATTCCAAACACTCATATCTGTGTGTGTATTATATATACATTCATACAAACGTCCGTTCACACAAAAATGCATAATGCTTTTAAAACTTGTGACACCTTTATTTTATTTACGTTTTCATTAGATTTTTTGACAGGCAGGAATTCATTACGAGAAGACTGTAAATGATTATGAACATTTTTGCAATTGATTTATGCTTTTATGTGCATTAAATGACGTTTGAAAAATTAGCAACATCTGCGTATGGCGTTGATGTTGGTGCTACATTGACGTTCGCTATTTGATGGCAATACCTCTATTTGATCACAATACAAAAACATCTAATTGATGGCTTATAACAGTAAAGTGAATGTCTATGAATTTCATTATAATTGATATTAATAATAATTCCTTGATAATTGAATAAAATCACGATAAGGAGAAATGAAATTAAATTAACTTAAATGGCACGATGCTTTGAATGGAATCGTAATAAATATCTTCGAGTTATCATTCAATCAAATTAATCCTTGTCATATTTATATTAAATTACCCATTTGTTAAATAATACTCATATAAATATAATCATGATTAAATCAGAATGTGTGCAATTATCATTTATATATATTGCTCCTCTAACCCGAAACACAGTGAGGCAGATTTAATGCTCGTTAGTCATGCATGAAGCAGTTTAGTTTTATTATCATCAATAAATTTATTTTACTTTAATTTGCCACACCTTCTTCTTCTTTCTCTTCCTATTTCCATAGATTTTATTGAACGGTTTTCACGTTACACGCGAACTTCAGTGACGTGAAATATCATCTCATGACACCATTTCGTGCTCTCGTATTACAATGATCACTATCGTTGAAGCGATTATAATCGTTTCCGTAATTGTCTTTTATAAATGACCAACATTTTGCCAACGATTGTGGCGGGAATTGCTTTAAACAGTGCCAAGCACTCCAAATTTATTAATAACAAAATTAACATATCCCGCAATCTCATTATCTGCTCGTCGGTGGTCGTTGCCCGTTTTCGGACTAGTATGCTCGCTTTCCAGCAGAGATAAAGAGATAGGACATTCCCAACTCGCCGCTTCAAAAAGCGGTTTGACGCCTACTTTTTATGATATTATGTCCTCGTGGAATAAGATTTACCATGTTATTGTTCTTGTTTCTTTCATTCACAATATTGTACCATTTTATTGTTTTAGTGTTCTTGTAATTGATTGCGGAATTACATAAAGGGGAGGTGCGGACGGGAAATTTGACCTCTCCATGTATTTGGATAGGTTGTGCTTTACATATATTTCTCTAAATTCCTATGCAAAATACAGAAACATACATATGTCATGAATGTGAACAACTAAAACACGCTTTTTAAACATTGTGAAAATTTTTAATTTCCTGAATTATGTGTTCGAACGTATTTCCCAGTAGAGTACGAGATTTTTGAGGTAGTGTTAGTCAATTGAAAATGTGATGTAGAGAGTGTTTTATATCTCCAGCTTTGTTTTCTACTAGTTCGGTAGTTTGCTCGCTGACATACTCGCTCACAAGTCCTGTTCGCTTTCTTTTTGTCTAGCTTGCCTGTTGGTTTACTCATCGTTGTGCTCCCAACGATTTGGCTTGCTCTATCGCTCGTTGCCAACGAATGGTTTTCACGCCAATAAAATTTACAATAATGTGTCAGACTTTTGGAAAGAAAAATAAATCATAATTGTTAAATTAAATGTGTAGAAGTAATTGTTAGCAAAGAAGAATTGGTAGAAATGGAGGTTTGATAGAAAAAGAAAAATCTGGAATAACAGTGAAAAGCTGTTCTGTTGGTATGGCTTTCCATTGGAAGTAATTTTAAGTCATCAAATGTTCCATCTATACACTTATAAATTCGTTATTGTTTTAATTTCAGGTCTCGAAGTAATACATTTCGTTAAATTTCACTTAAACAATTTTAAAATTTTGTTAAAATCACCTTTTTATTTTTTCCCACTTCAATCTTTTGCAATTCATTATTTTTAAGAACGAATGCATTAGTAATAAAATATTCCGTTTTTCTGGTCTTCGCTGGAATTAATTGATTACTTCAGAGTAAGTAATGCAAATATGCATGGAATAACAGCATCAGCAACAGTTGCCAATTGCACACACAAAAAATTCCGAGAATATCGCAGAATAGCGGGAAAATTCATTGATTGAATCGTCACAATTGCCATGGTTATGTCTAAGTAATGACGTAGTAATATCAAGACATTATTCGATGCCACATTCGTATAGAACATGAATATTCCATATTCAGCCCTATTTTAAAATTCTTGTATAGCCCACAATGATAATCAAAACAAACTTGACAAAATGGTAACAACATACATCCATCTGTCCACCTTTTGTTGTCTTTCAAGCAAAACTTTCTAGCAAATATTTACATTATAAGCGTTTGTAAGCAACGCACGTACTTGTTACACTACTCGTTTACTCGTTAATATAAAATCCAACGAATTTAAGCAGAATTTAAGAATTTGATTTAGATACAACGGACTACGGTTACGAGGACGAACGGGAGGGAGGGCGAAAGAAAAATGTGGAAAAAAAAGTCAGTGTAAAATGTCTGCCAACTTTATGGGTAAATCATCGCGGGTACGTATGGTGGCCACCGATAAGGAGGCACTAGTTGGCTAGATATCGCAACGCGTAAGTGGGTCCGATCTGATGGGGGTAATGATCCGATGGTCTGATGGTGATTGTCAACGGCACCTCGGGATAGCGTGCCACAAATTCATAATTGGCAACGCGATTCGTTTTGCCTTATGCTCTAACGAAATTTCGCATTTACTTCGCCAATTTTATTGCAACTCCTACCTCCTAACGCCTCTTCTACTCTTCCTTTATTCCACTCGATTCCACCTCTTGTCCGCCTATACATCTACTCGCCAAAACGCTCTTTTGCTGTCTATCGAAACGGTGTCGGCAACGGTGTTGGTGTAATATCGGTGTGATATCTATGTGACACCAAAAAATAAAAAAGGCAAATGGAAAGAGCTATTAGATGAAATTGTCTGGTTCAGTGCTAGTTGCTAGTTGCGCTACGTTAGTTAGTTAGGTGTTGTTGTCGCTGTTGCTGTTGTTGTTGTAAAAAACGACGCTATGACGACGTTACAACAATATCATTATTTACAATGAATTAATCCAAACGTGGTATGTGCAATTTTTTTACCAACGATAAAGTGAGCCTGTTTGATCCATCACAAAGTAGTCCCCGGCATACCTTTAGGATTTAATTGGTGGTGCCACCAAACATGGGTGAAGCTGGGGAAAAGGCGTTTTTTGGTTGCCGCTACCTTCGTTGTAACATGTTGTGATTATTATAGTTGCGATACTTGTTTTCAATGTTCTTTAACGCCTTCAAAATATCACCGATACGATAATTTTTATATAATCTTCGATCGTAAAGAACTTTGTAATTATTAATTTATCGATACGACTCGACAAGGGTATTCGGCAACGATACGACATTAAGGGGAAACAATTCGATTAAAATATCAGAGGTCTAACCAGAGTTAGAGGCCCAAAGATGAGTTCAAAACAGGGGCAAACATTCTTCCAATGGAATGTAACTTTTTGAAGGCTCCAAAAGATACATCATTGTTTAAATTTTTCAAATCCAATAAGCATTAATAAAGACTAAATAACTGAATGAAAAAATGAAGTAAATTAAAAAGATTTCAGAAGAAAATCTTTTCAGATAAAAAAATCCAATTACTAAAAATGGAATACGGAATCTATTGGGATGAGTAATTAGAAGGAGATTTATGCTCATATCAGTAAAAAAGCATTTTTTGATACGTTTTGAGCACATGCTATCAATATATGTATATAAGATAGACCATAATGTATTTGATACTCTACTACATAAATTTTGTTTGGTCCGTGATTTTCCTTTCAAATAAAATTACATAAAAATATACTCGCACTTGCTTCATTAAACTGAATGTATTTATATCGTATTGAGCATCCTCTTAAGGAATAAATTTATAATATATATAAATATTTATTTGTTTAGTATTTAACTAGCTTCTTTTCTTTTACTCCGGCTAAATGAAGAAAAAATTTTTATTAATTCTATCGGAGACGTAAATTTTCCCTAATTCTATCCTTTTTAAAGACTTCGACATAGTCTACTCGTTACTGCTAGGTGTTTAAAACGTACGTACTATAAAATACCGTTATTGCTTGAGATCCGTATGCTTACAAACGGTCGTATTCGGGAGTTTTACTCTAAGAGAAATGGGTAGGTGGGGGTGGTGGTGAGTGTTTTAGTGTCTAAGAGGAATGAATAGCATAAATGAGAACTCGTTTGAAGGATGTCCTGGATTTGTTGTATTTCTGTTTTAAATGTTGGGGTGGCAAGATTTCTGGCTATTTTATTGTTGACAGTGGCAAAAAGCTTTAATACCGATGTTATTCGTTCTCTATCCATAAAAATAATATTTCTCTTCTTCGAGAGATAATTGGTTTCTTATGAAAGAATTTATGCAGTCGATGAAGGTGAAAGTAATGTCTTATCCTTGGTATTATCTTTGTTGTATTTTATCGATTTTTTTCGTTTACTCGTTCTTGTGTAATTATAGAGGAAAACACCTTTAAGATGCGCACTAAACAAGACAAGAAAAAATCTCGTTATCATTTTCCATTATATTGTTATTACTTGCACAATATTAAAACACAGTAATTCTTTTGAAATTCCTTTAGTGGTCGCACTATCACAATTTACTTTCCAAGCACGTGCGGAATAGAAAAAAAAACAAGAGATTTGCTTTAAACAATTTAAATTGTACTCCAGTCAGTAATGAAACGGTTTCTTATTTTTCAATTTATTCCATTAATATCTCGAATTGTAAGAATTGCGATAAATTTCTTGACTTCTTAATATGTAATACAATGTAGGTGACTTTATTTAAGAAAGAAATGATGAAGAACTATTTTAGAGTTCACAAATTAGTAACGCTAATAACACTAATTTTTTATGGCATTTATGTTAATTAGCATGATATTCGTTATTTTACGAATTCTTTACGAATGTTAATTTACGATGACAAGTATTTCATGTTTACAACCAAAAGGCATTTCTATTCTAATGAATCTGATTATTAATCAATTTACAGGAAAACGAAAAAAATACGACAATTCTGTTGACATGTTTTGATATGAGGTGTTTTCTGGATATCGCACTAGAATCTAATTAACTAATAGACAAGAGATAAAGTCAGTGAAAATATTCTCTACAGAAAACTGATTAAAATTATTCTTCAGTCAGGATATAAAAAATTATTGATATTATTTAAAAATTAATATGTTTCAAATGATGAAATAGATTTCTACTAATTAAGTATACTTATTAATTAAATATAGTTTAATATTTAAGGAATCTTCAACAAGCTTTGATTTTTTCTTGCTCCTTATAATTTTTGAGGACTTTTCCGCTCACAAAACCTATTCATTCAGTTCTCATTTTAATTCTGTAGCTTCCTCAATCTCTTCCAAACTTTTACATGCTGTGCGAACTAAAATGAATCTGAACTGCTTTCAGTGAATCAACAAAGAAATAAGAACAAGCGTATGTTTGCCTCTCGTTTTCTTGCTAGGCTTATATCCTTGTCAGGCTTCGGTATAATTGCATTTATTTCGGGTGGGTGTATCTTTCATTTTAATTGTTTCGAGTGAGCTTCTCTTGCTTCCATGCACGAGGTTTCCAGGTTTGCGTGAAACCATAGAATTTACGACGAATATACTATGCCGTGCTGTTGCTGCATAGCTTTCTCGGTTGATAGTGTAAATGCTTGTGATGATGATGATGTTAACTATAAAAGCAATGGTAGCGGCTTGTCTAATGTGTATATGTATGCGTTTATTTATTTCTTGGGAGTAAGGCATCGATGATGGGTTGTTCCTACTGCAATAAGCGTTTCATGACGTATACGTTGGTTTTATGAGGGCTTAATATGTATAAGGAGATGTGTGGAGGATGTGTATGTGTGGCATATATATAAGCTTTTCACAAAAATCGTGAATACTACTGGCAGATGTAAGGGTTCATCGCATCACATCACAGGCTTTAAAAGTTTCAAAAGGCAGCTAAAAACAGTGTTTTCCTGCTTGTTCTCAAGTCATTTTTTGCCAAAAATCCGAAACGATTTGGTTTTGTTATTCTTTCGTTCTGTCTCTTCACCTTATTTTTCATTTTACTCTAATCTAATTAAACATCGGCAAATCTATAAGAGAGAAACGTTTGAATAGGAAAACTCCCCCAACTTTCAGTTTTAGCTTTCATGTCTTGTTCTAAACAGGTCATTTTCTTTCCTACTGAATTCAATAAATTCACCAAACTTTAAGAACGTTTTCCATAAGTTTAATATATAATGAATATTGCCAATCTACGTGCAAATATTTCTAATGCATTTCCAGCAAAGAGAAGAAAAATCTCTGCCGCCATTCCATTTCTTAGCGTCAAGTGAAAGCACGTTAAGGAAAGTGATTTTTTGTCATTAAATTTCTGTCTAATTAATAGAAAATTTTGATATTCGATTAATTAATATTTATTAAATTTTTTTTAATTGGTTCACAATAATCGAATTTATTATTGCTTTTCTCTCCGAAGTGCAAACGTGAAATTAATTATTGTTGTAATTGTTGTTGTATATTTGTACTGAATAAATCGAAACTTTAATGTTACGCAATATAATAATTTAGTTTATAATAAACATTTTACGACGCTAAAAGAGATTTTGGCTCGATAATCGTAAATGAGAGTTTAATAAATTTTATTTAAGCTTTTTATAGGCATTATTTTTAATGATTTATTGAACTCGAACTAATTACAAATAAATTTAAAAGTTTTCTGCTTAATATGCAGATACATTGCCAATCACATAGACTTAACCATTCCTTTTCGCGCTCGTTCCGTGTCTCTCTCTCTCTCACTCTCTATCTATTCACTCTTCCCTTCATTGTTGGTTTGGCCACAAAATTTTAATTGGGGCAAGTAATAATGCGAATTTGTGGGAAAATACTTTACTAACAGCTCAGTCATGTTGACACCAATACACATCCACCCACACACATATACACATATACTAACAGTATCCTGATCCTATCCTCACAAAGTGCTAGAAATACTCGCCTGGAACTTTTAAACTGAAAAAAATGCGGTCAATTCTTCTGAGTGCAAACCATCTCAAACCATTTCGGAGCATGCGAAAAAACCACAAATTGTCAAAGGATTATGAGAACATATAATGTTGCGAACGTTGGTGTAAATTGTACGTATCGGGCGCTTATATTGGTGTAAAATGAGGGCAGATAGACCACCGTTGTATTTTAATGGACCGACCAACCGATTAACCGACTCACTGACTGACCGCATAACCAAGAACTAACTATTTCCCAATGAAATTGTATTTCTTCTCTAGTGGAGCAACATTCGCAACCTTCACATAGTAAATAAAGAAAAAGAGAAAAAGGGAGCTCGTGGTAATCAACGCATTCTCTTCTTTTTAATAACAATTTCCACATTTTATTCCTCTAATGGATATTATTAATTAAAAAAGCAAAGACAACAACAACAATAAGCAACAACATCAACATCATCAACAGTAAATTTATATCGTCTTTATTTCATGCATTTGTTTTTGTATGAGCTTTACACGCATATGTATAAATTTATGATTCTGGTCCCGAGATCCCCGCGTAACCGCGCGCTCGTTAACAATGACCAACGAGCATTATGCACTTTAATATAACGTGGTGGTGGTGGTCGTACTTTATTTTAACATGATCCAAATAAATGAGCCACTAAAATCGGTCACGTCAGAACTGGTTTCATCTAGATTTTCGTTAAAATTAACAACGCAAGGCCGCGAAGGGCAGCCGAGTGTTGTTGTACTCAATGCTACTTGTGCTGCTGCTGCTCTGCCTCTGGTGGGCTATTCCATCCCATCACGCGTTTGTTTGACAACTTCATATAATTGTCATCTATTCCATGCGTCGACTGAATCTACAGCTGAATGTGCTTTGTTTTCCTATAAAGCCACCAACTACAACAACAAAACCATTTGCAGAAATTGTAACTGTTACAGTTTTGTGGTTCAGTTTGGCCTAGTTTGTCATCAGCTCGGTTCATTGGAGAGTTCTGCGGGGTCCAGTTCGTAACACTGCATCACGAAAACAAAGGAATGGTTGCAAATTGTAGCAAAAGTTCGCGGTTACATTTCTTCCAATTTTCACTTTATGTAGGAATGTACATTGCTTACTCTTCCTTTGCTTCCCTTGCGTTTGCTTTTTTTAACTTATGAGCCTGTGTTTTCTGTTGTTTAGTTTCTTTATTTCCTTTTCTCTTTTTCACTTTCCTGATTGTGTTTTCTTGAAAGGATAAAGCAGAACACGGTTTCAGGGAAACCTATACCTCTTAAACTAAGGAGGAGCAATAACAACCCAGTAGGAAAATAATGTATGTTAAGCCTTGGGTTGGTCATAATATTTGCTTTCTTCATCTTTCCCTTCTTGCTGGTAGACAATACCTTTTTAAATGAAGTAAAAATAACAAAATTAACAAACGACCTCTTAAACATTCTTACTAAGAAAAAATTGAGATAGGTAGAATAAAGAAATTGTTCAAATTAGTGTAAGACATTACAACATTCCTTACCTGAACATTCTGTTTTAACTATAATTTAATCAACGTAAAATTTATTGTACTCAACAAGCTTTTCTAATAAAATACGAAGTATAATAAGTGTGTAAGTGTATAATGGTGTATGTGTTATTATATAAATACTCATTTTCTTGTGTAGGTTTAGATGCGATTAAGTGCGATTCAGTGGCTCAGTGGCTTTAAGTGTGTGAGACCTGAACGTATCGATGACCTTAAAATAGTTTTCTAACGAATATTCAAGAAACATGAGATCTAGGGTACAAATATATAGGACACTAGATCTCCTCTTCCTTCTTTTTTCCTATTTCCAGCACTTTCCCCGTCCCGCTCCCCTTCTCTAACATGCAGTGTGGCGATATAAAAGAGATCAATATTTTAAAGATTGAAAAGAAAACTTCTTAAAAGTTTTAAATAAAGGATGAAATTGAAATTATTCTAAAATTGTTCTATACTCTGAAAAATTACTTTAGTGCATTTCATTGAGCTTGTAGTGCATTCAAGCAAAGTGAAAAAAACGATAAAGAACGCCAAGGAAAGAAATATAAAAAGAATCCCAAAGACCGAAGAAAATAGACGCCACATCGATTAGGAGTTGACGTCAATTGTTCGGTCGGTCATGTGGGCATAAGCAAGAGAATGTTAAGGGCTGGAAGCGATGGGAGTACGAATCGAAAGGAGTGGATGGTGACTGTGCAAGCAAATTGCACATTTTGTAAGATGTCAAGGACATTCAGACATACTTTTTTCATCATCCTTTTTACAATCGTTCTCGTTTCTTTGCTTTTGTACAATTTTATGGACAACCCATTGGCGCCTGAAAGAGTTGAAATATTTTCAAATACAAACGCGTCACACTGCAATGCACAAGTATACGAACACAAATACACACGCATACACTGATATACTTTGAAGTAAATAAGTGCAAGAACAAGAGACTTGTACAGTTGAATGCATGCCAACGGGTGGGGTCAAGGTGGGCGAGAGATAATATAAATTGCACTAAAAGGAAGAAGGACAAACGAAAAATTAGTAAAAAGATACGAATAAACCGGAATAGTAAATAGCAAAACAAAGCGATAAACATGAATTTTGAATTGGAGAGAGAATTATTGAAATCAAGATTGATGATTCTTAATATAGGATTTGTTTTGCTTTAACCAATATATATCTACTTACAGTCATGTATAAGTCGGGAAGTGATGAGGGGAGATGTTGGGAGTGGTTGATGGTATAGGTGCGGTTTTGTATACTAACGATGAATATTATTTAGCTGTTTGATTCAATTATTCAATTTTTATATAATTGTATTATAATTATTGTCACGTTTATGCGAAGTAACCTTGAATCTTAGAAATCCAGTTCTGAATGCACGCACACGTCCACATATACTTTACAGATGCCTCTATGGTTGCCAACTGCCTTTCAGTTACATAACCTAAATATTTATTGGCTCTTCTTTTCACAGGAGTTGATTTTAAGCCGCGAAAAAAAAATTTTGCCAATTTTAACAGTTTTATAAAATCAGTAGACAGTTAACGAATCATTTAGTTAATAAACCTCGTAAAAATCTTCAAAAATCAAATCTGTTTTATAAATATTGTTAAGAACTAAACAAAACTTCTTGCAAATTAAACAATAATTTTAAAAAGAGGACCCTATTAAAAATTCCTTTACATATTTCCTTATATTACTTATCTCGTCTCATTTAGCTTCACCGTAAATATTGAAAATAGCCATAGGGTTCGTCGCGAAAAACGGTGTACTTCATTGATATATGCCTTTATTTCTTCTAATAATGATTTTTTTTCTTTTAATTTCAGGTCCATTATGTGGTGGCCACTGCTGCTCAAATTCAACCGAAATTGAATTGAAACATAAAGCGACCGTGGAATTTGAACGGCTATTGCATCATCATACGAAAAGTTTGCGCGGGATTTTAGAATCTACAGCAAGCTTATTCCAAGGTAGGTGGCAACTCTTATTGATTTTAACATGCTAGGAAATAATTAGGGGGAAGAATTGTTGGCCTGGTTAGTAGATCTGATTATTACATACTGATTATGTACTGATGATAATATCGTCATAAAATCTACCAAAAGGGCACGTATTGTATTAGTGTAATAATAGATGTTTACGCAGTAAATTGCGCCGCGATACCTAAAAAAAATTCTGAATGATTTCTTTGAATGTGATTAATGCGAAATATGATACTAATAAAATAAAATTTGATAATGATTTATATATATACGAATAAATAATATGTGGAGGAGCTCAGTTTGCATTTTGAATATTTTTTGTGCTCAATGAATATAAATGATCATCCAATGAATATAAATGATCATCGTTTAAGAATTTATCAAGGATTTAAAATGCAAACGAACATGCAGAGAATGTAAAATTAAAAAAAAATTTGAATATTATAAATATTATATTATATATTTATTATTTTGTATATAGTATTTTTATCAAGTTTGTATAAGTATCAGCCGTTGAAACCATAATGAGAGTTAATTAAGTTTTATGCGAAATTAAAAAGGAATTTCCTCTAACTGAAAGAGATGTCATTATAAATTATTTTCTTAACTGAAATTATCTCTTTTGCTTTTCAAATACAAATGGTTAAAAAGACCATGCGAAAATGAGGAATAAATTAAATCGAACGATTTTAGCAGCTGCTTTGTATTCATGTGTCAAACATTTCTCTCTCTATCTCTTTCTCATTCCTTGTGCGTTATATCCCAAATAATCTGTCGAAAATCCTGTAAATGCGTTTCATTAAAAAAAGAATTAAACAAATTGGAGAGGAATTCTGCACGTCTGCAATATTTTATGTCTGCTTGCTTTAGAATGCATAATAAATAAAAACATATATAAACCATCAAACCCAAACGTCTTTGTTTTCGCTTCGTATATTTTGTTTAGTATTCTGTTTTTTCGCTTTAGTTTTTGTTCTCGTTTTTGTTTCTCTTTTTGTTTTTGTTCTTGCGTATTTGTTGTATCTTTTTTCTCATTCAAATGAATTGAATTCTTTTACAAAGGCGCGGATCTGGTCACGTTTTAAGTACCATCGCAATCACTCCAATATTATTTATTGTTATATGTGTTATTGTTGTTGTTGTTGTCGATTACGATTTGGCTTTTGATTTTGGTTATGTTGATTTCTTAAAGTGGTGGCGGCGGTTTGATGACGAGGTTGTGGTTTATTCTGAATAAATTATTCGTACCAGGCGCATTTACAACAATTCAAAGTTGGCTGATAAGCCGTTTTGGTTTTGAGCGCTTAGTGGCCTGTGTGTCTCGTTGTTTGTCATCTGGCTTGTTGGTCGATGGATGGATTGGTAGGCCGGTCTGCCATATCTATCTACCTCTCTCTCTCTTTCCTTCTATTGCCATTAGCCTCACCTTGTGTTTCGTGTAAATGCGTCTAATTCATTATTTTTGGTCTGGTAGTCTGTCTGATGATTAATTCATTCGTGTGTCATTGTTCCAATTCGTTTATCTGCAAGTCGTTAAGTTCGTTTGTGTATTCGTTTCTTCCTACATCTCTTTGCTCTTTCTTTCGCTCTTCAGGGTTCGAAACGCATGAACTTTTTTGTTAGCTTTTCTCTTTTTCTTAGAATTATTTGTAATGAATTCAGAATAAAATTCATAAATTTTATTTTATTCGATTTTGATTTTTATAAGTTTTATAAATGTATCTTATTATTTGTGTACCCTACACCTGAAGGGTATATGTTTTATGGAAAATGCATATATATTCTGACTCAGAATCATCTCTTGATTCGCTCTAGCCCTATCCGTTCGTCTGTCTGTCTGTAGAAATCACGATTACAGTATAATCTTTAAATTTAGCTGAAATATTCTATATTACTATAAGCTATTTGATATTAATGTGTGAAATCGGATGAGAACCACGCCCATTTAACCATGGAAGTGGATATGTTATACTAAAAAAGGCGTGAATCGCCCCTTGATCGCCTAGGCTCAACTTAAAAATTTTCATCACGGGTGTAGGGTACATAAACTTCGGCAAGACTGAAGCTAGCGTCCTTACACGTTGTGCATCCACTCATACACACGCACGCGCACACAAACTCACCCATACATTTTCTCTCGCACCCATACACACACGCATACATACACACAGAGCTATGCAATTCATACAGCTCAAAACGTGCGCACACCATACACATGCACATCGTCATCTACGGTCTATCACACATATTTAGAAGCATAAACAAATACGTAAATAAACATACGTCAACCCCTATAAATACTAGATATTGGAAATTATACATATTTTATTGCAAATTTATGATATGTAATAAAATGGCAGCACGAAACAAAATACCAGTTCCTCCTCACAACCCCGTCACTCACGGTCTCTCCCAATAACCAGAGAACGAGACAATAACATAAATAAATCAACATGGATTCTTATGTAAACACATGATAATTAATATGCAAAAAGCATTCAAACCAAACAATTATTGATAATTAAAATTATATCTACATTGATTTTTACGACACACACGCACATGCGCACATAAAATCGAACATCCATTTACACTGTTTGAATAATATATACAATCCGTCGGAGCCTCCGGATGGGTCCTCTAAGGTAGTGAACAATAAATGCAGAAAGGCGGAAGAAATTTGACGCGAAATTATTGCTATAAAAGTAATTTTGTTAGTAATTTTGCTTGAGAAATACTTAAATAGTGAGTAATTTCGCTCTCTCGCTCTCTCTCAGAATCAGTGTTGCCTCTTTGGTTTGTTAGCTTAATTTATCATTAAACGCCAAAAACTCTCCAATTTAATTAATTTATTAATTAAATTATTGAATTAAAATTTTTATTAATTTATTAATTTTCAATAAAAAGTTAAAAATATCAAGCACTTGATTCTTATTCCTGCGTCAATTTTATTAAAAGGATCACTTCACTCCTTGCGAAATATTTATAAAATCACGATTTTCCACCCAGTGCATTTAAACCCGTTGCAAATACTTTGCACACAAGTCAAGCGTCATGCGTCTTATGACACGCACCATTAGTCATATGACAATTGAAAATGCTGTCCTGTGCAATTTTCGTGTGTCATCTGACAGAATAACAACAAGTTATATGATAAAGAGATACAAGAAATTTAATTTAATACTGTCTAATTCCTTTCGAACAACTTATGTGAGCACGCATTTCCACTCGAGGTTGGTTTTTGTTGCTCTTTATTTTATGACGTAAAGAAGACATAAAGAATCATTGAAAAGAAAAAGGATTATGGAAAAATTAAAGGGAACAAAACGAAGGTAAGAATCAAGAAATGTAAAGATGCAAATATTTTGCGGATCGTCGCACGGTGGGAGATCGCGCATAGGCCGTAGCCAGAAAACAAAAGAGTCGCGCGTATATTAAAAAAAGATGATTGATTTAGAACAGATTTTTATCTCCAGATTGTAAACGAATTTTCTGAAAGTCAGTCTAAAGTCGAATAACGACGGATTAGAGTGAAGACAAAAGAAGCAAAATTCTCGAAAGGAGTTTTTCAGTCTTTTTTCTGTCTTTGATCGCGTATAAGTTTTCCGCTGTTTCATTTACTTATTTACAATAAAAACTGTGTTAAATATCGGCTTTACATAACTCAAACCTGCATAGACCCGCAAAGATACATTAACTAATTTTTTTTAAACAACTTAGGCTCACTGAAAATATTCGGTTTCGGAAATATTCGGTTTTTTATTTTTCACGTCCTGTCACGTGAAAGCGTTAACAGTTTCTGGAAATCACTTACTTTTTACTTATTTTCCATATCGTGTTTATTTGCTTGGGTTATTCTAATATTGTAATATCCTTTGAGGATTATAATTCCCACGATTTACAAATTGTTAAAGCATGCAAAACAAATGATTCTATATAAATGTTATAATAATAATTAATATATATGTTATAAGTTGCATATTTATATATTTTTAATTAATAAAAAACCCAAAACTAAATAACTTCGCCCTTTTATTGATTTAGTACTTCCAAATGAATGGCGCCTGCTTCCAATTGAAATGATTTTTGTTAAAAAATAAAGATTACATTCCTCAAAATAATTTTGTTTTACATAAATAGTACGCGGTAATTAAAATATGGGCGCGTTAAAATTCATCGTATTAAGTAAAAGCATTAAAATCATCCATGTTTGATGTTCATCCATCCCATACGATTTGAAGTTGGTTAACTTTAAGGCACATGGTTCTTCTTCTGTTTGTCCAAAACCGAATAAAAACATCTCCATCCATTCAAAGATACAGATTTTTGATCACGAGTAAGCCGAAAACAACGATTTTCTCCCACCGTGCGTCGTTTTGCACGTAATCAAAGCTTTGCCTTTATCTCGAACACGATATTATTTTTCGTAGAAAGTTAACTTTTTATTCAGAACAACTTCCGTTTGAACATTTTCAACAATTTCATTAGTTTAAAACGTTGAAACTTTAGTTTTTTTTGTTTTAAAGCAAACGATTTTTGAAAGTAAGAAAACAGTTTTTGGTAACCCACGGTTCTATCGAAACAGAATGTTATGATGGCGCGTAGCTTTGTCTACTTGCAAACTCTACACACACGCACACATATATACACAAGGTCTTATATCCATCCGCCGTATACACACATGCACGCATATACCACAGCCATTTTACCTCAATTTTAGTTTGCAAAATTTTACCTTTTTAAAATCTGGATGGATATTACACGCTTTTTTGCGTGCTTTTAATCGCCTGAACGACGCCACAGAGAGATGACAGAGAAAAGCAACAGCTGCGCCATGACTTCCATGCGCCATAAGTTCTAAAACGTGCCTAAAACCTAAAACGTCTTCTTGAAGCAATTGAATACCTTTTCAAAACCTCCGGAACGTACCTTCTCTCTCTCCCGCTACGTCATTCTCTCTCCTTCATCTGCCGAAAAAAAGAATAAGAATTAAGCGATAAAGTTTCGAAAGAGGCTTCCGCAGTTCACAAATCATGAAATAGAAAAATAAAAAAAGAAATGGAAAATGTAATGCAACGCAATTCTAGTGCAAAACTTGTAAGAGATTATGAAAAAGTGAACAAGGCTTGATGAGAGTTGGGATGCTGTTTTCCTCTTCTTTTCTTCTCTTTTGTATTTAATTTTAAAAGATTACCATTGTTTCGTAGTTTAGACCCTCAAAGGATTTATTTATTATGAAAATCCTTTCTGGTACATTTCGTCTCATGGATACTTTTCATAATTTATAACGAATTAGTTCTAAATGAGTTTTACATTTTGTAAATGTATTTAAATGTTTTTAAGTGTCTTCTGTCTCTACAGGTAGGTTCCTTTATTACCTACTGCCTAATATATTTTTGGCTCAGCAATATAGAGTTCCCAATGGCTTAATTAGAAAGTAAAATTAAGGACTCGAATTCTAACCAAACTTGATATATTTTCACGTAATGATTCATCATTATCATAACAGTAATTAATTTATTTATTTATTTGTACTTATTAACAATAATCATATTAATAACAATAACAATAATAAAAATAATAAGAATAAAAAAAATTAATAGTAATTTTTTATAATAATAATTATGTAATAATGATGGTAATAATAATAATAATAATGATACTTATAATAACAATAATAGTAATAGCAATACGAATAACAACACTAATTACTAGTATTATTATTATATTAATTATTATTACTATAAAGCGGAAGGAAAGTCGCACACACTTGCTAAGGCCCAACTGAATGGAAAAATGTTATAAAACTACTATATATTCATGCAAAAGGAGATAACTTAAGTCTAATCAGAGCTATGACATTACTTGATGAAACCTGATCGCCTTTAAATTTACGAGCGCCTGGGTTCGAAATTAAAAATCCAAGACTAGGCCGCACAATCCTTTGCGTGGAAAGTTCTTCCATTGTGCAACCAGAACAGAAAACGTCAAAGAGATGGCTACCTAATGGAAGTATTTACTCGGAAACATAGGGCGTTAATGTTTGCAGTCTAGGACACAAAGTGTACACGTGTCTTGCGTACAAAGATACGTGTAGAAAATGTCACATGCGTGGTGAAGCTTTTTACCATACAATGTCAGCGTGCCCAAGGATCGCCTGGAGTAATTACCTTAAACGGGATTACAACATTACAAAAATAGGACATATTAAAGTTTCGTAAGCAAATAATGTAACTCTAAAAGAATCGGGGAACTATTTTTATGAGTCGAAACCAAAGCATCGAAGCAGACAGCGCGAAAATGTACTTCGATAGGACTATATACACGGTACATAGTTTGGAACAAAACCGACCAGACTTAACCATAGTTAACAAGTTAACATAGTTAACCAAAAGGCCAAAAGAGGGATATCTCCTAAGTCGTGTCGCTTAGTAAAAATATAGGGAAAGCCTATACGTATAAGTTGAATAAATACGCTAAACTTGCCGCAGAAATTAAAGCACAATGAAGGTTAAAATCAATGCAGATCGCACCTATCATTTTATCGAGCGCATGAATCATTCATAAGGGTTTAACCGCAAGCATTGACACTTTAGGACTGAAGCGAAAGATGTAATAATTGATAATATAAGCAGATAAAAATTCTAACAATCAATTTTTATAAATTCAAAGAAATTTTCAGAGAACGTATAGAAGATTTAAATACTATGCTATACATAAAACGTTATCATCATTATTTTATTTTATATTCGATATGACCTTCCTATCATTGTTTCCTACCATTCTGCCTTTATGTATAAGATGTCTAAAAAATTCTAAAATGGAAAAAACAACAAATACGAACAATTAAAAAATTCCTATCTTCTTGTTCTTATTCTCCTTCTCTTGTTGTTCTTCCTGTCTCGTTGTTCTTCTTCCTCGAATAAAATTGATGTTAAAATCATGAAAAGAAAAAATGCAAATTGAAAATGAATTAAATAAGTTTTCTCACATTCTTGGTGGTACACAATGGTACCTCGGTGATGGTACATTGGTACCTAAGGTATGCCAAACCCGTATGCCAATCGCTTACACACGCCCAAACAGAACTATCCATTCCATCCATTCATTCATTCATTCATTCATTCATCCATCCATCCATCCATCCACCCATCCATCCATCCATCCATCCATTAACTCATTCCTTTGCCTAAGATGCAGTTTTATTTGCCGGATTGTCTGCCGCGAACCCAGCCTTTGACAAAAAAATAAGAAAAAAAACAACAAAGCGCACGGCCACGCTTCGAACCAGTTCACAAACGTTTTTCAACGATCGTTCGAGTATGCCTGCGTAGCTTCTTTTCGATATAATCGGTGAATCACTCGACCGTACCATCAGCATCTTCTTCGCGGTGTCGCTTAAATTTTCTCCTTCTTCTTCTTCTTCCACCCATCAAATTGTCTTGTTTATTAGGCAAGGCGGTGCAAGCGTGCAAGGGGAGAGAAGGAACGTTGTTAGCAAGTTTGGAGGATTAGTGGCCACAAGAAAGCAATAACAATAACGTCTTTTCATTCCTTTTTTTCTCTTTGGATTGTTCGTTTCTTGGTTAGCTAGTTGGGTTGGCTTCTTTTTCATACATTCTTGCCTTATCGTTGTTGGTATTGTTGTTGTTGTTGTTATCACTTTCTGGCCTCATCTTTTGCTTTCTTTTTTTTTTTTTGGTCTATAATGACGATAACTTTGTACCTTAGCCATTGCCTACCACTTTGATGTTGATGCTGATGATGATAGTGATGATGATGATGCAGATGAGGCTGCCCACCGCAATTGTACCACGCTAGAGTATTCTTTTTCTTTCATTTTGGTTGTTGTTGTGCGTTTCCTTTTTTACTGGCGCATTGTCGGACCAAACAGAGAGCTTCATAACTCTAAAAAGAGTTCAAGAAGATCTCGCGCCCTCAGGTTGGACATTTTTATTCCCACGCTTTAAATGTGGCCCACAGGTTTTGCATGCATTCCTCTCGTAGTTGTTCCTTTACACGTCAGAACGTAAAGCGTCATATCATCCCAGTTCACAATTGGTGCTTCCAATTCCTTACAGTTCACCTCCTCAAGTCTGTGGCGTTGAAGTGGCGTCGGCTGCTGCGGTTCTATTTGCATTTCTTACGTAGGTTTTATCTTGTAGTTTTTTATTTAATTCTATCTCTCTCTCTTCTTTCTTTCATCGAGAGCTTGCCGGTTGTTTGTATATGATCTGGCTGCATTTACTTAAGCCTTTCTGTACTTTCCACAAATGATGCCTACCGTTGGAACCTCTCCCATCCCGTCAGCATTCATTTGCGTTGAGAAACAAACTCATGCGCGGATAAAAAGAAATTGATTCTTACGATTCTCATAAAAATTCCATAAGTCCAAATGAACCTTCGGTCAGTCAGTCAGTCGTGAAGTGAAGTGTGTAAAGAGAGAAAGAGCGGTCAGAATCGCTTACGATACAATTATAATTCAAAAAGGTTCAATGAGATTTGTAAGAGAGTCCAGATGAGGACATCCAAAGACCAAATGGAAATATCCAAATAGCGCACTGTCGGAAAATGTTGTACAAACAAGTTGCGAGATTTTATTCCACGAATAATTGAAAACAGTGAGAAGTGGGACGCTTTGATTAAGCAAAGAATGAAGGAAGTTATTATCGAACGTAATGGACTTTTAAGAAGAGTGAAAAGGAGGGAGGAGGTTTAGAAGCTTAGGCGCGAAGCCAGACCTGTTTCTTTTTCTTGGAGGAAGGCGATTTCTTTACCTTGATTCCTTGTTGATTGCCCGATGGAAATCGGTTCTTTGGTTATCTATTTGGTTGCTTGGTTTATTGTTTGGTTGGTCGTTTGGTTGGTTCGTTGGTTGTCTTTTATGGTCGGTTTTAAGTAAAGTCGTTTTGGAATGCAGTAGCTTCGAGTTCAATGAATTTGCGATGCAAATGACTTCAAGATGCGAATTTATTTGAATGAAGAAGAACTCACGCTCTTCAAGTTGATGAACAAGTTGATTTGGACGCCAAAGAATCCATTGCGGAAATTGATTACACAAAAAATCCGGAAGATACTGGAAGATGAATTTGGCGATACTTTGATTGCAGTCTTTCTAAAAGTCTAGAATTAATAAAATAGAAATCCGCGCAGTTTTGAAAACAATTTTTAAAAATATGTGGAGATGTGTTTTATTTCTTAAAAAATACCATACTGATGATGCGCGATAATAAAACTTTTAAAAGTCATTCCATATTCGTTGTGAAACCTTGCTAACTGATTGTTGTCTCCGCTAAAAAATTACCATTTCAATATTTTGGTTGGTTTCTATGATATAATATAACAATTTATTTGAATACATCGGTGTCGGGTTCGTCTTCTTTTATATTTATCTTATATTCTCGATAATCGCCTTGACAATAGAGACTATCTCAGCTCTGAATCTAGTCACACTTCGTCTGGAAGGCGCTTCATTCAGCAATCCCTTTTCCTAGAATTTATCGAGACGAGGTTGAAGAGAAAATTCTTGCTCGTACACGTACGTCGTTAATAATTGTCGGTTCAGTGGGTTCGCATCACAAAATAAAATTAATATCTTCTTAAATGAAAAATCATGAACAATATTTAGGTTCAAGATGACGCTTCTCTCTCTCGTTGATCGCAGTCAGTCAGTTCAGACTGAATGAAGAAAATTCTACAGTTATCAAATCATTATTATCACACTTGATCCATTTCTAGCAACATTTTTGTTTGATTAATCACAAAAAGAAAATCAATCAATCACAGAAGTAGTGGCATAAATCAATGATGATGATGATGATGATGATAAACGTCGAACGCACCCCATTCCAGACAAAAACAACAAACATTTTTCCGTACAATTTAATAAATTTTAATTTTACAATTAAAAATAATCTGATTTCATGGATCATATCCGTCTAATACTCATCATGATTTTTATTAGCGTAAAAATTTCGAATCTATTCTTTTGTCTTCGTTTTCTTTTTCATGAAATAAAACCACACCCTGACCCATACGGTGTTTAATCTCCAAACAAAACCAAATCAGAGCTCAATGATTATGAAATCGTTCTTGTAAGTTACATGAAATAAAAAATAGAAAAACAAGAACAAGACAAAACAAAAACAATCACAAATCTAATTAAATTTGTGTTCCTTTCACGATTAAAAGTGTAAAATTGCTCACTCTGTAAATTCTGAATAATGAATCTTTAATCATTTTTTTCGATCAATCGACTGATCATGAACAGCAGTAATAATTGGATTCAATTGAATCAATGCGTTCTTCAATGAGGCGGTTGTTCAAGAAATCAAGAGTAAAATTCTTTAGATGAAAAAACTGTGATGATAATGCGATGGATATAACTTGTTTTACTCTCGACAACAGTAATGATGGCAATGATCACAATTGGGACTGGAGGAGCATATGTTGTTCACATGATGATGTTGTTTCTTACAATGATGATGAAGAAGTAACGATGATACTGCAACGATTCCATCATACGTCTATTTATTGTATGTGATGATTGATTATTTCCGCTCGTTTTAATTATTTTGCACCCAATTATTGCACTTAATGCAGTTTACACTCTAATGACTTTATTGCAATCGATGATCTTACGCATTTCAAAGGCAGAAATTTTATTTCTTTACTATTCTTCTAACTTTCGTAGAAGTATTTCCCACTATCCTTTATTAATTTTGCGATAATTTAATTTATTATTCACCGATTATTAAATTTACCAAATACGCTTGTGCAGAACTTTGAACTAATCATGATCATAATATTTTTATAAAGACAGGAAAATGTATGTACAGTATAGTCCAATCATACACGACGGATTGGTCCTTTCATTGAGTACACTGCTAATTATTTAGGATTATTCTTCTATTCCTCCCACATTTCGCGGTAATAGAAAAAAGGTACTCTAAGGTAGCATTCAAAACTTGCAGACATGAACTTTAATTATAATATTTATATATGCATTTTTTAGAAGTAATAATAATTGTTTGGGAAATTAATTTTAAGAAGAAACGAACTAAGAGGCTTATGTCTTGAAAGAATTATGATGTCCATTCATTGTTTTCTTTCCATTAATGGTTGTGATGAGCATTCATAGCAGTTTCTTTCATCGTGTGATTCTTTATTACTAAATATGGTTAACGCTTACCTCATTTTACTTAAACGTCCTTGGTCCGCAATTTACATTCAATAATTTCTTTGCCAATTTATGATTTAGAACTTACAGTTTATAAAAGAACTTGTCCGACCTGAACCTCCACGATGATGATGATCTATATTTATATTTCCTTCGTTTAGAGGAAGAGGGCAATGTTTCTTTTTGGGTGTTATGGGATGGAGATGTTTTTTTGAATGTGATGAGATACAATTATTATTGTGTTGAAAAGAATCGAAACAATCGAATGAATTAGTTGAAGTGATGGTAACTTCATTTATATCGTGACATGATAATGTCTATCCGATATCACAACAATGCCTTTAATGATCTCGATTTCGATACCTCTTAAATGGGCTAATATTTAATAACTTAAATCACGATCGTAAGATTTTGATTATTTGATTATTTTATAATATTTTGATTCATATATTGACCTCCCGTACAGATAATTTTTATAAGATTATTTAAAATGAAATCATTTCTATTTTCTCCTGCTCTGACGACACTCGGAAAAAATCATAATCAGCTAAGCAAATCTTGATCGCGAATTTTTTTAGTGTTGGTACAATCCGGTACACAATCATATAATCATGTAATAATATCAATATAATTAATACTGAGTGTTCTGTTTCTGACTCATTTAAGCATCCATTCCATTTCCGATCGAATCACTTATCGACATATATTCTATATATATATATATATATATATATATATATATATATATATATATATATATATATATATATATATATATATATATATATATATATATATATATATATATATATATATATATATATATATATATATATATATATATATATATATATATATATATATATATATATATATATATATATATATATATATATATATATATATATATATATATATATATATATATATATATATATATATATATATATATATATATATATATATATATATATATATATATATATATATATATATATATATATATATATATATATATATATATATATATATATATATATATATATATATATATATATATATATATATATATATATATATATATATATATATATATATATATATATATATATATATATATATATATATATATATATATATATATATATATATATATATATATATATATATATATATATATATATATATATATATATATATATATATATATATATATATATATATATATATATATATATATATATATATATTTACACATATTTACATAGAAAATATATCATACATCTTTAATTACGTCGTCGTGGTGGCGACGATTATTTTTTACAAAAACCCAAATCAAAACCAAACCAAAACAGAAACAGCGATCAAACTTGGAAACGATGGATCAAACAGAACGTCACAAATAACAAAATAAAATTATACGAAATAATAATAAACATAATAAGAAATAAACAAATTCGAAAATGAAATTATTGAACATTCGCTGATGTTGTTGCTTCACTGCTGAGCTCTTGTTGTTGTTGCGCTATTGCTGCGGCCACAGCTGCAGCTGCGTCTGTTGATTTACATTGATATCGTCGGGATCAAGTCGATCGCGAAGCGCTGAGAAATAGAATTTTGTTTTTTGTTTTTTCTTCACTGATCGGTCGCAAAATAATCATCTCGAGTAATGAACCGAACACAGAACAAAATACAAAACAAATGGAACAAAATACTGGCAGAAAAAAATTGGATGGGGAATAGTTGTGGATTCGTGTGGTTTACTTTTCATTTTGCATCTAAAATCATAGGCGTTATTTTTAAAAACTGACAGGCATAAACATCTGTTTAATCGAATTGAAATTAAGTCGCGGCAATAATCCAATCAGAGAAAAAGATTAAATCGGTCACAAAAATGCTTTACAAGACCGAATGAGATGTAAGATCGCCGAAGACTTTGTTAATTCTTTCTTTAATAGTTTTCGAAATTATTTGAATTTTGTTATTTCAATTGTTCAAATTATGAAATCTGAATTGAATTGAATTTAATATGCCTCTCTTTGTTGTTGTTGTTGTTTATAAATATATGTATAAAGTAAACCGGAAGCATCGAACCGATTATTTCTTTAAAAACACTAACGTTGAAATGAATTGGCCGAAAGCCATGCAATTCATTTCATCCAAAGGTCTGAATCACAAAATAATCCACACAAATGCAATTTATTCAAATTAAAACGATTTTCAACGGAGTTAATTTTGTGCATAATAATTTCATTATTGTTGTTTTTTACATTTCTGGTAAATTATATTTGAAATTATTCGCTAAAAATTGTGGTATCCGTTGTTTAGTCACGTCGTCATGAAATTATGTAAACTATTTAATTATTTTGCATTATTTATAAATGTTTTTTTCTTTTGTTTATTTTAAGATCACGTCTTGGAATTAGCCGAACAGTCAGAGAACAAAACTTTGAATGTATTCTCGCAGGTTTATCGAAGAATGGCGCCGCTTTCGAGAAAATTGATACATCAATTGTATTCGGAGATCATAAGGTAAGCAAGGACACCTCCTCTCAACACGCGAAGCCCTTTACTAAACTTAAACTGTGTTTTATACAATTTCATGAAAATGCCTTGGAAATTTTCTTAATATTCTGTTAGGGTTATCTGTTAAAGACTATTTAAAAGGCTGTTAGAGGTTCTGTTAGAGACTAATTAAAAGGCATTCTAATACGCCATTACGCCAAATTTCACTTTTGAAAAAAAGGAATTTTAATTTAATTGCATAATCATTTTATTAAAACTCTTGACAAATTTACGCAAATTCTTTGTTTATTCTTTGTAAATTCTAAAGCCATTTACTTGCGTGTCCTTCGGTTTGTTTGAGAATCCTAGTCGTTTTATTGAAAATAAAATAATAAAATGGTATTTCCGAATATCATTCTGGTAACCTTTCGTTTTGTATAGTTCAAACCAAACTTTTTATTTAGAATTAAGTAAAGCAAAATCGATCCTCTTTCAATAATCTTTTAAATAATCCAAGAATTTCAATTAAAATAATTAAAAAAGTGGCCTTCAATTTGAAATCTCAGCCAGCCCAGCTGGACAATAAGTCGATACACTTCAAACTTGCATAATTCCATCACAGACTTCATTATTGCCTGTGATATGACATGACTTTGTCCTGAAGAATGAATGAATGACCAGGTTTTACGATATTAATGACATTCTATTCATGTGTGTCTCTCTCTCTCTTTCCTTCTCTCTCCCATTCTATTTTTACTCTTATTCCTTCGTGCAGTCATCTTAAGAATTCCAACAACATCCACAACCATCTGGGTAGTCTGGACGATGCCATACACAAGTTCTTCGTCCATCTATTCCCAGTGGCGTATCATCAGGCGGTACATTTGAACAAGGACAATTATGGCGAATTGCATGAGGATTATATAAATTGCCTTAAGCACACGTACGATGATTTGCAACCGTTCGGGACGATACCAAAAGAAATCACACAGAATCTCTTGCGTAGCGTTCAGACCGCAACAATGTTTATGAATTCATTGCTGCAGAGTGCCGAAGTGTTGCGGGAAGCGGATGAATTGTATGCAGTGTACCTGACAGAAACCTGCCAAAAGCAACTGCTCAAGATGAGCTACTGCCCAAGCTGTAACGGATTACAGAAAGCAGAGGTCAAACCATGTTACAGCTATTGCATGAATGTATTGAGGTAAGTCTATGACAAAAGTCTTACAAGGATTCAGACGGAGTGAAAGGATGTAAATTATTATATTATATTCCTGTCATTGTTATGTCGTAACGAATGGGTTACCATTAATTTTATGATTTCGTATTCCAGAGGTTGCTCGGCACAGTACGTTGGCATTTTGGATAATCCATGGTCGAATGTGGTCGATGCAATGGACAATTTAGTGACATCACACATACGTTCTGACACCGGTATCGTGAATACGATTAAACATCTCGATGGTAAACTATCGGAAACGATAATGCGAGCAATGGAAAATGGACCCGAGCTTGAGAAAAAAGTGAGTTTATCTATAATTGTTTCAATAATAATTGCATCGATTTTCAAGTAAGAGAGAAAATAAATGGGAGGGTTGGCTTCTCAATTATACGTGACATATTCAAGAGTAAAAGGAATTATTTCTTACAACAATTTAATGATATTTAATTTTTTATTTTTAATGGAAATTAAAGAAATTACATAATTACAATTACAATAATACATTTAAACTCATGGCGAACGTGCATAAAATCTTTGGAATTCCAATTGTGAAATAGCATTACGGCCAGCTGACGTTGACAATTGATAATTTGAACGTTGACAGTTTTTCAAATATGCTGACAGTAATTGTTGTTCATGTAAATTTTAATCTTACGCTTTTAACAAACCTACTCCGCTTTTTTATTGCTTGACAAAATATATAATAAAATATTATCTTACTATACTTTAAAGCTCGTAATTGCTAACGTAAGTTTAACTTATAATCGATTTCTATGCTTCATACGCGAGAACCTTTTAAAAATATTAGTATCATTATAAGCCAGGATTTCACTCTCACACAACACAATATTGTACAATCTCACACAATATTGTACAATCTTGCCTCATTGACATTGTTGTAAATTGTGCTTCTAACGAATCATTAAAATTTAAATTGCACATAAATTGATTCAAATCGTTCGCTTGTTTCTTCGACGCTCAAGTAAACACGTATCGAAAAAAAAGGAAACGTATAAAATCACAGAAAAGGAAAATCACAATATAAAATGCTTTTAACGATAAGTGTGAATATCTTTTTTCTTTCTTAACAAAAAAATGATTCGATAAATTGCTAGAAGGTCAAAGTAATGTACGTGAATATCAATCATTTTAATAGGTTGGCATGTAATTGCTCCAACTAAAATAAAAGGAAACAAGTATGTCTGACTACAAAGTCTATACGGTCGATTTTAGTTTTCATTGGGGGGGAAGAACATGATAAGTATTTCTAAGGCTTACGGGTAATCATTGTCGAGAGTTTTGTTGTTCTATCATTTCAATGGCAGGAAAGACACACTACTGCCCCATAAATACTCTTAATACTCTAACGTTTCCTATGACTATTACCATGCAGAAAATTGAAATTAATTCATCTCTTAGTTAACTTCATCTGAAATTGTTTGTGATTCAAGCTGAATCCCTTGAATCGACTCGACTACTTCTGTGCATGTAAGGTCATCCCGACTTTTGTTCTTAACTCGCTTTAGTAGCTACTTCTTCTTCACTCAACCTTCACATAAAATCTCTTGAAATATTGTTCAAACATGAGATAATTTAAAACCCGGTTAATTAGTTGAGTTATTAGTACAATAATTATAACGGTACTTGCATTAGTACAATCATTATTGCAATAATCCTTCCCTATCTCTATTTGTCTCTCTCTCCTCCACTCGCTCTCACTTTGTCGTTATCTCTCTCTATCTCTCGGGGCGCACTTACTTTACTTTTCTCTGCTATTTTCAACTTTCTATTGTTACTTAAACCATACTTGAACGTACACTTACATGCGTTCGCATAATGACACGTGCATACTGTACGAATATTCCCCCTCTCCTTCCCCCTTAAAAATATTCCGCACTTTCAAACAACCCGTATAGTACCGTCTTCCGTTTGCGTACAGATGGTTATATCGAGGTTTTTTGTTAACATTTATAAACCTTTCTCTCAGTTGGTTGGAAAGTGCTCTGGTGCGTTTATAAATCTCTCTATGTACTCAAATATATATTTGTATGACTCGTATATATATATATATATATATATATATATATATATATATATATATATATATATATATATATATATATATATATATATATATATATATATATATATATATATATATATATATATATATATATATATATATATATATATATATATATATATATATATATATATATATATATATATATATATATATATATATATATATATATATATATATATATATATATATATATATATATATATATATATATATATATATATATATATATATATATATATATATATATATATATATATATATATATATATATATATATATATATATATATATATATATATATATATATATATATATATATATATATATATATATATATATATATATATATATATATATATATATATATATATATATATATATATATATATATATATATATATATATATATATATATATATATATATATATATATATATATATATATATATATATATATATATATATATATATATATATATATATATATATATATATATATATATATATATATATATATATATATATATATATATATATATATATATATATATATATATATATATATATATATATATATATATATATATATATATATATATATATATATATATATATATATATATATATATATATATATATATATATATATATATATATATATATATATATATATATATATATATATATATATATATATATATATATATATATATATATATATATATATATATATATATATATATATATATATATATATATATATATATATATATATATATATATATATATATATATATATATATATATATATATATATATATATATATATATATATATATATATATATATATATATATATATATATATATATATATATATATATATATATATATATATATATATATATATATATATATATATATATATATATATATATATATATATATATATATATATATATATATATATATATATATATATATATATATATATATATATATATATATATATATATATATATATATATATATATATATATATATATATATATATATATATATATATATATATATATATATATATATATATATATATATATATATATATATATATATATATATATATATATATATATATATATATATATATATATATATATATATATATATATATATATATATATATATATATATATATATATATATATATATATATATATATATATATATATATATATATATATATATATATATATATATATATATATATATATATATATATATATATATATATATATATATATATATATATATATATATATATATATATATATATATATATATATATATATATATATATATATATATATATATATATATATATATATATATATATATATATATATATATATATATATATATATATATATATATATATATATATATATATATATATATATATATATATATATATATATATATATATATATATATATATATATATATATATATATATATATATATATATATATATATATATATATATATATATATATATATATATATATATATATATATATATATATATATATATATATATATATATATATATATATATATATATATATATATATATATATATATATATATATATATATATATATATATATATATATATATATATATATATATATATATATATATATATATATATATATATATATATATATATATATATATATATATATATATATATATATATATATATATATATATATATATATATATATATATATATATATATATATATATATATATATATATATATATATATATATATATATATATATATATATATATATATATATATATATATATATATATATATATATATATATATATATATATATATATATATATATATATATATATATATATATATATATATATATATATATATATATATATATATATATATATATATATATATATATATATATATATATATATATATATATATATATATATATATATATATATATATATCTTTCAGATGAATCTGCTCATGCTCATTACATTTTAATTGCTCATTACATTTACTCTTTGCCTGCAATGATTTTCATTAAAGTCATACGATGTTCTCCTTTACTCATTCTGTCCATAACGTTCTCCGCTTAAGGCCCAATCAAAATACGGTAGATGACACATTAGGAACGGTTGCATTGCTATTATTGATTTATGAACGTAAAGGAATGACTCTTTTCTCATCAGATTGAAAAAAATTCGCATCACAGAAAATCTCATGAATGATATTGATGATTATTTGTTTATATAGATGCAAAAAAAGAATAATAAAATTTACTATTTAGTACTCTTTGATATATAAACAATCACACGTTTTTTCCTTTGCTCGTTTGTAGTCATTTCGTTTCTAATGCAAACGATCGAGGCTCGACAAAAGGCTAGGCCACACAAGAAATCTAGTGCTAGGATCTGGCAATTTTGAAGGTTTACCACATAAAAATTATCGATGGCAAAATTTTAAGAAATATGATTAAAGTTTTCCCTAAATTTTGTAAAATAATCCAACTTCTGGGTTTTATGTAAACTGTGTATTATCGCATCGTATATAAAATAATCATATATTCTATATTTTGTTAATTATTCGAGCCTATAATTTTGGTTGGACCTTAGCTCAGCTTCTTACTGATTTAGTTGGCTTATTTGTTGACATGTTATATATTCCACTGAATGTTCACGCAAGTACACACATTATGGTTTGATTTCATTTCACCTCACTGGTAATGATGATGATGATGACGATTCCTCATCCAACCGCAAAACCTAGTCTGTCACTAATCCGGCTTTTTACCTTTCTACTTCATTTATTTCTCCATTTATATACTTCTGTCTATCCCAACAGAATTATTGCAATAAATTATTTATATACGACGTCTGTCAATTTTGCAAGGTATTACAGGGAACGTAAGAAGGAAGTAAGCGACGCGTCAATTTCAATGAATTAAGCAATTTTAGGAAATTCAATATTATATTTATGATTTTTATGATATTTATGATGTGAACCCTAATACGTCTGTTTCCGTTCTGAATTTTTCAGGTGAAGAAAACTTGTGGTACACCAAAACTATTGCCATCTAATACTTCCGATAGTGAAACACGCCCCGGCACTCTACATAACATCAAATGGGCAACACCGCCAGATGCTGAAATCTTACGCTTTCTTTCAACGATAGATAAATCGAAAGAATTCTACTCCAACATCGTCAATAAGTATGTTTGCCAACTCATCAATCAATAAATAAATTTGTTAATTATCCAATCAGTCAATCAATCTTCGGTCAGTCGATCCGTCAGTCAGTCGATCCGTCAGTCGGTCGATCCGTCAGTCAGATTATCAGACATACAAAAAATGGTCTTATTATTCAGATATATACGAGTTGCGCCTGAATTGAATTAATTGAATGAGAATGACTGATTATATTTTCCGATATCTGGACTATTTGTGTTTGCTGAATAATTGTTTGGTCCTCAAATTTTGAGATTTCGGTTCAATTTGATTGAACTTTATCCTCACTCCTTTGAGGTTTGCTTTTCTCTCACAGCTCTTTGAAGATTCAGATTAGGATTCCAAAAAAAATTCGAAAATTCTAAATAAGATTCGGACGTAAATTCGAAGATTTCGATTATGATTGAAGAAACAAGTTTCGAAATTTCGAGTGTTTAAAATGTCTTTCTGCGCGCTGGAACAGTAAATCAATATATCTATTTTTTTAAATTATTCTTTATTCACAACACGTTACAAAATTTTGAGGGCCTAAACAAAAACGTACACATACCGTTCGGCAATAATTCAACGATTGCTGGAGCAAATTGTATTTTGTATACACGCTCCACAAGATGAAGTCCTTTTCATAATTTAGTAAGGGTGCTAGTTCGACGGGGACGCAAGGGTGGATGGACAAGGACACACATGCACCATTCGATGACGGGTAAAATCCCATTTAGCCGAGTCTGTAGTTCAGACCAGTAATTTTGCGCACCAAATCTCTCAAAACGGCAAAATAAATCGGTGCTAAAATACCGGCCACAAAAAATATCGCATTTAAAATGGTATCATTTCGACTGGGTATCTCTTTCTCCTGCAATTAAAGGTTTAGTAGACAATCATGAAATATTGCTGAAAAATATTTTTGACATTCTTATGAGACGGATACATTACCATCACGTGGACACAAGGCGTAATCGACACTGTCTTGCGAATGAATTCGGGCGTTTGAAAAATGAATTCTTTAAAATCTTGAAATAATGCTCCAAAACTCATAATCAGTTATTAATTGAATTAGCTGTGAATTTTTACATGCCAATATATATATGTACCACGATATCTATATATATCTATATATATAGCTAATGTAAAACTTATTAATTTTTATTAAAACCGAAATTTATTTACTTCATTACGAATTACGTGAAAAAATTCAACTGACGATTGATATGAAAATTTTTTCAATTTTCAAAATGAATTACTTCGAACAGACATAATTTTCTGTTTGGCTTTATTAAAATTCTTGATTAAATCGTTTATACAGTGTTTTTGTAATGAAAATTTTGCAATGATACGATACAATAAATGATGTTTCTTTGTAATAATGACGATGCCTTGCGTTCTTACATAATGATATTTATCACATATTTCAAAAGTAAATTTGGGTAACGTCCAAACTTCAAAGTATAATGACTGCAAGAAAAACGATCAGATTATCAACAATTTTGCATTCGTCCTTGTGTTTCCGCGATAATTATCAATGATAATGATGACAAAATAGAAATTAAAATTTTTTTATTAAACCGCAAAATCATTCTTACCATTCCCGAGTGACCGAACCAAGACTAGCATTTATCACGTGCGCTCATTATTAAAGAAAATCGCGTGATTCTCTTTAATATCCAAATAAATCTTATAAAAGAAATTTATTATACAATATAAGAAAAGAAACGTATTCACCAAAAGGAAAAACATTAGATTTTTTGAATGTATTGACATCTTGAGACGGGCAACTCGTTTCTAAACGTTTATTAATCGGAAATTGTATTTCGTAGGGCTGTGGAGTCGTGTATTCAAACTAATTGATAAACTTTAATGTTTTCTCTGATTTATTAAGTAACCTGTTGGGAAGGGAAGGGGTCGGTGGGCAGTACGTGTTCGGGATAGCGTAACAGCATGCAGTCTTTAGAAAAATCATAGTTGACTACTTTCTAAATAAAGGTTCTCCGAGAAAGTTGACCTCCCATAGGTTGGGGGTGTGTGAATTAACAGTACTTCCTCTCTAGCCGTTCGCCAAAAATTACATTTTTCTTTAACATTAGTAAATTTATAGATATATATCCATATCTCACAAGCCAGCTCTACTAACGATACTAATTATATCGACCAATCAAAATCTAATCAAAAATCGTTAAATTTTTATTTTTCAATAAAAGCAAAAATCTCTGATTTTTGAAGAATACTTTTAATCCAAAAAATTTTACATTTACACATAGGTTTTATGGGACAGTATATAGAATGTATAACTTAAATTTCTATAAAGAATTCTTTTTGCATAAGGAAGATATCTAGAACTCCTTTCAAATACCGAGTGAGAATGATGCAATAGGATTTTTACATGCTCATGAATCTGCATTTTGATTGGCGTCTATACCACGGAATTGTCGTATAATATCTCGTATGATCGTATAGTACATCGGAGCTAGAATTCCAGCAACAAAGAATACAAAATTTCCTGCACGATTCGGACCAAACTAACCGATTGAGTCAAAATAAAAGAAAATAAATCAAACAGAATTAATACCGAATTAAATTGTCTATATACCCTCATTGTATTCTTACCGATCTCTCTGGTACATTAGGGTGTGGTGACAGTAGTACACGGGCCGTGCTTTGTAAGCCAACAATTAATTCGGTTAACATAATTTTGCGCGACCAAAATTAGAGGACCAACAATTTTTATATTCGAATCTAAAATCGAGTCATTGATTTGAAAAAGTCAAAAAAAAAAAACAGAAAGAAAAGAAAAATCAAACAATTTTAATGACTTTTCAAAATTGTAAAATTTCGAAAATCGCATGAGTTGTTTTTTTTTTTTTGTTTTATTTCTTCTCTTCTTATATTTTTTGCTACCGTTTAAGTTTTGATTTTCAATTCCTGACCGCGTAATTTTCTTTATTCTTCAGTGTCTGCGAGGATGAAGATGATGTCCAACGTAATGATCATCATTGCTGGACTGGAGATCGCGTCGGTGACTATACGCAATTGGTCATGACTACCGGTGTCGATACGCAACGCTATAATCCCGAGGTACCGTTGGAAACGAACTCGCAGTCTACGAAATTAAACGAATTGGTCGATAAATTGTTGAAAATACGAAAAAATATTGGAGGCGCGGTAAGACGATGTTAATTGCTGTGCAATTTAATCTCGAAATTATTATTTGAAAAAGTCGAAAGGAATTTCCATTCATATCAATAAAATTATTCTTATATTATACATTCTTACAGATACCCACCTCAACGCGTTTGTATTCAGATATCCAGAGCGATATGGCACGTCATGATGAAGAAGGTTCTGGTCGGATGATGCCTGACGATGTGGATGATGAGGAATATGGCAACATACATGGATCTGGTGAAGGCTCTGGCGATGGTACGAATAATCATCGATAGCAATAATAATAATAATAATTGTGAAAAATTATCGTATTTTAATGATATATTATTTAACATTTTCGCAGGTTCCACTTCGTCGCCCTTCGATCCACTAGGACCCACGGTCATTGATACAAATGAAATCGAAGAGCGCTCGGCAGGATCCAGGCTAAGTCAGCCCTTCAGTTTTAACTCAGTCGCCACTATTGGTCTCGCTGCCGCACTACTAGTCACAATTCAATTGCATGCAGTTATAGACAGTACCCGCAGTAGCAGTAGCGGAATAAGAAGCAGCTTTAGGATACGACAGTAAATGAAGTCATTGCTATTTTTTCGGCAAATTGAAAAAATAGCTAAAAGCTAACAAAAAATGCAAACGCTAACGAAAAGAAAGAAAACCCACGCGCTTTTTCGTTAATTTAAAAGCAGAAAACAATATAAAAACAAAACCAAATTTATTGTCTGCCGGTTATCTGCCTAACAATTAACTAGTATGAAGATAGAAGCAATTTAGACAAAGCAAAGGACCAGAGTAAGGAAAATGAAAGGATGGCAACCCGCAAACGAATTGATCAGTAATATTTTCTGTCATATCGATAACTCTTAGTCAATAGAAAGTATTGACATATATATGTATTGATATATGCACAAATATATGTCACGAGAGCTTGCTGTGCAGAGCACAAAATCTTCGCAGAATACGCCATCAATATTGGTGATTACATTACAAAAAGGCATAACATCTACTAAATACCATCCTCCGTCTTCACGAGACCTTAAAAGCTCCGATAAATTCACCCCTTTCAGATTAACCGACTATCGGCTTCTTTTCTTCCCATCGGAATCAAATGAAATCATCATCAAAGTGTAAGCGATCATGCTACTTTAATCTTTAAGTGAACTTAATTTTTCAAAGGATTTTAAAAGGGCCAGAGATTGTGGGGAGAAGCAGTCAACAGTCGTAGAGTGATTAATTTATAAAAAAAGGTTTTTTATTCTCACTACATCATACTATATGCTCCCCATCGTAACGAGTACCTAATCTTATTTTATTCAATAGTTTGATAAAGTTTCACAAAAAATTAACTATTATTACAAATCACGTCTTCCGTCTTCCGTCATCTTCCGTTATCCAACGGTCTTCCGTTAAGGAAAAATGCTGGCTATTAAATTTGTTTTTTTTTCATAAATGCTACCGTATTAGAATTTTAGATTAATATTTGTAGACTGATTGACTGATAGGCAGTGATATTTATTAAAAAGAAGTAATTATTTCAAAATTATTCTAAAATCTTCAAAATAACGAGAGATTTTTCCCGAATATATTTCTCCTAAAACGTTTAACCTGTTTACAAACCTGTCAAAACTGAATAGATAGATTCATAAAATGTTCTCGTATTAAAATTCTGATTAGTTTAATCGTAGCTTATAGACTTTTCCTCTGATTTTTCCACAATGATATAAATTTTTAGAAAATACTTTAAATCAAATTAATCAATTTTTAGTTCAATTAAAACAAATAAAAAATCCGACAATTGAATAGGCTCAATCGTTGGTAAAACTTAAAACTTGAATTTCTTTATAAAAATCTCAGTTCTTCAACTATAATTTCATTATCATTTCTTTTCAAATTATAAAAAGTCCTATAACAGAATGTACTTTTCGCTTTTGCTGCAGAGAAACAAATTTTTAAATAATTCATATTATTAGGGGTTATCTTGTATGCTTAACGCGCTGGCAGACAAATATTTGAACGTTTGTTAATATCAATATCTTGTCAGAAGATAACTACTTACTATTCCAAAAAAACTTGATCTCTATTTCATTACCAAACAATTCCCAACAACAAAGGTATGTTGGTCTCAAAAACGTTATAGAAATCCTAAAATTAAATTTTAAAATAAATATAATTTTAAAAATTGTTGGTTTGAATACCATACAAACAAACTTTCCAAGATTGTGGGTTTAGCAAATTTTTGAAATTCAAAACGAACATCAAAAGATATTTATTCACCGCCATTTCAAGAACCGTGGAAATAGAATAACGAGTGAGAAACGTTTAAGTGTTCCAAACTAAGTATTTTATTTCGACAATAAAGTGCCATTTGCGGAAATAATTACTATGCTGAAAAAATCCATAAAATATCCATAATAAAGTCATTCTTAAAAATTTATAACTGTATTAATATTTTGAAACAGGCAATATAAATATGTATATAATAACATTACAGCATAATTATTGTAGCTTTATATTTTCACTATCCTTGACTAAGACGACTGTTGACAGCGAGGTCATATTATTTTATAACAATTCATTTGATCGCACATAAGCCATTATTTTTTCAAAAATTTAATTAAAAATTATTAAAATAGCGAAAAGATTTTAATGTTTGGTAATTTATATTGATTTTTTTTCAATGGTAGAAATATGTTCGTAACGATGATGAGTTTATCAACAAATTCCTTTTTATACTTCCCCTAAAGCTCAAATTATAAATATTTTTTATGAATAGAAATAATTGGTTTGGTTTCCTAATGAAATATAAATGTAATTTTTCGAATCTGAGTCTGAAATGGTACGATTATTACCATTGTCATGCGAGTGATGTGATGTTATGTAATGTAACAATATCGTTGTGATGGCAATTGACTGTCTGAATATGATTATTCTGAATATATCACGCGCTAAATTCACGCAAGGATAGCGAGCAATATGCAATACGTATATAGTATATTATGTATATTATATACGACCTATAAGAACTTGTGATGTAACACAAAATGATATGTTTTAAATATCACAAAATTTTTTAAAAATAAACAGCGTGTCCAATTAAGCTTAAACACAATTTTATTCGTCATCTGCATCAAGAACAATTTAAAACTCAATATTTAAATAATAAATAGGAGAAAATAATAAATTATATCTGGTACTATTGTTCCTTTCTTCTGTAAAATAGCACAAAAATAACAACCAAATGATAATAGCATGCGACAAAATTTAAAAGAATATTAGAAAGGAAACTTTAATATATATCACTCTTTCCTCTCTCTATCTCTTTCTCTCTCGCTCGCTCTATCTGTAATTCCTTGTTCTTTCTAAGAAGTAAACATTATATAATTAGTAATTAACTGAAAACAATTGAATTACATGGAAAGGAGTAAGGGAGACAGAGAAAGGGAGAGAGAGAGAGAGGGAGACAGGGGATATTAATTCTTTATAAATAAATGTATCAACTCAATTCGTTATGAATAAATGTATCAACTCAAATAATAAATATTGAAGGAAGAATAAAATTCTTTCAAAAAGAATGAAAAACATTGCACAAATTTAAGTTGAAAATAATAAAGGTTAATACGATAAAGAAGAAGAAGAAGAATGAGAAGTTGCAGCTAACAGCAACTTCTCTAGATTTAGAAGCAATCTATATATATATATTAGAATATTAATGAAATAGGCCATAGCAAAAGAAACCAACAAAATATTCTCTAAATAATAAAACCTATTCAATAAAATATTATGTAAAGTCTAATTTTAAAATTAATTGGAGCTGTTGAATATATAAAATAATAAAATCTAGTATTAATAATATAATAATTATTTCAAATTACATTCAAAAGTACATGACGATAATTTCAGCAGAAAAATTTAAATGCACAAAAACATATGGCTGAACGAAAATCACATGACACCGAAAAATCGCCAGTAAATAATTTCAATTGGCAACACTATATAGATACGTTACTAATCTAAATGACATAAGCCTGCAAAAATAGGCCTCACAAAATTAATTTAATTGTAAAATTTATAATAATTAATAATAATCTAAAATATCGTACATTTAAATTACGCCTATACGCCTATTGATTAACTTATTGATTAAAAATGGAAAAATAGTAAAACTCTTAACATATTATGGCTATAACAATAAGAAAATCATTAATAAATATTAATTGAATTCTTTTTTAATAATCAATTTAAAACAAAAACGAATATTGCATGTGATTTAATGAAATTTAAGTTAATTATTAAAAAATGCATTAAATAAAATTATTAGAAATACATTCATATTGAATGAACTAGATTAAAAATATGAATATGTCTGTATGATTGTGTACGTTCATGTACAAACAAATGAATGCATGATAAAAACACACAAACAAATATGCAAAATGCATATAAATAAAGAATTTATGTATAAATGTATGCTAATATAAAATACTTATAGATCGAAAACACATACAGATACACAAATTCACACACGTACACAAACGAGAAATTTTTTATTAGTTAAGGAACATTAATTTTTTATTCTATTTAATCAAAACTTCCGCTAAAAGTAATTCTTCAACACAATGATAGTGACATTTATTTAATTTTGTAAAATTTTCAATTTGGTTAGGCAACAATCATAAATTTAAAAAATAAACAAACCCAATGTTAATTCAAAATAAACTGAACAACTGAATTTTTAATCATAATTTTTAATATTTTTCCCTCTGATCAACTTAAAACCGTACGAGGAAACTTAGATTTTGTTTTCGTAGAACAAATTTGCAAGCAGCATTTTTTATAATCAGTTTTGAGGTTCAAGCAAGAGATTGTGTTTATTGGAGTATAACAACTTTCGAAATGAGAAAGAATTTCCTTGCGGCTAATATATAGCTGATATTATTTGTTTCTGAATTCTTATTTCGAAAGGCAACATTTTTTTAATCAAAAAAATGCACTAATGCCAATTGTCAGTGTGAATGGTACTTTAAAGGGAAGAAACGAGTAGAAGTGCAAACGTAACTTTGCACTCGCTGCTCGTTCACTTAATATTGACAACTTATATTCATTGTTGTTTTTTGGCGCCAAAGTGTTAACTGGCGAAAGGCTGTTCTGCATTCTGATTGCATCGTATTTTATTTATTTCAAACACGTTAAAATATTTAATAAAGACTAACTGAGCACTTGCAGCGAAATATGGCACGACGTGACTATGCACAGGACAAAGGTGAGTACGAAAATGCATAATTTGTCACAATAACGAAAGTTTTGTTGCATCGTCTCCAGAGTCGATCAAGACATTTCTGGCTGAATATTGTAGAGATGATGAGGGCAAGAAGAACTTTATATATGCGAACCAGTTGGTTAAGTTGGCCCACCGTGAACAAGTACTCATTACAATCGACCTCGACCATCTGAGCGATTATAATGAAGGCCTTGCTGACGCGGCTGTATTAAATTGCCGGCGATATGCTTCCTTATTTAGTGATGCTATCGCTGATTTGTTGCCTAATTATAAGGAACGAGAAGTTCATGCTAAGGATGCTTTGGATGTGTATATTGAGCATAGATTAATGATGGAGTCGAGTACACGAAATCCAATGGAACAGCGAGATCCCAGAAATTCCTTTCCACCGGAGCTGATGAAGAGATTGTGAGTAGAAGTTTTGTATTCAATACATCATTCAGCTGTTTCATATGATGTGCTTTTAATGCAGCGAAGTGGCTTTTAAACCACCTTCTAATGCCAAAGCACACTCTATACGCGAAATCAAAGCTCATCACATTGGAAAGTTAGTAACTGTTCGAGGTATCGTTATGCGTTGCACCGAGGTGAAACCAATGATGGTTGTAGCCACATATACATGCGATCGCTGTGGCTCGGAAACTTATCAGCCAGTCAATTCAATGAGTTTCATGCCCATTCATGAATGTCCTTCGGATGATTGCCGTGTAAATAAAGCCGGTGGACGACTATACTTACAAACTCGTGGTTCAAAGTTTATAAAATTCCAAGAGATTAAAATTCAAGAGCATAGCGATCAAGTACCCGTGGGTCATATACCTCGCACTCTCACAGTTTTTTGTCGAGGTGAAGTTACACGTCGGGCCCAACCCGGTGACCATGTATTGATTTCCGGTGTATTTCTTCCTCTCATTCGTTCGGGCTTCAGACAAATTGTGGCTGGATTATTGTCAGAAACTTTTCTTCAGGCCTACGTAAGTAAAGAATTATAAAAAAAATACGGAATTCCCCAAAGCATTCCCTTTTTATTAATATTTCATTTTAGAGCGTTATTTGTTTGAATAAAAACGAAGAAATATCTGAAAGTGACGCTGAGCTAACACCCGAGGAGCTAAATGAACTCGCCCAGGATGATTTCTATGAACGTCTAGCCTCTAGCCTGGCACCGGAGATATACGGTCATCTAGATGTCAAAAAGGCTTTACTGCTGCTTTTGGTAGGCGGCGTCGATAAACGCCCAGACGGCATGAAGATACGCGGTAACATTAATATTTGTTTAATGGGTGATCCCGGAGTCGCGAAGTCACAATTACTCGGTTACATAAGCCGGCTGGCTTTACGTTCTCAATACACAACCGGACGTGGCTCTTCAGGAGTAGGTTTAACAGCGGCTGTCATGAAAGATCCTCTTACCGGTGAAATGATACTCGAGGGTGGTGCTCTAGTGCTCGCCGATCAAGGCGTTTGTTGCATTGACGAGTTTGATAAAATGGCTGAAACCGATCGCACTTCCATTCACGAAGTCATGGAGCAGCAGACGATATCAATTGCAAAAGCTGGAATTATGACGACACTGAATGCTCGTGCTTCGATTCTTGCTGCAGCCAATCCTGCATTTGGTCGTTATAACCCCCGACGGACTGTTGAACAAAATATTCAATTACCAGCTGCTCTACTATCACGTTTCGATCTTCTCTGGCTTATTCAAGATAAACCAGATCGTGAGAATGATCTGCGATTGGCAAAACATATCACATATGTCCACAGTCACAGCAAACAACCGCCAATGGGGATCAATGCCCTAAGCATGAATCTTATGCGCCGATATTTGAATTTATGCAAGCGTAAGCAACCATGCATTCCGGATGAACTCACCGATTACATTGTCGGTGCGTACGTGGACCTACGACGGGACGCACGAAATCAACACGATATGACATTCACATCAGCTCGTAATTTGTTGGGTATTCTGCGTTTATCTACAGCTTTAGCGCGCTTACGCTTATCGGATCGTGTTGAAAAGGATGATGTTGCGGAAGCACTGCGTTTATTGGAAATGTCAAAGGATTCTTTGAATCAAATTCATGAACACCAACGTGGACAGTACGTACCATTTATTGTATTCATTTAAATGTGATTGATGGTTTTCACTTTTACTTTTTCATTTCAGTATCCCCAACACTTCGGATAAAATCTTTGCTATTGTCCGTGAATTAGCCGGTATTAATCATACTTTAAATATTGAAGATATTATGGACCGGTGTACAACTAAAGGTTTTAAGGCTGATCAAGTAGACAAATGTATAGAAGACTATGAAGAGCTTAATGTGTGGCAAGTCAACATGGCTCGTACGAAGATTACATTCCTGTAATTGATGCAATTTTCCTTATTCTTATTTCGTATCAAAAATGTATCAGTTTTTCTATTACGAGATTTTCAATAAATGAATTCCAATAAAAATGTTTCAGTGGACGTAAATTGAAGAATACATGGCTTGATTTGGCCATTAATATAATGATTTAGTGGACCGCTGTTTCTTGCATTATAAATTGGATTGCATTATAAATAGGAAGTGTTTCATTATTCGAAATATAGAAATTCTGCGAGATTGGCAGCCCTACAGACTGCCGACTAGTAGTTCTGTGAGATTGGCAGCCCTACAGACACAGCTCTGAAATTGGTTACCAATCGGCAATTAGTTACTCGTTGATTAGACTAGTAAGGCGCTGCAAATTATGACCGCCTGATTGATTGAGGCAAGCATTTGGTTCAAACTGTCCCTAAAAATAAAAATTGTTATCCTATGTAATAACGTTATCTCAAATTTGCAACACAAGGTTAAACTTATTTGTTAAGCTTTGTGAATGTTTTAGAGAGAAAAAGAACATAAATACTGATTTAGGCTGTTCTTTAAATTTCGAAAACAATTTTCTAATTAACACATAATATTGTGTCTAATGTATTCTCGGATAAAACTGAATATAAATGTTTTTATTTCTATTTATTGTGATTTCATTAGCTTCGAATTAATATAAAAACAAATTCACAAAAAATTATTGCTTAAGCATATTAAGGAAATTTTTAAATGGAAACTACAAAAATATGTTAAATAGTTTTGCTAGTTGAAGTTTATAGTTTTTGGAGGTTGAAGTAAACGGGATTAAATGAAACAAAAATATATAAAATAACAAGCAATTAAAATTCACAAGGTATTACAATATTTTATAACAAACTTATATCAAATTGAACGTTTTATAAACAGGCGTTTGTGTTTATATCAACTCTCTTCACACCTACAACTCCTTCCGATGTGTTTTTTCCATGTAATCCAATTCCTTTTACGCTCTCCTATTCATTTTAGATTATCAATGATTTCCAGCATCTACAATTTTCTTTTAAATTTTTTTACAATATTTTATGCACTAACTACATTAAGATTAAAGCAACTTCTTCTGGCTTCATGGCAGGACATTTCCAATTGTACAAATAATATTGCAAGTTTCCATCACCGGTTCCAAATTTTAAAGGTATTAGAAACTTCTTATTTTCCATCAAATCGAGAGCATTAAAAACATCCATTTGTATGTTTTTAGCAGAAATGAGAGCATCATTCATCAGCTCCAGCCAGGGTGTCTTTGTCGAGACGTTGTAGAAAGAGTACGCCGCGCGCACACTTTTGTGCACTGGATGATGCATCACAGTCGACGGTAAACTATAATAACTAACCATATCCGTAATACCACCCCCCTCACTCTCGACAACAAAGCAATCGATGATACCCTCTTTGGGTGTAAACCAATGTCGAAATTCATCTTTCGTAAAAATTGGACAGAGATGAAATTTTTTCAAATAATCCTCAAGAAGTTTGTGCGCTTTATCCATATCCTTTGCCTCAATGCGACGAAAACCTTTCGTTTTTGGTTGATCAGGTAGTTTGTATAATTTAATGGTGCGTTGCATCGTCATGTTGCGGGCAAGGTGAGAGAATTTCACCTTTAGAATTAAAGAATATTAATCGGATATGCAGATGAAGCTTTAATAACTTTACCTCTACTAATTTTTTAGGATTCAAAGATCGATGCCAATAGCGACAGGTCGCCACCGGTTTCGGCAGCACCACACCCGCTGTATACGCTGCTTGGAATATACCGGTCAAATTGACACGTCGCGTAATCTCGCGAATCAATACTGGCGCTACTCGTTTGCTACGCAATTTCTTGTGCACGCACAGAAAATTAATTTCAACAACTTTTATCAGCTTTTCGTAGCTTCGCAATTTGCTTGGAATGGCCGAAATGAAACCAACTAGTCGTCCCGATTTCACTACACGTACGCCCACATGCCAATCTCGCTTCCATCCGGGTGGCTGCAGCGACCATTTAAGGAACTCTGGCTGATAGTCGAAACGGAACATGGCGTCATCATCTTCGACGTAATTTTCATTTAGCAACGTATACAATTCTGTGAGATCAGCGGCACTATTCAGGTCGAGGGTGTCCCATTTGAAACCATCGGGTAGCGTATATGGCTCGGGGCGTATTTCCGAAATATCTTTATCGTGTTCGATGCATTCATTCGTGGTGATATCTTCATTGAACTTCGGCACCGGTTGGGTTGACCAGAAAGTAAATATTTTTGATTGACGACCAACAGCAACGGCTTCAGATACGGCTTGCAAGAGAGCTTGACGATTGAGGACACCTACAGACCAGAAATAGTTTTAAATTATTAGTAAAAAGTAATTGGAGATGGTAACACATCCAAACACTTTAAAAAGAAACGTTATTTACTGCTGAATACGTCCACATGTTCCCACAATAACTTCATGAAATTTAATAAAATTATTTAAATAAGAGAGATTTATTAGTAATTCCTTCTTGTTGGTCAAAATGTGTGAAAATCAATATTGCCTACTGGGGAGAGTGTCTCGACCCATCTCTCTGCCAAGCTTTACAGTGAAGAAATTACCAAAAAGTACCAATGGTATAAAGCCATGCAGATAATTTGTTTTCTTATGAAATTGAAAACCTTCTCCAGTGTCTCAATCTCAACCTGCAAACCGTGGTCGTGCCTAAAAAAAGTCAATTTTATTACGACCACTCACTTAAGTCCGTTCCTGCATTTCCTGCTTCCTTTGTTTGCTTTTCATTATTTTGGCAGACCTTACTAGAATCAGCATCATTATCATCACCAGAAATTGACACAGCCAACATTGCTTCCGTTGCTGAAGCTACAGACTGAGCTTCGGCTATGGTTTTCTCCACGTTCATTTTGTTTTTCTCATTATTGTTTTTTGTTGATTTCTTCTCGTTCGGCATTTTCAAAGTTTAGGTCTACAAATTAATTCAAAAATATTTATTTCTAATATCCAGTTTTTTAAAACGCACGCCGGCAAGGAATTTTTGAAGATTTTTTCGTGGTTTTAAAACTTTGGAATTGCACCCTCGACGTGCGTGAAGTGCATGCAAATTTCCTACGATAAATGCGATGGGTTTACACCAAATAATTCGCATATGAATAAAATAGTTTAATAAAGATGTCAAAATTTCAATTCAAATTCATTCATAAAACACTGGTACAATTTTGAAAAATTCATACATAAATGGACTCGTTTTAGTTAATTGTCTGAAATAGAAAAAGTTAATCTTATGTCTGCGTATGCGCAATCAATTAACACTACATATGAAAGCTACCTAAAATTTCGAAAAACTAAATGCTTTCGTATTGCTAGCTAGTTTCCAACTCAAAAAAGAATTCAGCAAAAACTCGGAATATAGAAAAATGTTATATTTCGAAATTGACAATATATTACAACACAGCAAATTTATTATATAGGAATCACACCACTCGTAATGTCATTTGTACAGACAAATTGATAATACCTGATTGGCTCCGATATTTTTACAATTATATTTAACCATAAGGACTGGAAGTAGAAACGTTTTACACGAGTAGCTATTTCTGATTTGGAAGTATTAGATTGTCAAGTATGTCAAGTATTAGAATGTATGTATGAAATTTATGGAAATTAATCCCTCCTGTGAACAATCTACTTTTTCCGAAACGAATACATAAAGATATGAAATTTATCTAAGTTCAATGGACTTCGCTTTGAAGCAACTTTGTTCTATTCAAGCTTTGTTCTATTCATTGATCATCATTCATTAATGGATTGAGTTTAACACACCGTCAAACGTACAAATTATCCATTAATTGCGCCGCAATTTTCAAAACAAATTTTGTTGTTCTTTCAGCAATTTTATAGCGATTTACCGAAATGGTGCCAATGGTTTTCAATGATGAATTTCTCACGGGAGGTAGTTATGTTCAGTCTTTCTCATAGATAGTAATCAGAACGGTGGAACTTTTCCTAATTATTTTATGTCATTTATATGTAAGCAACCCCATTTTCTGCCAAATGTTTGCAAACGCATTTTTACGTGAATAGCCGACAGATTCTTCACTTGGATTAACTTTTAGTTTACGAAAAAAGGATATGAATCAAGCGGATGTCACAAAGCTAATGTCCCAGCTGCGCATAGCTATACAACCAAAAAAACGCAACCTTAAAAATCCCGATGGTCCTGAAGGCCGTTTGCTAAAATTGCGAAAAACTGTGACGGCGTTGGTAAAGCATGAACGCATTGAGTTGTTCTACAATAGAGCAGACGAGGCTCGAGGATACGCAGAATTGGTATGATTCGTTTTTTCATTCCTCGTGCCTTAATATCATACTCTGGTTTTCAGCTTATTTCCAATGCTATTCGATATGGTGACCGTCATAAAGCTACAATGGAACTGGCTGATTTCTGGTTACTTGAGAAACAGTTGGTACATAAATTGTTTAAAGTCCTAGTGCCCCGTTTTGAGAATTGCCAGGTATCATACACCAAAATGTTCAAAGCTCCACGTGATTATCCATGTGGTCACTACAAGCGGTCTGTTTTAGAATTACGCGGAAATCCATATCCGTCACTAGTACCAGATCTCAGGCAAAATAGGAATCTTATCCACAATGTTCTATTGGACGAAGCCCGGAAAGATTACAAGCGTCAGAAACTCGCTGAGGTGGCGTCTAAAATTGCTGCGGAATCGAATGTAGTAGAGGAGGAGGCGAAGATAGGAGCACCAACAGAGGCTTAGATTTAGCAAACACATCCTTTCGAACATAAAGGAATTATACACATTTAGAATTTGGATAAGTGTAATGAAACATCACCAAGTCAATCGAATTGGCTAGTGCGTGAATGTTCTCCTATTTTATATAATAGTCAAGGGTCGTCAGTATAATGTGAATTTTACATTAGTAGAGCAAAAGGTGGTCTATTAAAACAGTATCTTTTGCATATCGTTATAAATGAATGTTTGACTATACATTGCGAATTGTACATTTTCATGAGGCCTGAGTCCAGCTTTAATCCATAGCTCAGTGTTTACATTACGACGACAATTGTTTACATTAGGTTATCCTATCAAGGTCTAATTAGTAGTTAACAACCACATAGAATAAGTAATTTGATAAAGAAATGCGACGAGTAGTATTTGCGAAAATGCTAGAAAATAACACCGGCTCCTATGGGAATTGAGAAAATAAAATATCGTTGTCTCTATCAGCTTCATTGAAAAATCTAAAACGTCCGTTTTTGGCGTGGTTGCTTGTCTCATTCTTTGCTCTTGGAATTTAAATCATACATTAAACATAAAAATATACTTTATGAATGGGCTGCATAATTTTGACATATCGCTTCGACCGAAATAGCGGGAAATTTGTTGTCACTGCCATAAAGCTGTCAAAATCAAAATATTTAAGAATTATAAAACCGTATTGAATTCATGTGTTTACAACACTATAAACAATTTGTGTGGATCGTGTTGTCAAACACATTGACAGAGTTGTCAAAATGTTTCGCCTCAGAGCAAAACAGAATTTGATCCTAAAAGATTTATTTATTCACTTCACTGATCACTTCAAAAATAAAAATGAATCCTGAACAAAAGGCTGCAACGCTAAAGTTTCTCGACGATCTAAATATAAATTGCGATGCCGACATTGGCGACGATGACACCGCTTTTTATTTCGAGAGTGACCATCTGGCAGTGCGTGGGAATCGTGATTATTCGAATATGTTGCGTACCATTTGCATCCTGCAGGCGCAACGCATTCAAGTTTTGCAACGATTGGAGGAATTGGAGTTGGCGAAGAAGCGTTATTTGGAGAATCCGGATATATTATTAAATAAAATAAGAAACAAAGAAGAGCTTACAACAGTCTGCAAAATTACGATTCCGGAGGTAAATAAGAAATTTTATACTTTGTTTTTATAAAAATAACAGAATAAACTTAGTTGCCAGATGTAGGACATTATCATTCTCTTCCACCAGAAGAGTTAAAAATCAAAGACGAAGAAAAGCCGACAGGACAGCCAAATGTCGTGCGCGGTCGTCTGTTTGATGAAACTAAACCGGAAACATTTAATCAGGTAGAAAAGTAGAGTATTTTTTTAGTTAATTTTATTTTGGTCTATTTGTTCATTTTTAAGTTGTGGACGTGCGAAGAGCAGCGTCGCCTCGAAGAGCTGCTCATAGAATATCCGGTAGAAGCAATCGAAACACGACGTTTTGCCAAAATTGCTAAAGCATTAGGCAATAGAACGCCACAACAAGTTGCCAGTCGCGTGCAGAAATATTTTAAAAAGCTTCACGATGCAGGCATGCCCGTTCCTGGCCGCATACCCAAAAATCGTCGGAGTGCACAATCCAAATTTAAAAATATCTATCGGCCAACAACATTCTTTCCCGCACATAACGTATCTGTTCACATGCCAGAAGATGATTTCCAGTTGAACGATTTGCAATTTAATAATCTACAGTCGGACGTAAATAGCGCGACTCAAATAAATGCCGGAGAAAAAGTTGAAATGAAGAAACGAATACTAGATATGTTGGAAGTGATGCGTGAAGAAAAACGATCATTGTGCGAGGGTTACAACCCTGATCCCATGGCGCCAAAGTGTGAAAACTGTCAAATTGCACCGGTCTCGAGTATACGTTGGCGATGCAATACTTGCTATTGTTATGTCAATCAATGCTCTGATTGTATAATTGATCAATTGTTGTCGCAAAAATTCGAACACTTAGTTCATGATGTTGTAAGAGATAATGATTAAATTTTATATTTACTTTATATTAATTCATAAGATCCAATAAAGCACTTGGGAAGCTTTTTACTTTGAATGCAAGATTTGGTTATCCTACCATATTTGATTGCTGAAATTATCGTGAGATTTTTGATGAAATGGTCAAGAATATCAGATCAGTGAATTTTTGTTTTACATTTGTTCGTCTCTGCGAAGTTTATGATTTTGAAATTTTAATTCGAAATTCTAAATCGGTTTATAATTTTTAAATATTAATAAAATTTAAATTTTAAATCGGCGTTAAAAAGGGGGTTTGGATTATTTCATTTCCAATCCCAAGCAGACTATAATGACAATAAATATTCGCAACTAATTTCATGCCGATATCTGCCCCGTTCCCTTCCACTTCAATTGCGATTTCTGTAGACAGGCAGACAAACACACGGACACACAAGTACATAGGCAGATAGGCAGACGGATGGTCATGGATAAATTGACTCAGAAGTTAATTCTGAGTAGGAATATATATACTTCCTCACGCTTGTTACGCCTCCTTTAGTGCGTAGAAGTATAAAGTAAATATTCTATCCCTGTGGGTGTAGAACATAAAAACGCTCCTGTCTCCATCGTTCCATTAGATGCTTCTATGCGGCCAATTGACGCAAGATATATTTTCAAATGACACTTCCAGTCCGTGACATTAGAGGTATGAAACTGCGTTATTTTGGGTGTTGTTGATTCCCACATAAACTATTAAACTCTTATTTATTTTTTAATAAAAATTTAGAAAAAAATATAGACAAAGTACAGACAAATTTAAGACACTTCTGTTAATTTAATAACAGAAAAGTACTTTTAACCATAACAGCAAAACCTGTTTGTGTTTTACAGGACTTTAACAGACAACGCGATTTTTAGTGCGTCTTTGCCATTTTGCGACTGTTACGGTCTGTCATGCTACTCGTGTGCAAAAGCTCACCAGGACAATCAGTTCCAGCGGTGGTGCCCGCCATGTTTGTGTTCGCTTACGGGAAACTGTTGAAATTTACGCCGAAAAGTAGGCTAAATCCTAAGCAATGTGAGTGTACGGAAATACGTGTCGTATAAGTGTTATTGCGGTGTTTGTGTGCGTGTGCATGCGTTTGTGTGCGATTTAATGCAGCTATGTGTGAATGTGTGAGATTTAAAGCCCATAAAGAATTTGTACTATTTCATTTTTTACTATGAAATTTTGGAATGTGTGAAGATAAGGTGATTTTAGGATAAATGAAAAATCTCTACTACATTCATTCTCCTCGAAAACGCTGATAAATATGTGTTTAAAACTTGAAAATCACTGTAAAACTATTCTTTCTATGCAGACAAATTATCCCAGAATGCTGTATAATATTTCGATAGTATTAAAAAATTCGAGAATTAACGCAGAATTTTAGTGGGTGTGGTGCAATCTAATAAAACATAAATCAATTACAATTAAATTTTAATGAATATTTTGTGTATATACTAGAGGAGTTATAGTCAAATATGAATTGAGATAGAAAAAAATAAATTGAAATACAAAAAGTGCCGAAAAACAATCTCCTAAATAACCTAATTAAATTTGAGACATTTCAGTGATTTAAGTTATAAAAATACTCGCAAAAAATATTTTCTTGATAATAATTCGATATTGCAAAAGTAAACTTACTTCTATCAACGAAAACAACAACAATAACAACCACAAAACAATGGAACGAGCATCGTTTGGTAGACAGGATGCTTTTTCTGCCACTGCCACTGCCATCATTGCTCTTGTTTTCCTTATTTCTCTCTTTTTCTCTCTCTCTATCTCTGTGTGTATACTTCGCTGTAGTGCATTCCTAACAGTGCTTTGGTCCAAAAATGTGACAAAAGAGGCTGACGGTCAGACGTACTGAACGTTGGACGTTTTGTATACTCATCGCAATTTTCTATAAAGATTTGTCCATGCTGTTTTTGTTGTTTCTGTTTTATTATATTAATTTATTTTTCCGGATATTCATTCGGCTCGTTGTGGGATATTTTAAAAATGACATCGTCGGCACCGCTGTTAATTTCGCTTCTTTGAGGACAATAAACCGGAAGGCTTTACTCAATTTACTTTTCATTCAAATTAAAGGTCACAAGAAATTTTTAAATTAGAAGAGGTTTGAAATAATTATTTAATATAGGTGTCCGGTAATAATTTATAGATTTCTCGATATTTCACTATTATGCGTTTGGAATTACGATTTTTAAGTTGGTTCACAAAATGATTCAAAGTAAATTCCAGGATTTGTGCGAAATTTAAAAATAGCAAACTCGTAGAACAATTCAAAAACCTTTGCTGCAAATATTTACAATATATACAAAAGTAACATTTTTCACAAAGAAAATCAAATCTGTTTTACTATTCAAAAGAAAAAATGGATTAGCACAGAAAAAATATTTATAATTCATATGCGGTGCCTGAAAGTATGCACGTGTTCTTTCACGCATTATCACAACAAGTATAATTGGTGATTTGGCTGGTTTAGTACAAGGCATGATGTGCAGGCGTAGGTAGGTGAGGTTCTACAAATTTAAAAAAGTTAAATCTAACAACTGAAGAAAAAAATTAGGTTTGAGAATCCTACCAGTAATTATATAAGAGAGCACAGAACCAAAGACCTTTCAGCAAATTCTACCGGACATTTTTAAATATTCGAAATCATGTATTTCTTATGAAGATGTCTATGAAAAATTTTGTTTTTTACATCAAGGAGTTTTAGATCTAGATCTCGGAATTATCCAAGGGCTTTGATAGTCCATTTAGAATTTGCACTTCTATTTAAATAAATAATATATATAAATGTTTATTGAGCGGTTAAAAAATGCATAATCATTTTGCTCTATCCCACCGTTTTAACTTCATTCTTTCCTCTTTCTTCGTTTTCGTAAAACTCAAATCCAGACACAAGGGCATGTTCCCTAGTGTGTGAATAAATGACCTCTGGGTAAGTTGATTATGTCTTCATAATTCCGCTTAATTCGGTTATTCATGTCTCTAGAGAGTGAAGGAATAATCCGAAATTTAAGGTCCTTAAAACTACTGTTATGGAATATCCTTCTACGGATTTTGGGTTTTAATTTGGTTTCATTTTCTGACCTATTGCTTAATTGAAGTTTATAAAAATTCTGATAAAATTATATATGTAACCTCCTAATTATTATCACATCGCCAAGCGTCAGAGTTATGCGCATTGCCGTCAAGAAAGCATTAGAAAGAGGGCAAAAATCTTAACGATGATAACATGTTTGCACAAACACTGCCTTCACTTCATTTAACATATAATTTTATTTCAAGATATAAAACAGTAATTTGTAATAAAAAATTGAATACATTTTGATGATTTAAGATTGCGCTATGAAATAAATATTATATAGGGACCTATGGGGGAAGGTAGTATTAGATGCTATGGGTAAATAATGTAGGATTCTATGGGCGTTAAGACATTTCACGCGAAACTACGATCAAAATTTAGTTATAAAATGTATAGATTAAAAAAGGTATTAATTTTGAATACATGGTTTCAATAGGAAGGCATAAAATTCAGTCTAAAATAAATATAGGCTACACAAAAATCGCCTTAAGTTTTGATAAATTGAACAACAATAAATCGTAATTGAAGCGAAGAATTGAAATCAAAAGAATATTGAGTTGAAAGAAGGACAATCGAAGGAAAATCGTTGATAAATGAAACAATTGGAGATTATTTATCGGCGAGTACGTAAAACGGGTGTATTTACTAAGAAATCCTGTTTTTATTCATTACACTTTCACTACAATTTAATTACTGTTACTGTTTGTTGATGCGCGTTGATTGTAACATTAATATTTAGAAGTGACGGATAATGGGGAGAAGTTTACAATTCTGTTCATTTCTTTACAATAGTTTTCATGTCATCGTAATTAATTCCATAGTTTCTTTGGAATTTTCCTGAATGATTTATGCAAAAGAATGATCAGAGTTCATTCACGATGATGAAATGGCAGTCATGAATCGTTGATGCTGTATTAACGATATAAAACCACGAGCTATTGTATTATCCTAAAAGTATGCATCAATATTTAACATATGAATGCAGATGAATGTTTACAGATGACGTACTGGTTACTCGTCCATACACATGTTCATATACACGTACGTATACGCATGCATATATGTGTTGATATTAAGTCGGTATTTTCTGGTGGTTGTATTTGTAATTCGTGCACGTGAATATGATTTTATAGCAGTAAAATCGTAATTATTAATAGGCAGGAAGAGCGAGGCAAGGGATGGATTGGTGGTAAGGGCGATGCCAAGGATAAGAAGTTCTCTTCATTTTTAATTGCCTTTCATTTACGTTAAGCGCTAAAGAGTATTGCGAATGTAGTGAGAAGGATAAGCCAGAGCAAGGTGAACACAGTCTCGCAGTCTGTCATGATGTTTATATTTTGACGTTTTATTGTTGTTCCTTTTTCTTGTTTATGCGCTACACTAGGAGGTATATGATATATTCACTTACTTCCTTCATTTGATTCGTATTAGAGAAGGCGCGGATGTATGCAAAAGTATATATATATTTGTTCAAAATCACTTCGTGTGTCGATCTATATATGTCGGCCCGTCAGTCTGCTTGTCTGTCTGTCTGTCTGGTACTTGGAGTTGCCAATAAATGGGCAAAATCAGAAAAGTTATGAAGTTGGAATTACGTTCGCGAATAAATCGTTATCGTTAAGAAATGTATTTCCATGGCCCGCCCATAATGAAAAGTAAAGTTTGCAGGGGAACTAATAGAGTTATTGCAAAGGAATTTGGCGGCAATGTTCTCTCTCTTGCTACTCGCGGTTTTATCTCGAGTCTTTAGAGTTACAACGTATTTTTCTGTGGTAACGACTTCTTATCTCAGCTTGCAGAAGGAATGAAAAAGGTAAACTTATTGTTCCAAAAGTTTCTCGCCCACTGGTTATCGGATTTAAACCAATTATTATTAATATTTATCGCGGATGTAGGGTACATGCGCTTCGACCAGGCCGAAATTAGTGCTCTTACTGGTTTGGCATTGCATTACTTTTTCAGTGTTTGCTTTGGGGAATTTCATAATTAATTTAACGGTATTGTTTTTACTTTTTTTCACTTGATTAAATATTTTTGCTTTGGCTTTGGTTTAGCGTAATTCTTCTTTTTAAGTCATGAAAGGAATGACTGAAGAGAAATTTAAATAACAGAGAAATGAAAAATTAGAAGTTAGTGAGATGGGTAGTAATATCTGCCATTGAAAATGAGATTGAAAACAACATGAATAAAAATTTTATTAAATCTTCATTCAATGAATTTATGATATTTAGTAAATCTCTTGAATAATTACAATAGATTTAAATTGATTATTATTTTGGAATGTTTTTTTTATATTTTTTCATAATTCCGGCAATTCATAGATTGTCTCATAAATAATGAAATGACAATTTCTGATTTTAAATCGAAAGAATCTTTAAAGAATAATATGAAAACATTATTGTAGGAATTAAATTTCGTTAGTACAACTTTTTCGGATTGCGAAAACTATAAATTTGTCAATAAAAATTTTTTTCTTCAATTTTGAAAAGATGACTAATTGAAATTAGAGAAATTTTTGAAACGAATAGAAATTTTCCACTGTTTGTCATAATTTCATACCGAGTCAATCGTGCGTTTGAACTTAGCATCACTAACTCGTTGTGTTACTCGTCATTTTGTGTCCCTCTCATAGTTTGGGACTTCGCCAGTTCAGGCTTAGCCAGTAGGAACAAATAACTTAATTATGTTTAAAGTCGATTATGTCAAAATCGAAAAATACTTTCTGTACCTTTTGTATTTGTTATTACTTCTCAGGGTCACTAACAAATATGCTCACACACACGTATATTGTTACCTCTACTAATTGTAATTCAATACGAATGAATGTACGAATATTTCACATTTTCAGGAAGTTATTGTGTAACCACATATTCCACCCCAAACTGTCGATATACCCGCAAACAAACTAGAACCTTTATTAGTCTTTTTCGTTTAGCCAATGCTGGGCAAATATTTCGACTTGTATTTCATTGGTTACCAGATGGTGTCTAGGGTGAATGATTAGAATGTACGGGAGAGGAAGGTAGAGACGGTATCAAGTGTCACTCTAGTGATGCTCGAGTATGGTGTGGGTTGTGTCCTCCGATTTTAAAGTGCATTCTAAGTAAATTTCGTTTATACGAGCATGAAATGCTGTAAAAAACGAATAAGCTTCCGTGTTTAATGTCCTTGCTTTCATTATGTTGTTCACTTCCTATATTTAATTGTCACGTTTCTTATTTCTTCTTTGTCTTCTATGCCATCCTCTTAACTTTTCGTAATGAGTGGAAAATTTTTCTAGGCCGTTAAAAGAGTTTATTTTCCTAGAGAGGAATAAAATGTTTTTTTTAAGAATTGGTTATAATTAGTGTATATATATATCTGTCATGCGATAGAATAAACACACAACGTTATTATAAGTAATTTATTTAATTCAAACTGTTTGGAAATTGCTTTTGCGTTTAAACACCCTGTAACGGAATGAAATTAGTAGAATTGATTTGATTAGTTATCAGTTTAATGACTTTCAGAGAAGTAGTATTGTTTTAACTAGTTTAATCTTTTGGTTTTAATTAATACCGAGTAAATTATTGGACCCTTTACATAAAAGCCCAGGTGCTTAAATTCATCTCGTTTCAGAAATTGAAGTGACTTTTTTTAAACGGTTTTGGGAGATGTGTGTATGTAAACTCATCTAACAATTATTACAAATCTTTTGGAAGTAGCTCAATTTCTTTTTAAAATTTAAAACTTATTGTAAGAGTGAAACTTAGTAGTTTAACCGGTAAAGGATAAATTGTTAAACCGGTTCAACCAGATCTGGTTAGGAAATATAATCAAGCGCCTTATGAAATGATATAAAATTTAAAATCCAGATGAAAAATAAATGCCATTAATATTTCAGCTTTAGGTTCAAAAAAGCGTATTCGTATTTCTCTTTAATTTCAGAGTTTAAAGACTTAACGGTTTGGTTCAGAAAGTAGAGGAAGCAGAAGGATTAACTCGAAGAATTATATTATTATTGTTACGTGATACTATGGGGCCATTTTTAAAAAGCGTCTCAAAAATACGAAAAGTCACAATGGGAATGAATTATGGGAGCAATATTTTATTCCATTTGGTTTTTTCTATTAAAATTTCCTGCCGAAAGTGACAGCCCGTCAAAGTATGCTACTGAAATGTAAATAACTATACATTCTTCGAAAATACATTGTGAGTTTTACAAAATTACTATAATTTTGTAATCATCGGTATGAGTTTGATATAAATAAGCAATAAATGAATGCTTGTTTGGGAAGAAAATCCTCAAAGTTCATCAAAGTTCTCAAAACGTTCTCAAAGCCATTTGACACCCTTCGCGGTTGTAGAGTGTCTATAAAATACAAATATTGGTGAAAATACTTCTGTGATTAACATTTGAAAATAGATTAAAATACGGACGTGTTTTTAAGACAATGATGCGGCTCGAAAAAATTAATAAGAATAATACGTTTACATATTTTTGAGGTGATTTTTGAAATCAGTCCCATAGTGCATTAGGGCGATTATTATTTCTTCCACACCCTTTTTGTAATACCACACAGCCCTACACATACTCACAAACACACCCACGCACACAGACACATATTTGAAATATACCCCACGTCAAATCAATGAAAGGTTAAAGCAAAAATAGATTGTTCATTATCGGTGACCTTTTCAGATCTATTTTATAATTTTAGAAATGAGTTGAACCCTGTAAATGAAGCTCGATGATATTTTAAGAGATTTCGATTAATTATTTAAAATAAACGGAGCTGTAAATGTATATAATTGTCCGTTTATAGAAAAATCAATGAACTGAAAAATATTCAGGCAATCAGAAATATATTTTTAAACGAATGAATAACTTCTGTATGTTCTGCATGTTCTTTATTAATAGAATCAGGAAGGAGGAGAAGAAGCGGAAGAACAAGCACGTGTAGTGTATTGTCCTTTAGTGAAACAATATGGTTTTGCATTTTTATAATAATAACAATAATAATAATGATAATAAAATAAAATCAAATAAAATATTTATTGTTTCTCTTTTATCCTTTTTCTTTTCATAGCAGTTTCAGTTAAATTGAACTGAAAACGGATGCTTTCTTTTTCCTTCTCCTACTCATTTTCCACCCATTTCCCTCGCAAAAATATTTCAAAAAATTGTTCGATTTTCGATTAAGATGACTTCTGAAACATATTTGCATTTAACGGTTTCTGAACGTGACAGCAAAAGTTCGAAACGTCCGATACGTCCAAAATATTTAACACTTACCGATGCCACGATGCCCCAACGGAATCATAAGAAAACTAAGGTCAAGGTAAGACTAATGTAATTACGATAAATGCCCAAATTATTTTATTTAAGTCATAAGAAATTTAAACAAGAAAAAGAGCAATAAATATATAGAAGATTTGATTTAAATCGCGAAAAACTTTTGATTTAGAAAATAAACACATTCAACCGCTTTTTGCAAATCTAAACACAAACAAATTTATGAAGTGTTGTCAAAGCAACGAGCTGTGGAATAAACGTCTTAAATCAGTTAGCAGTCGCGGCCAGGAGTCTGCGAATAACATCGTACGGGCTCGACTGCCACTGCAACTGCCACCACAGGCAGCAGCAGTTGAATTAATTTAGTCTCTACTAAAGCTAAATCAGCGGTTATCAACATAAAAGTAATTCAAAGCAAGCCAAGCCAAAACCCTCCAACAGCCATCAACGCAAAACACCCGATGGATCCGACCATCGACCAACCGGCAATGTTCAGTAGAGGACCGACGCTTTCGGTCGAAGACTGTAAAAGTCAACAACCCAGTTGTCGGCCTGAATGCTGGCAGCCGTTCGCTTCCAACAAATCGACCAACTAGTCCGTCAGTGAAACAGTTAGTCAGTCTATCGGTCCGTTATAAATCTAAGGATTGAATTGTAAGTGGCATCGTCCTTTTCCAACTGGCTGGCGTTTGGGCTACGTCACCGCACGCTTTACTTCAATAACGGAATCACTGCTTTAGAAAAAAAGCCCGAGGAGCGCTGACCTCTATCAACTCGACTGATTTCCACCACCCATTGCCATTTAACCAATTTCAATCTTCCCTCTACCGATTCCCACTCTGGGATTATGCTTTTTGTGGAGTTTAACAATCGGTACATGCTCGTACAATTTAGAAGAGTTGTTTGTCGTCTTTAAGGACAAGAATGCGCTGAAATCATTTAAATTTAATTTGAAAGAATTTTCTACTTTTCTCGAACTTCGTGTCTTTTAGTAAATATTTTTAGAGAAGTATTTATATTCGTGTAATATCCTTGTAGGGTGGGAAATGTGGTCTAGGGGGCGGATTTTCTCAAGGCCATTATTGATTTTAGAATTTATTAAAAAGTAAAAATTTCTCTGTCATTCGGAAACGTATTCAGGAAAAATATTTTGCCTACGAATATCATCGTTAAGGCGTATTTTTCTTTTCTCAAAACGAAAGCGAGGTTATCGAAAACGAAAGGCTAATTTTCCTGTTGAATCCTTTTTACCTTTTAGCATTTTCACCATCATTTCACCATTTCTTTTAGTATTTCATACTTTTAATTACCGCTATAATTTTTTTCTTTTCTCGTTTATCTCGCTCGATAAAGGCGAAGGATCGTTCGTTGTCTTCGGTACGTGATCGTATCTATGATGACCCCGCCTACACCGATGATATCAGTCATTTAGCGAAACCGCTGCGTCGCAGCAGCTGTTCAGGCGGCGGTGGCAGCGGTAAAATGGATAATCAAGCGGCAGCAAATATAGCGGCATCATCGGCAGTTACAACAGCAACAACTTTTATACCCTCTAATAGTAATTCGTTGGGAAAGCGCAGTAAATTGACAAATGAATTTTTACAATACTCCTCCCGATCCATCAATAAATCAAGGCGTGTCCCGGTTAATGCGAACGAATTTAACAGAACTGGTGCTGCTTTCTATAAATTCGTCGATGACGTATCAAGCAGCTCTGATGACGGTCGCGTCGTGTCAACGGAAAAATCATCGAAGCGAGCACGCAGTCTAGAACGCAGTAGCGCATATGCGGTGAGAGAACAAAATGATACGAAGAAACGCGAAAAACGTGACCGGTCATCGAAGCAGCGACGCAATCTCAGTCTTGACAATGGTTTGCAAAGTACGCAGCAGTTTACTTCGCAACGGTCAAGGAGTGGGGGAGGGGGCGGTAATGATAGAGGCGAGAGAGACCACGTTGTTATCGAAGACTGTGGCCAAGGAAATGCTTTACAAAAGCAATGCACTGACACACCGGAAGATCTCTGGACGGATTCTTTAAAGGCGGCGCCTGAAAACGTCCCTGTGTCCTTGGGAACAAAGCTCGCAAAAGAGCGTTCTTCTTCGGGAGGGGCAAAGGAGGCGACTTCTTCAACAAAACTGCAAATCGGGAGACGTTTTCTTAAAGGCGAAATTGGCATAAAGAGCTTTAATTATTATCTGTTGAAGGAAGGTCTCAAGAAGAGCTCGAAGAAACTCGTTGAGAAGCAACGAAGTGATCACAGTGGCGACAGCGGAAAAAAGAAACCCCACTCGCAAAGCGACGAAAATATTTACGAAGAAATATTTTCGATGAATTCACCACCCTCACACGAAGACGACGGTATAAAACAGCACACGAAAATCGAAAACATCAAACAGGCGGACCAACAACGATCTCAAACTCTTCATCCTCCGCAGTCACGGAATATCGATACGGATGCGTCCTGTGGAGACTGCTTGCTTTGTTTGCAGCAGTGTACGCGCGATGACTGCCGTGATTGTCTGATGGAGAAGCTGAAAAATGCAGACACACGACGATTTACGGAAAACAGGAACATTCCTCCGCCAATCAACTCAGCGCAGCATCAAAAGCGCCAGAATACTAACAGTCCTGAAAGGAATATAACTGACTCACGAAGCAGTAATTACCTCGGTCAAATATCAGACACGCCTCAGCGTAGTATTCAGAATACGTTATTGCGCCATCGCGGAGAAAACAACAACACCAGCAATAAACAATCGCTTGGAAAGGAAACAGCTGGTAATAATAATTTGCCGGCGTCGCATATGCTCGAATTCCAGTCGTACAATCCGAACAATCCGGGCGTCTATAAAATTGAAACGACGCCAGTGGCGATAACTGGTGAATACAATCCGATACTACAGTTCCAGCAAACGACATTACTTGACACAAGTCAAAAGCATTTGGAGCAACATCGCCAACATCAATCGATGCTTCATCAAACTTTCCAAAATCAGTCGCTGAATAATCACGGTTATAGATTAACTCCATCACCAGCAATTACAGTCAATTATCGTCGACAACAGCCGCAACAGGAGCACCAACAACAGCAACGCCATCAAGACCAACAACATGGCTATGTAAGCAACAGCGCGTATGGATTTAATGGCGCACCCGCATCACATAGTATGCCGCATGTTGCTCGACGCAGTGGTGGTAGCCCACAATTTATAATAGGCTATCAAGGCAACAACAATTTCAATCAACGTTCAAGTGGAAAATCCTCATCCTCTAGTGATTCGTTGCATCAGCAACAATTGCATCAGAAATACAACACGATATCGCGTTTCGAGGCGAGCACGTTACTTACGGATCCCTTTTATGGCGTTGCCACTTGTCAAAGCAATGGATTCATGCATCCTTTAATGTATGCAACTAGCCGTCCTATCGGTGGCTCGCAGATACTTTCTGCTGACTCCTATGACCGACCAAAAATGTACAAAAGCGATTCGAAAGCTTCCATTCTCAGCGAATTTTCATTGCGCAGCAGCGACACTTATCAACGCTGTGGTCGTTATCGTGCCGGATACGGTCATACACGCGGCGAAATCAGCGATTCAAGTCTAGCCGAGTCGATGTTTTCATCATACGCGTCAGCGCAACGCCGCTACTTTGGCAGTTCGGAGAGCTGTCGCTTTGTGTTCGAATGTCGCCGCTGCAGCTTGGACGGAGCCAGCGGAGGAGAAAAATGCAGTTTCTCGGATAATTGTCGCTACGAATGTCGCCACTGTGACTGCTCGTCCAGTTATTTTAGTTCCGACTTCGACGATATGTATGGCAGTATTGCTGGAGGACCTTCTCCGAGCAGCGGTATACCACGCAAAACGGCCGCAGGCATCTTACCGTCAACAGATCCAATGCAATTGGAAAATGAACGGCAGCAACAACAACAGAAGGAACAACAACTTCAATTGAAACAGAATAAATACGCGCAGGACTTTTTCAAGCACGTCAACGATGTGAAGCGTAGTATTTATCAATCAGAGTTGCAAAGAGGATGCGACCTTGGTGGCCCCGAGTCGACAAAGTCACGTCTTGTCACAGATTTGGAGCAGAAATTACTGAATAGCGAAACACAATTTTATGGAGGTAGCCCGAAAAGAAACAATAATAAAATTAGAAGTCCCTCGCGGCAACAATCCATAAACAATCGAGAACATAATCATACACGTTCCTCACGCAGTCCAAAGAGACCTAAATCGAGTGAACCAACATCAACAGGATCATTGAACAGGATCGTTCAACCAACTCCAGCGCCTAGAACCAGTTTGCAGACCACAGCAAAATCGATGGCAACTCTACTACCACCACGTCCAATGCAGCGTCGCCTGACGCCGCAGAGACAAACGCAAACACAATCCCACCATCCTCAACCACAACCTAAACCGCAAACAGACCGTCACGAATATTCTTCGAAGGATCGGTTGGCAGTGGTCACATTCACTTCCATACGGGACTCTATAAAAGCGACTGATACAACGCCAACAGCGTCAAAAGCAATAGACACCAGCGATACATCTGTAAAAACAGTTGGCCACAACAACAATAAAGATACGAATAACGAACACCAACAGCAAGAAGGGAGCGTCATGGTAAAGACTGAAAACGAAATTTCAATTATGAACAATGACGTGAGCAACAATAACGTGAGCAACAATAACGTGAGCAGCAGCAGTAAACCTCAGCAACTAGCTCACACATCTATGGCAACAACCGCAGCGATAATTGCTACAAAAAGTAAGGATCCCGTATCATCCCAAACTGAGAACTCTTTGAAACCATCCAACAATAAATTGGCGTCGCAGCAATTGCATTCAGTCGAATTGTCGGGAAATATCAAAGAAATTAAAGCCAATCAATCAGAGAATATGAAGTCATCATCATCATCATGTGAAATAATTAAAACTGTTGATACGCCAAAAAAGAAAGCAATAACAAAGGAAGATGGCGAGCAATCTGAATGCTCTAAAAAAGGTCTGGATGAAACTGCTATTGGTGTTGTAGGAGCAGATGTGGATGTGGTTAACGTCGACAAGTTCACCGCAGCTGGTGAAAGTGTGATGATGCAGCGCAAAGATAATGAAAAATCCAAGAATGCAGAATATTTTGCGGAATTTGGGCGCGATGTAGAAAGTAAAAGTGCCAACAACAATGAAAACAACGGCAAAATTGATGACCACAATGATGGCAAGAAGGCACAAGTTAAGGCAACGCTAAATGTTGCAAAACTGCCAACGGTTGTAGAGATATCAACTACTCCAACCACTCCACCATCAACGACATTAACAACTACAAACCCAAGCACGTCGACGATAACATTAAAGAACCAAGTAGTTTCGCTTGGTGTTAAAACGCATGTTGGCAACTCTAGTTTATCTACTCCATTTCCTCAAACGCTGTTAAATTCGTTGTCACGTGAAACGACAAATTTGGATGATGTCGCCGATGATGAAGATGATGTTTTCTACGATGCCCGAAGCGAAGATTCAGCTAGTACTGCTGTAAGTGGTGGTGCCTCAAACAATTTTGATAATAAACGAGAAAAAGTTGCCAGTGTAGACGATGCCTCAGTTGCTGTAAAACATCCTAATTCAATGCAGTGGGGCTCACCGCGAAAAGTAAGTATCACGAAACGATTTTATATTTTCAAAATTTCATCGAACTTAATTTGAAATTCGAAGGGTCTGTAGAAAAGTTTGTCGTGGTATTCTTCCTGGAATATTAATTTCTTTGAATGTTCCAATTCTCAGGTTTATTGCATTATAATTTCAGTTATATTGATTAGGCTTTGTACCCGAGTCAAACAATAACAAAACCACAACTAAAGACTGCACAGGGTGTGCAGATCTCTACACCACCTGTATAGACTTGAGAAAAATTGAAGTAAGAGATTTGGAGAAATGCATCTTAAAAATCAAATGTATAGAAACGTTTCTCATTTAGTCTCGTCTTGCTATTCAGATTGCAAAATGTTCTAGCTTTAATTGCAGTTATTTTTCGACTCAAATCAAGTCAAATTCGTACAAGTGGCTCAAATTAATTCGCTATAATTTTTTACGTTCTCCCTGATTTCTGACTACTCAGTACTCATCAAATAGCAAGTAATCAATTCTTGAATAGTGATTCATGAGTAATGAATACTCTATTCATGAGTTCCTTCCTCTCTCTCTCTCACACACCCACGCTCTCTTCCACATCGTTTGCTATGGGACGAATGCTCATGAAGTTATTCTTAAGGGCCAAATTACATCCGTGTCACGAGGGGATACGACAAACGACTGACAGTCAATATATATATATATATCAAACCAGGGGCAAATTTAAAACATTTTCAATTGATTATTTATAAAACCGATGTGCTGAATATGTTTAAATTCTTTCCAATTGTTCTAGAATAAACAGAAGCAGGTTGAAATAAAGAATAGCCGTCACTTGCAGCAGGAGCAACAGCTTCTACAACAACATCTAAATAAATTGGATGGAGATGGTAAAGAAAAAGGTGGCGAAAATAGCAGTTACAAAAATAACGAGAAGCATAACGTATTAAGAGACGATAATAAAAAAATGCAGTCCAAGGAGACGAATCAAGAAGAAAATAAACTAAAAGATGGAAGTTCAAAATCAGCAATGGAAAGCAGCGGTAATCAGAAACATTTACAGCAACAACAGCCACAGCTGCATCAGCAGCAACTGCAGCAGGAAAGGGAGGACCAAATGATTACGACGACAAAAGTAATGACTGAAATAATGAATAAAAATAAGGAAGAACAAGAAGACGTTTTATCAACAATACATATAACATATACAACAGCATCAGCAACAACAACAACTGCAGCAGCAGCACCAAAAGAAGAACATACAAGAGAAATAACAACAATAACAATGAAAGAGACCATTACGGCATTGAACCTGATGACTGTCGGGGCAAACGAAGCGACCGAATTAACTGGCCACGAGCAAACGCAACAACAACACCAACACGAACAACAACAACATCGACGATGTCAACCATCTAATGACAATGAAATCGTAGCAACAAAAACAATAATAAAACCTCCAACAACGAAATCGATGCAGCGAAAAAGATCCACAAAAATAATTCCGGCCAGTCCTGACAATCCAATAGCTACTGCTGCAACATTGATGGCAACAATAACTTGCCAGAAATGCTGTCAAGAAGCTGAATGTCTGCAACAGCAGTTGCAACAGACACAACTTCAAACGAAAATTAACAAAACAACGGAGCAAATGATAAGAAATACGTACACAACGAAAATAACAGTAACCAAAACAGCAACTACGACAACAACAACAACAACAGCAGCGACGGAAGCGATAGCAATGGCAATGGCAATACCAACAACAACCACCACAATGTTAACAATAAAGAGCAAAGAAAAAGTAATCAAAACAAAAGCGGAAGTAACGTATCGTATCAGAAAAGAGAAGGACACGGTGGATGAAACAGCAACAGCAGCAGCAGCAGCAACAACAACGACAACAACAGCAGCAGCAGCAACAGCAACAAAAGACGCAAAAGCAGGAAAAGCGAAAGGACATCAGCATCAGCAGCCGCGTGATGCCAGCACTACAAGAGCATCAACAATAACAGCATTAACAACAATGCAGCAGACGCAGGCATGCGCTGCTGGTATCTTGTGGAAAGTGGACAGCATCCACAAACACGAACACGACCTACAAAAGAATAATACTATTCAGATTCCCGCGGAAAAAAGAAACAACGCACACAATGATGATGATGCATTGACTCTCATTGCTACAGCCGGCCGGGGCAACATGTTGATATCAACAAGTACTCAACGGGACCATCATCATCATTATAATCATAATCGGCAGCTGCAGGTCAATGAAATTCAAGAAGGCAAAAACAATAATAAAGACGAAGGAAATGTTGCTACAACAATTACTACGAATGCTATAGATACAGATTCACTAAAATCGCAACCAGTTGCAGAAGTAGAAGCAAACGAGTGTAAGGAAGAAGAGGAAGCAGTAAAAATTACGACGGCTGCAAACGCTGAAAGAGTAGTGACAACTTTAGCAGAAAATAAGCTTGAAGTATGCACTATAACAACAACAACAACAGGTAAAACGAAGACCATTGCGACAACGACAACAACAACGAAAATAACAGTCGCAGAAGCATCTACGAGCACAATAAAGCCCATGACACCAACATCGGCATCAATGCCAACAACAAAAGTTTCAAAAATCATGGACCAAATGTTGAGCCCGAACCAAGAACAGCGGGAGCAGCAGAAGAGTCCCCAGTTGGAGGCTGTTGCTTGCTCTGTAACTAAAACCGAAGTCAGTCGTTATTCGGATGCCGTAGATGTCGTTTCAGTTTCAGTTTGCGGGAACGTCGACGCCGATGCCAACGACAGGTACGCGAATGAATCTAAACTAAATTTCGTTATTTTTGTATGCACTCGCTCTTTGTGTATTGAATGGAACGAACGAATTGGTGTGCATTCGTGAGTAAAATTAGAAGAGAATACGTAGTATATTTTGGTTTGCGGGAACGCGAGAGTGTGTGCGTGCTTGTGTTAGTAAATTATTGCAAATCCTGCTAAACAATTAATTTTATGTAAAAAATAACAAAAAAGAAAAATAAAGTAGTAAAAAAAAGTAGTAAAGTAAAAGTAAAGTAAAGAAAAATACTGCAGAGTATCGACGTGCTACCAGTTGATATGATAATAATGATGGTGATTATTATGGTGTTAATGTTGTTAACGGTAATCATCTATTGGAACAAACAAAATAAGCAATAGCAACAAAATTATTTAAAAAAATTAATTTAAAACGGAAACTGTGTCGTTTCTTAAAAAAATAAGAAAAAAGCGATTAAAAAAAAGTTCTACCGAATAAGCTTCCCCTCTCTCTCGCTGTGTTTCTCTCTATATATCCCCTCTTTCGTACCTGATGTAATCCTTACAATAAGTTTACCTAATGAAAGTGTTTGTTTTTGGATGTGTATGCAAATGTAACAAATCCGTACGAGTATTAAGTGCAAAGTGTAATTTTTTTTGTCATTTCGATTACTTATTTATCTTGCTCCATTGGTGAATTTTGTTTTTGAAATTTGTGGTATTTCAAAGAAGTATTCGTAACAGTCAAAGAAGAGCAACTCACCCTGTTTCATCGATTAGTTGGAGTAGGCCAAAGCCAGAGGTTGCCACAACTGACCTCGACAACGAGAATGTAACAGATTTAGAGTAACACTCAAGGACTACCCCGATACCTTCCACTACCGTGTAATACATCTAGTCGTCGTTTCGCTTCAACAATCTACTCGTACCAATTCGCCCACACAAAAGGTGATCGATCAAAATATTTCTTAAGATAAATTCATTTGGTTTCGCTTTACATTTCGAGTAAAATAAAAAAACATATTTTATTGTTTGTTTTTTTTTTTAATTTCTTCGGGCCATGTCAATTTATGGAAAACTTGTTCAGTACAAGCAGAGAAAAAATAATGAATTGAAGGCAATTTCCTTTAGGACAATCTATTGCAAGCAAAATGAAAGAGACAGGACTGGTTGTTGTCCAAAAATACAAAAATACAGTCCAAATACAGTCCAAAAATACAAAACATCAACTCTCTGCACTTAACTGTATTTGAGTTACGTAACGATACAAACAAAATCAAGGGTTTACGAATGACTTGAACGTTCTCTACATCAGTCTTTGAGACAAGTGACCATTTCCGACTAAGAGCGCTAGTGCACAACTAGATAATACTCGTAAAATAATTTATACACAGACGCAGACGTACATATACACGCGTACGTCACAATGAATTAAATGTGGATTCAAACTTGATTCATAAATAGCCAAAATGTATTTTTTCCTTGAGATTTCATAGTTTCAAATTTTTCGGAATTACATTTTCTTTACATGTTATAATCCAACAACGTGTTGTAACATTATGAAAGTGTAATATTTTTCAAAAAGAATCATATTGACTCATGAATATTTTAATGCAAATTTGTAGAAATTATTATGAAATGACTCGACTGGACATCTGAACAATCTTAAAACATCATTTGCTTCAACAACGGAAACATTTCACTTAGTCTTTCTTGATTGGATTGGAATTAATCCGGGCTTTGCGGATCATCAAGAAAATATCTATACTTTCTAGGTTATGGAATGAATCTTTGAATGTTATTTGATTCACTAGGTTTCATTAGATTCCTATATACGCATAGTAACTCTTCTACTACAAAGTAGTGTGTGAATAATGTCGTTGAACATGAAGCTATTAATGCTTTATATAGGCTATGTCTCCATTATTTTTATTATAACTTCGACTAACGATTTAATAAAATAATTTTGAACATTTTAATTATATTTTATGAAATGAACATTTCTGAAGAGTATCTATTTTTTGAACATCTCATACTTTTGATTGAATAGAATGCACTCTAAAAAACGCATACAAGAAAGAGATGGATGAATGGATTGTTGAAATATGTTCATATGTTATATTGTTGTGCGTTTTCAAACTCAGTAACAGCATGAGCAGTGGTGTCTTGTCAACTTCGTAGGAACGTGGCGGAGACAACTGACACTCACTGTAACTGATTTGCTCACCTTGAAATGACAGAACAACTTAAAGCATACAAAAGGTAACGATATCCGGTGGGTTGGGGGAGGAGAGTTGGACGCTGAATGATTGAAGAAATGGAAAAGTTGTTAACGGCAGAACAACATTTTCCACTCAGGATAATAGAAGATGAGGAAAAGAATAAAAGGACTTATGATCTTGAGACTATTCTTCAGTTGAAATTAAAATTGATCTGTAACAGAAAAATCAATAATAGTCTTGGTAAAAGGATCTTCCTCCTCTCGCTGAGAAAAATCGAGGTGTCTCGATAACGAGACTAGCTATGAGAAATTTGGAAGAACCAAAAATAAAAAAAAAGATTTAATGATAATCACAAAAAACACGTAATTTGACATAAAAGCTCGACGAATATGAGCGGAAGTAGTAAACCATAAGAGAATTCATTAAATTCCAAGCGAGAAATGTTCGCACAAAAAGAAAGCTGTATTCAAAATTATAAAATGGAACGGGATGCAATTACTGATTTTGGTTGAATCGTGGGTTTGATTGAGTCATTAATTCTTTCCTCGCTTTTTATATTTCTTCGTTTTTCTGGCTTTCTGTGTTAATTTTGATGTTAACGAAAAAGTCAGAGCTCGTGATACTTCGAAGTCAACCACACAATCCACACAATATTGCTATGGTTAAAGACATTTTTATATTTAGAATTTGTTACGTTTCCAAAAACTGCCATCAAAAATAATCATGAAAAGAAATAAAAGACTCTTGAAGCTATTTTTTAGCTTAATTTTCAAAGATTGTTTAGCAATGTGGGCGAGGTGTTTGGTCTTGGTCATCAGACTAGTTTTTGAATTTTTATTGAACTTACTCTAAATTCTGGTCTTTTTTAAAAGTTTCTAAAGGTGTTTGCCTTCATGTAAATCTCTCATTTTGCGTTCAATATACGTTTCTCTTCTAAGATTTTTGGTTATCATAAAAATAGCCCAAGAAACCTTCAGTCTTTTTTATACCGAAATCAAATTATTTTATTAAGCTTCTTTTAATTTGTAAAATTCTCAACGGGCCAATTTGTAGCAGCCATGTTAATATCATTATTAAGACATTTTGGCTTTTAAGAAACTTCTCTATACGATTTCCCTTTAGTAATGTGGTCGACCACACGGTTCTTCGTGATGGACAAGTCCACGAAAACTTGAAAGAGGAAGACGTGATTGGAGTACTGAGACTGTTGGTCATGTTGATCGGCAGAAAATGTTTTAGTTTCCTTTCTCTTTCCTATATTTATATTTCCTTTTCTTTTTTCTTTCACGTTACAACGTATATCTTCTGATTTTTTTTGCCATAAAAGGGCTTTATATTCGGTAATTCCGATTTTTGCCTGTAAGAGAAAGAGATGAAAAAATTAACTCGATAATATTCTTTTGTTATCGATTGAGGTAGTTGCGTTCGCCTTAGAGAGCTGTTGCTTCGTTTCCGGTATCTTTTTCATTTCCTTTTCCTGACAAGCCTCGCGGATTAAAGGAAGAGACTATTTTCCTGTATTATTCTGTCGTCTATTCATTCTGTTCGTCTGCATCCTCTTAATACCTTTGAGACGATGATATTCTCTTAAATTTAATTGCATTTTCATCTCTTTTTCTTCATATTCATATCATTAGTCACTCTTTTATTCATTCGCTATATTTTATTTTTCTTTCGAACATATTATTTATCCCATTCAAAATGCTTTGTTATTGAAGGACTCTCCCGTGTGTTTGTGCGCTCATTCGGAGATAAACAAGGCGAAGAAGAAGAAGAAAACTCTCGAACTTATTAAATTATGCACATAATTTTTACTTGACTGAATTTGATTCATCAAAAACGACTACTATTTTCCTGACACTTGACGGTCTGTGGCAGCCTTGTTTATATCCGATATCCTTGAATGATGGCTACAATCATGAAACAACTTTACTTTATGTTTCACATTCTAAGGGGACTACTATATAGCTGTTTCCTTCTTCCCTTTGATAAATAAAAAAATCGACATTATATTCATAAATTTTTTAGATAATATTTCAAAATAATGAACAACTTAAATGAATTAAAAGAAACGAAGACTCCGTATTTATTGATCATGCCTAAAATTATCACCAGAATCTTTATTGCGTTATTCTGGGTTTCCGATTGTACTTGTAGCGTGAGTGTACTCAATATTCACACAAAATATAACACGCGTGTGAAGATGAATGATTCATGACCAAGTAGAAATTTGGTGTGAGAAATATTTGGCCACTAAATGCTAAAATTTGTCTGACTTCAATTCAATTCAAGTAACTTTTAAAATTCGAAACGAATATTCAGTGTAAACTCATCTTCCTCCCTTTTATCAATTTTTTAAGTCTCTTCAACTGAATCGTATTCGTTGTTATTGTTGTTTTCGACGAGCCAGACGTTTCCTGGCGATTTAATTTCTTTCAACCTTTTTTTTTGTTTTCTTTAATTTTTTCATTTTTTATTTTTTGAATCTCTTTTTTGTTATTGCTTATTTGGTATGTTTTCCATCGATCTCCATAAGTGACTCCTTCCTCTCTTAATTTTTCCTTTTTTCTTTCTTTTCTTTCACTGAATGTGATTAAACTAGAGTTCATTGAATACTTTCTATGAATTTATTTCTACGAACGAATAAAGATGAGACGTTTTGAAAAATAGAAAACGATATTTCAAAAGAAAACAGAAAAAATATAAATAAGGATAAATCTTTCAACTGATGTAAAACGCTTTAAAATATATGCGCACAATGAGGGCTACCAGGCCGCTTTTAAAGAATCCTCTTAGAGCATGATTTCGGTCGGTGATTTCTGGTTGAACGATTTTTAAAGGGTTTACAATGCCTATAACAACAACAGTATTCAGAAAAGCAAACAACGTTAACAAAAACTTAATAGAAATAAAAAAAGAAGGAAAAGGTAAATAAACTCAAATTAAATTCCTATTCGTCAAAAATTAATAAATAAATCCGAGCAAATTTTTTCATATAATAAAATAAAAATAAATACAGAAAAAACATCCAACGAGCGACACAACGTATTGTTGTATTGTATTATTGTGTTGTAAAGGAATTGCTGTGTTGTAAAAACGAAGCCATAAAGGGCCTTGTCAAAGCTTTTAAGGCTTTCCTTTCCTTCTGGACACTTTCAGTAAAAATTAAAAAATTTCGCGTTTTATTTAAGATTAAATTATTTTATATTAAATTAAAGAAGGTACGTTTCTAACTTTTCTTCCTAATTTTGAGGTTCTTTATGAATTCCATAAATTGATTTATTTAAATGATTTATTTCATATAAACAATATTTGGCATTAACTGAAGCTTAATTTTGACCTTTTCTGACCTCGAGTCACCCACCTCGTATACGTATATTTAGACCTAAAACACTAAAAACCTTTTGTAGTCCTTTGAGTGCTCTGAATGAATTTGTGAATTATTAATTGACAGCTCTCGGTTTTTGCAAAGAAGCCGCAAATCAATTTAACGGAGTTTTATTAATCCGCTGAGAAGTATCTTCGTCTCTACGTCTAATCAATTTGGTTTTACCTGAATTGGAGATTTATGGAAATATATCTTTGTTTGTTTGCGTATAGTGTGTTTATTAGAATAATAAATTTTGCACTCCGAAAATAAGCTGCAAGGAAGAAGACAAACACGCGTTACAAACAAAATGCAAATAGAAAAAGAATCACCCACTCCTTGGTATAAATCAACACATTTGCATGCATTCTGAATCTAAGAATTTTTCAATTTATAGATAGTAAATGTGCTTTATACATTATATGGTAAATAACAAATAATAAATAAAATAAATAAATAATTCAAAAAAATAAAAATAAATTTATAAATTAAAATGAATTTTTGATAAATGAAAATTAATTAAACTAAAAAATTAGTCTAAAGAAATAGAAATTAATAAATTAAAAAATTAATAAATAAAAAATAACTAATCAAAAATAAATAAATTTAAAATAAATAAATGGGAATAAAAGAAATAGTTGATAAATAGATATATAAGATAAATTAATGAATTTCTAGAAAATAACAAGCTTATTAAAAAAATTTATTAATAAAGAAATTATTAAACTAATAAATTCAAAAAAATAAATGATTAATCAATAAACAAACAAATAATTTTATAGAAAAATTAAATACAAGTAAATTGAAAAAATTGATAATATATTTAATAAAATAATAAATTTAATAAATGAAAAATTGAGAATTAATTAAACGTAATTTAATAAATGATTATTTAATGTAATTTATGCAATTTTCAGATTTTTACATTGAAACCAATCAGTTAGAATGCCAAATTAATTAAAATTTTCAATATATTTTTCGTAGTTTTTCTTAAGATTTGCCAATTTTCTGCTAGTTAAACAGTATCGCAGATATAGGCGTCGCCATCACCTTGAAAACAAATACATAAATGTTCTTAAATTAAATTAAATTTAAAAATTTAACACAATTTTTCAAATCGACATACAAGGTATGGTCAGGGGTACAAGTTGTTGCTGTTAATTTGCGCTTTCCTAGATTTTTAATTATGATATAATTTATGGGAAAAGATTTCTTTAACTTTAATAATTATATAAAAAAGCAATTTTTTTAAAATTACATCCTGGTTTGTTTTTAAATATTGAAAAAACCTATTGAATATTGAATAAATACTAATATTGAAAAAATCGTTACCATTCAATATGAGTATTAAAGAAAGACCAATAAGGAAGTAACGGGGCAGGACGACGTCCTAAATAGTTACATCAACAGCAATCATTGCACCAAACATGTTTCCTGTATAATTTTTCAATTGTCACTGAGATTGATGACCTCTACTGATCACAGAAATGACCAAGGAAATGTCTTTCGAGCATTCACATTTGTGCTCACCGCAATTGCCGAACTCATTTGCGGACAAACGATTACAACAAATAACAATAACAACAAGTTATAATAAAGCAAAGTACAAATATGCAATAATATATATTAAATAAATTAACTAAACCTGAATATATTTAATTGCCAATAGAGATTGAATTGTACTAATCGCGATGCATAAGTCTCTCACAGCTTATTCTCTCCTTCGAATGATCGATTGAGTCTTTATCGAACGAATATTACTTTTATAAATGGTTTGGTTGGGTTAAAAAAAAGCATTGGCATCACCTTAATCGATGAAAGACCAAACCAAACAAGACTTAATCAACAAAACACATCAATTGAAACTGTTCGTATTGATTAGTTTGCAACCATAGTTTGCAACCGTAGTTTGCAACTCTTGCAAAATGTATGTGTTTTGAAAAATGTGCATACCTTGGAATTTATTCGTTAAACTTTTCATACTGCTGTTAGTATTGATGTTGTTGTTTTTGAATTTTTTCCTTGTAATGGCGTTAGTGCCGATGCTATTAATGCTGTGGCGATATTTTGTTGTGTTAGTATTGGTTAGTGTTCGGTTGTTGTTGCATTAATTCCATTCGAAGTAGACATTCTTTGAACGATTAAAGCATTTTGAAAAATCGAAAAAAGAGGAAAAGTTTGTAAGGCAATAATTTGAGAAAAGGCTGTCACAATGCACAGTTTCTTAAAGTGTAGTTTATCAGAGACGACGCTCCCAAACGGAGTATAAATTTCCTTAAGGCGAATTTGCAACATGTGGGGACCTCAGTTGAAATAGATCTGACGGATTCAGCCAATTAATGAATTCAACAAATTGATATCTTGATGTTGTTATTGCTTTCAGTTACGCGGTAAGGCGCGCCATTAAATCACCAATGGCTACGAAGGCACTGCGAAATAGTAGATACTGCAATGTGATTGCTGCAGCAGGTTGTTGATGAGAAACTGGTTATATAACGATTTAGAACGATTTATAAAGACCATATATCGTGATGTTCGTGGTCATTTAATTTTTTTCATCTTAACCATTGCAAATTTCTGTCGAATGTTTTATAAATATTATTAGAATGAAAAATTACTTCAATAAATTTACTTTAATGGCTCTTTGGAAATAGTTGTTGGAAATGAATGAATTTTCTTATCAATAGCTTCTTAAAGACAGATACAGTATGAGTTCTCGTAAAGCTAGCCAGCAAAATGTTGTGGACAAAATGAACAGAAAAGAACAGAAATGAATAAATTTAAAGGCCTTGTAAATTTAACCCTCCACCATTAAAACCTGTTACAACAAAAATAGCTTATGAAAAATTGTTTGCTAAAAGCTTTCGAATGATGACTTTATGAAAAACGCCCATAAATTCATGTAACCTTGGTCATCCGCTGAAGGTCAATTACATTAAGTATTTAAATTTAATAATTAATAGAATAATTGAAAGTATGCACCGGATTCCAGCGAGGTAGCCTGGTGTGAAAATTAAATCTAGCAGGACATGCAATATTCGTGTAGGCATAGTTGAATAAAAGGGACATACCCGCAGAAAATGTCTCGGGTGGGGGAAGGAGTACGAATACATTTACACGGTAGTAACTCATGTTTCGACTTTCGTAATTCATCAAAGATAAGAATCTAAAAGAAACAAATGGCGGTAATTCGATGCCTCTCTGTTTTAAGTTAAAAGAATTGAAAGCATTGGAAACGTATCATCAGTATTAATTGTCGCATCGTTCAGTTAAAACATCCTTCTCCAAAATGGCATCTTTTCGAAAATTGATTATCACCATCATCCACTATATTTTGCTGAGAACCTCCAAGTCATTTGAAAGTTGTGAAATGGCCAATTTGATAAAAGGTCTTTATCAAGGAGTGGAAGCGACAACTGTGGTCTTTTACGACTTCAGCGAAGTTAGCTGTAGTGATCAAATGAATGAATTGGCGAGGAACATCGATTTGCCTCAACTAATATTTCTTGAGAACGTTCACGTTCAGCTAAAGAATGGATTTAATTCTCCTCTTCTGCCAATTCCTTTCATTGCCTCAAAAGGATTCAAAAATAATTTAAAAACACTCGACTTTTTGCAGGAAACTTTAATGAAATTGCAGCACACGGATATTATTTTCATCACTGAGGAACATAAGGAAATCAATGACACCGATAATTCCTCCTGGAAATGGCTTTTCGATTGGTGTTGGCATAACGGCTTCCATAATGTCTTATTGTTAGTACAGTTTGAGTCGGCGCGACCAATGAAAATATTGTCATTTTATAGATTTCACACTGCACGTGTTGAAGAAACGACATTGGGAGAATATTTGGTACATCGAAACGATTGGTGCAACGATTTGAAAGGATATCCAATACGTGTAGGCATAGGCAATTATGCGCCCCTTTCAATGTTCTACAAGGGTGGCGTCAATAACGACGACTTACGTCCGGCTGGAATTTATTACGAATTAATTAAAATGTTCACGCATCATTTAAATGCTACGCTGGTTCCACATTTCGAATCTGATGGCGGAACATCCTTGATTTATGATTGCAACGCAGGATTTGTAAACAAAGAGATTGAACTGTGCACTGCCATTGCCTCTTATTCCAATGACCCTGTTTATGAAGTCGCGGTTGTCAATAAGATTTCTCCACTATATTTAATGGTACCGTGTTCCTCACCCCTTAAAATTTATCAGTATTTTCTCTTACCTTTCAAGACGCTAACTTGGATGGGCCTAATTTTGGTGTTATGCATTTTAACCGTGGCTATTTATCTTTTTACATGGCGTTACTTGAGCATTTGGGATTTAGGTGATTCGCTGTTAAAGGCTTTACGGTGTATCCTCTATTTGGACATACAATTCCTTCCTCGGAGAGAAGGCACACTGAATGTGTTGATGTATTTAATCATGATCGCCACTGGTTTCATTTTTACCAACTTATACTTGGCCAATATGTCGAGCAATTTAGCGACTGGTGTTTATGATGCAGAGATTGACAGTTTTCATGACTTGAGAGGAAGGAACATCACTATACTTGCCGAGTCCACTTACAAAGTTTTCATGACTTTTTTCGGTGCTTCCAGATCGTTAGCAAAACACATCAAAATAATCGATGCAGACACTTATTTCAATCGAAGCTATGACTGGATTCTGATTATGCTTATTTTTGCTTTACCGAGAAATGTGCATACCTTTTGCATCAGCAGACTTTGATGTCGCGACCCAAATTACGGATCATGAAAGAACTATTATATGATTTCTTGATGTCAATACCAATGAAAAGCGGATGGGCCTTCGAAGAGGTATTTAATCAATTTCTGTTGAGAACGTTCGCCGGAGGCTTTCATCAGGAACACCTTCTGCGCACCAGGATTAAAGCAATTAAAGTCGGTTTACTTAAATTATTTCCCAATCCTGAGGAAGGAAAAGAACTTGCAAAACCGTTGACGATGCAATTCTTTGAAATAGCAGTGATCATATTTGTAATCGGTTACTCGGCTGCTTTAATTGTATTCGGTTTGGAACTTCTAATCGCGTTCTATTTCTAAGCGATGGCGATATGATTAGAAATATTTATTCAAACCTAGATCCATTTTATTTATTACGCTAGGTATCACAACGTTATATCACAAATAATGAAATATATTCAATCTGTTGAAATATTTTAGAACTATTTAGAAATATTGAAATGTTTTCAAAAGAAAAATATTCGAATAAGCTTGGGAAATATTAGGAAGGCAGTCTGAAAAGGACGAATGAAATCAATGAACGAATTAAAGAACAATGAATAACTAAAATAATTATATATCAAGCCGTTATGTCTGAGATATTTATGTGTACTTCTTGAGAAAACAAATTAAAAAAAAACGTTTTTAAATGGAAAAATTATTAATTCCATTTAAACTCATCCACATCCCACAAAACACCCACACACACACGCGCTCGTTCATAAATGAAAACATTGTCAGCCTCGCGGCTTATCATGACGTTTTTTCATGTATTTGATAACGTGGTATACAAATCTATGCATCACCAGACAAAAGCCCGTTATAAAACCTTCAATTTGAAGGCCTTCGTGATCTCTAAAGTGATTGATTGCGCCCTTTCCGTGACTTGACTAGAATTCAAGACATGAGATAATTAAATAATTTGGCGATAATTCAAATATTTCTCCGCAAAAACTAAAGATGGTTATTTCATATTATTAGAATTTTTTATCATTTACAAATTCCTTAACTGTCTTTTCATCTTTTCGGTAATGCCGTCTAATTTTCGTTTTCCACAGAGAAAAAGTTTAACACAAAGTTTCCCCGATGCTTTTTTATTTTTGTTTTTGCTTTTATGTGTTTGTCAATTATTGTATTATTTCATTTGCAGTCTACATTTATTTCATGATTGTATTTATGTTTTGTTTTGTTGCCAATTTTCATCACATATGTCGCTCTTTGTGGATATTTAGGAAGGTATTGATGTCTTTTGTAGATTTCGGTGTTTTCAATACGTCTCCACGTGAGCCTCTCTCCGGTTTCTGTCTCTCCAACTCTTTTCCACTTTTTTCACTGAATTTAACTAGATTGAATATCTTCACTGAATATCTTCAGTGAATTTATTTAAATGAACGAGTGGATGTGAAACATTTTGAAAAATATCAAAAGTAATAGAAAAATATAAAAAACGTAAAAACGAATAAATGTTTGAACTGAAAGGAAACGCTCTGAAAACAGTGCACGATGACGGCTATCAGACCGCTTCTGAAGAGTCCTCTTAGGGTGCTTTGTTGGTGCGAGCATGAATTCATTGAGTGGTGTTTGGCAGAATACTTTTACAAAGGTTTGGCTAAGACAAAAACTGTAAAAACAACAACAACAAAGCTTTAATGCAAATATTGAAAAACTAAATAGTAAACTAAACTCAAATTGCTATTCGTCAAAATTTAATAACTAAATCAAAAAGCTGTCTATAAAATCAAATAGAAATAAATAAAGGGAAAACAACCAACGATACAAAAGAGCAGATTTTTTCCGAAAAGTGAGCGAATGAACGAGTTTACCAACAATTACTGAAATTTTGATATTTCAAAAAGAAACGTAACAAGACTCAATTACAAAAATAAAAAACATTACATGTAAAGTTATGATGAAAATGTATGCAGGTGCTTACCATCGTCATGACTCTTTTTGGATGACACCAAAAGGTCTATTTTTTCCTTTTGTTAATTAAAAAAAATTAAAATCAATAAATTTAAAACGCGATAAATAAATTAATCAATAAATGATTAAAAAATTTTAAAAAATAAATAATAAATAGATCAATAATAAATTTCGAGAAAATAAAAAATTAATAAATAATGGTTTATGTTACATAATATAATAGTTATATATATATATATATATATATATATATATATATATATATATATATATATATATATATATATATATATATATATATATATATATATATATATATATATATATATATATATATATATATATATATATATATATATATATATATATATATATATATATATATATATATATATATATATATATATATATATATATATATATATATATATATATATATATATATATATATATATATATATATATATATATATATATATATATATATATATATATATATATATATATATATATATATATATATATATATATATATATATATATATATATATATATATATATATATATATATATATATATATATATATATATATATATATATATATATATATATATATATATATATATATATATATATATATATATATATATATATATATATATATATATATATATATATATATATATATATATATATATATATATATATATATATATATATATATATATATATATATATATATATATATATATATATATATATATATATATATATATATATATATATATATATATATATATATATATATATATATATATATATATATATACGTGTATATGTCTAATATCAATGATCAATTATATATATATAATTGATCATTGATATTAGATCAATATATATATATATATATATATATATATATATATATATATATATATATATATATATATATATATATATATATATATATATATATATATATATATATATATATATATATATATATATATATATATATATATATATATATATATATATATATATATATATATATATATATATATATATATATATATATATATATATATATATATATATATATATATATATATATATATATATATATATATATATATATATATATATATATATATATATATATATATATATATATATATATATATATATATATATATATATATATATATATATATATATATATATATATATATATATATATATATATATATATATATATATATATATATATATATATATATATATATATATATATATATATATATATATATATATATACAACATAATTATATTATATTATATATGCCACTTATGGCAGCCTAGTTGAATTCATTTGTGGCGCTCCCCTTTTTTCTGTTAACCGACTTGTCCTCTAAATTATTCGTGTACAAAAGCAGCTCTCATGGATGTAATTTCTGCTCCTGATTATATGATTAGCTATCAATTCCACAATTTTCTAAACCTAATTTGCTCCTACTCAAAACCTTCCGGATCCTTTACGTTCCGGAATTTATCTGGTATTGGCGTGCGTTGCTTATTCCTTGCTTCCACACGTGTATATGTCTAATATCAATTATCAATTATGTTTCCTAACTCTTCAGTTCAATAATTTATTTAATGTCTTTGTGTCGCTGGAAGAGCCCCTATAAATCCGACCAAGTCTTATTTTAATAGATCTATAAACAAATTGATGCATAGGTGTGATCCTGCTTTTTATCGGAAGTAAAACGCCTTAAGTGACGCCTTAAGCTTTATCTCAAATGCCGATGAGCTAGATTTGTCAGTTAATATGCCGTCAGCTTTAATTCGACCTAATGTGATGTGCTGGAAGGCATACTTGTGGTAAAATTTATCTCAGACGGGCTTGATGAGATTTACCCAGGATTTGTTATAATTAATCTGCTGAAGTTTGTGTCTTGTGATCAGTAGAAGGAACATTTTCACATCAAGCTAGCAATTGCACAAGCAATGGAAGTACCTTCGCTTCCTAATCTTGGTCATATGTATTTAATGACTCGCTCGTTTGGGTCATATTTAATGGCTCGCTCTCAATAGGCGAAAGCTTATTTGATTATATTTCTGGTTTCCGGAATTGTGTTTGTCGAGTTTAATCGTCTTTCGTTCGAATCCTTACCAATGTTTCAAACATTACTCTTCTGCATAAGATTTTCTTCTCGCAATAACCTGCTTACTAGTTTAATAAGTCCGGTTTCACACGATCTAATCGTAATAATAACTTTACTCCCTTCAGGCATTCCCTTTATTTCTCCCATAACAATTCTTCGTTATTTCATTAAGGCTTTGGAATGCGTCGCCACCCAATTTATAAAGAATGTTTATCGTACATCGGTAAGCTTTTGTGTCATTTAGTCGACAATTCTTAAAATTACTCTGTCCTTTGAATTGTTATTAATGGATTTTACTACTACGAGATACACTATTCTTAAAACTGGATATATTATTGTTTGTCTTCAAACATCCTCAATTAAATAAAGTTAAAAAAATAAATAAAAAGTAAATAATAAATCATAAAATAAATAATAAATAATGAAGAAGTAAATAAATAAATAATAAATAAGTAAACAAATAATTTATTAAAACAATTAAATATAAATAGGTTGATTAAATTCATTCGCATCCTTAATAAATTTCTAAAATCAATTAATAAAAATTTAAAAATTAATTTAATTTAATTTAGTAAATAATTATTTAATATAGTTCGTTTAATATATTTTTGTAAGATATCAAAAGTAATATTACCCTTCCCTCACCCTTATAATCATCATACGAACCAATCAATTAGAAAATCAAATTAGTTAAATTGTTTAATATATTTTCATAATTTTTCTTAGGCTTGACTAATTTTCCGCGCTCTGAAGATGGCCGTCGCCGCCTCTTTCAGAGTTAGTAAATGATTTTAAAATGAATATATAGCATTTATCAAATTAATATTTGGTCAGGGTAGGTCAGAGATATTAATTCATTTTATTACTCGATTTACTTTCTAGGTTTTTGGTCAAGATACCATTTTTCCTTTAAGTGCACTACAATAAGTACAATAACTACAACAATTGACTACAATATTATCGATTTAGTTGTTATTGTTATGCGAGTTTCAACCAGATTGTGGTTATTTCTTTTTTTAAATGTAATCTTATTTATTTATTCTTCATCATTTCCAAAAATAAAGATGAGTTTTCTCTAAAATCGTGTAAATTTTATGTTCGTCTGCTTAAAATATTGGAATAATCGTGAGTCGTTATCGTTCAATGGATATGTTACCCTTTAATAAAAGCACTAAAGATAGGTTATTAAAGATCGTTACGAAACTGAGTGCGAGAGAGGGCGGTGTCCACTTCAATAAAAGGAAGCAAAAATAGCGGCAAACGAAATGGTTAAAAAATAAATTTTAGCACTTAACACGTAGCAATTATGGCAATAACGTGCTTACTTATTATATAATTTGTCCGACAATTAACGCTGAGAGTTGTGGCATCCAATGATCACAAAAATTACCCAGGAAAGGGTTCTAGAGCGTTCATATATTTTCGAAAATCCCCGTCTAGATTGCGAGAAAAACAACGACAGTAAATAATAAGGAATTAAGAAAACAAGAAATTATACAATAGTATATAAAAACCTAACCAAAACCAAATACATTTGTTTGACAATTCAGATTTTCTTTGATTTATTTCTTTGATTTATTTAAAAATTCACTGACGACAGACGCAATGGTCCCTTTTGAGCAGTTTCCTTCTTCTTAATGGTCAAGCGCCTCCCTTGAAGGGAAATTATTTTTATAAATGATGGTTTCAATGGAAATGACTTTTGTAAACGGTTTGATTTTGTTGAACAAAACTTTGACAGCATTTAAATCAAAAAACCAACCAATCAAACAAACAAAGCAACTGAAACTGGTCAAATTGTTCAGTCTCTCACCATAGTTTGCAACTCTGTGCAAAATGCACGTGTGTAAATGTATCTACGTGTATGCGTACGTAAGGTGCGCACACCTTTGCACTTATCAGAAAACGTTTTCATATTGCTGCTTTTGTTGGTGCTGTTTCTTCTGCTCTAATGTCGATATTTTTTCTGTGATGCTGTTTGTTGCCGATGTTGCCGATACTGCTGCAGGTTATTATTGCAGGTTTTGTTGTTGTTAGGTTGTTGTTGCATAAATTCCATTAAAAGTGCAAGTTGTGTAAACGATTAAGCGATTTTGAAAAGTTAAGGAAGAAAGCGTTGGTAAGGTAAGGAATGATTAAAGCTTTTAAGAAATGCTACGATACATGATTTCTTAAAGACCGATCTGCGGATCCCGATGCTGTTGTTAATTTATTTGATTCTAATGAATAGTTTTAAGAGAATTTTTTTCTCAAGAAAGAACTAAAAGGGAAACGAGGTCCTAAACGAGAGATTTCCTAAGCAGTTTGTCTGCATTCCAAGACAGCAAGATTAAGAACGTCAAGTGTAATAGATTTGTTGCCAGTTGACTATTTAAGTGAATATGGCAAAGATTTAAGTAACTCGCAGTTGTTGTTGTTCTTGTTTTTGGTTACGGGAAGCGAGATATGACTTGGCATTGCCTCCACAAAAGATAGCTTCGTCAAATCGCAAACATTGCCACACAACTGCTGTAACATGTTGTTGGTCAGAAACTGGTTAGACAACAATCTATAAAAAATGACGACGTCATGATGCTCAAGGCTTTCCTATCTATTAAATATCACAGCTTACTAGATTTTTTCTCACTCTTTTGATTTTTTATTCATTAAATTCATTTTGTACGAAAAGTCTTTTAAAGTTAGAAATACATCGCGTTCTTGCAGTATATAAAATATATCCCTTCGCCTTAAAGTGGGTGCATCTAAAGGTAGGTGTTCTCAAAGCCGGAATTTAATGCTCTGTAAAATTAGACGAATAGTAATTTTATATAACTTGAAAACCTCTTGGTTTTCAATAAAACAGAAGCCTTTCGGAAAACATAAACGTTAAATCTTGCCCTCCGTCATTGAAAACCCGTTGGAAAACCCGTTGTAACGCTAAAAACTCATTCAAAGTAAGTCTGCTAGTTATAAGATTAAGCCTTCTAAGAATATTTCTTAAATGATTATTTTATAAAAACTTAAATTGAATATTTAATATTATAATTGAACGTATGCACCAGATACCAGCAAGATAGCGTCGTGTGAAAATTAAATCTAGCAGGACATGCAATGGATGGCCAATGATGGAGGCAGGAGTACGAACCCGTTTACATGGTAGTAACTCATATTTCGACTTTCGTAATTCATCAAACAAGTGGCGGTAATTCGATGCCTCTCTGTTTTAAAATAAAAGAATTTAAAGAATTGGTAACGAATCATCAGTATTAATTGTAGAATCGTTCAGTCAAAACATCCTTCTCTAAAATGGCTTCATTACAAAAATTTATAATTATTATCATCCACTATATTTTGCTGAAGGCATCAAAAGGCTTTTATCAAGGATTAGAAGCCAGTGCTGTGGCCTTTTACGACTTGAGCGAAGTTAGCCGTCCAGTTATTCATCCAGTTAATTGGCGAGGAATATCGATTTACCTCAACTAATATTTCTTGAGAAAGCTCGCGTTCAGTTGCGGAATGAATTTAATTCTCCTCTTCTAGCAATTCCTTTCATTGTCTCAAAAGGATTTCAAAATATTTCAAACGTACCAAACCTACTACATGAAAATTTAGCGAAATTGCAACAAACGTATATTGTATAACTTCTGAGGCTGAGAGAGAAGTTTTAAACTTTAGCTAACATTAATTTGTTAGCCATGTAATAAACTTTTACCTAGATTATTTTATAATGGGGACTGTATTCTTTGGGTGTGATTGACGGATACTGTCATGCCTATTGCAGTGGTATTTCACTAATAACGAAATATTTCGTCAATCCATGGTAGTAGTCCATGGTATTTCTATACCCTTGTCTCTTCTTTCTGTGCAATGAATTGTTTGAGAAATTCTATTTTTCTACTCTTTGTTTTTTATTAGCTCCCTATTGATGTGTCATGCTGTTTCTTTAATCTTTTGTCTCGTAGTACTGGCGCAAAATTTTTCATTTTCATTCAATAAAGCGCTGTAATTATTTTCTTTAGATGTGTGTACGTATGTGTCGGTGATTTAGTATGTTTTTGTATTTATCTGAGAATGATTAAAATTTTTGATTTTTTCTTCCTTACGGATATGCTTTTTCTTAAATATACTTAGGTAAGCAAGCGAAACCGTGATTAATCCATCATTTGAAATAAAAATTATTTTAAAGGAAAGCTTTTCTTAAAGATATATTGATTCATAACTGATTCAAAAGGAAAATTTCTTAACGGCTTGATCAAAAACTTGTATTATCCACCAAAAGAATTACGGAAATTCAAGTTTAATCTTTTAATAAATTTAATAAATTTATTAAATTTTAATAAGTTGTTGTGAAAAGTTGCTAACCACTTTGCAATGTTTGGTAAAATTAAAAAAAGAAGCATTATGCAATTGGATATATTTTGTAATTTATTGTTTGAAATGTTCAGCATGCTTTACTATTTGGTCGAGTTTTATGAAAATCATCAAGAAATTTCCGAATCTTACAAAAATTCGTCTGCAAGCATAAGAACCATTCAGAAATATAGCATGCTTTATTCTAATTAATCTAATTTTGTTGAAATCCTCTAAAAGTGTAGAGGCGACCTCAGCTACAGGTCACTGACCTCACTCAGAGGTCATTCACCTCAGCCAGAGGTCACTAACCTCAGCCTGAGGCCATTGACCTTATCCAAAGGTCATTGACATCTAGCTGAGGTCAATGACTTCTAGCTTAGTTCAATGACCTCTGGATGAGGTCAACTACCCATAGAAGAGGTCAACGGCCTCAAGCTTAGGTCAATGTCCAAAGCTGGTCTCCTCCACACACACAATCATTTACTAGAAATTGTTAAATGTTCTAAGCATTCTATAGTCTCTTTTGCAGCTGTATTAATTACTTTTTACTAGTTAAAATTAAATCTCAAAATACACACAGAAATTCAATATGTTATGCACCATTTCGAACCAATTGAAATGGAGTGCTGTGCAATTTTTGTGGTAAATATTTTTAATTTATATAAAATAATCAGTTACTAATTTGGGGATTCACACCAAAATAATAAAAACACGTGCTTTCTCTTTAGCTTCTGCAACTGTGATATTTAAGCCATGTAACAAGAAGAGAGCTTTAAAACAGTTACGCGGCTGAATTCGCCGGGTGATTTTTTCATGCCAGTTGATAATGTGTACTAAAAATTTTAAAACGAAGCTATATATTTTTTTCACATATACTTTTTACTAGTTTTTTCGTCTAATTACTTTCGTAATCTTTCGGCGCTTGATTATAAAAAAAATTTAATTGGGGCAAATGCTAAAAACAATTTATTGGAATCCTACAGCAAAAAAAATGACACCTGACGAGCTTTTGATATGTCACTGATTGTCAATTCCTTTGGCTCCCAAAGTGACAGATTAAGGTTTGATGAATTGACGAATTGTTATGTGGTTTTTTATTCGGAGATCAGTAGATTTTTTCAAGATTTATAAAAATCTAAAACGTCAGGGAGAGAGAAAGTTTGACCAAAAGTGCCACCTACAGTTTTCTTACAAAACCGTCAAAGAAATAACGATTCACGCTGTGAAGTATTTTCAAAGGAAAAGAAAATAATTATGCCTCTTCGTTTCTCAACACTATTTGTAAAGACATTGCAAAACAAAAATCTTAAATTATTAAATTTCTCTTACAGTTCAATAAATATACTTTTTTTGAAAAACTTTTGCTTGAAAATGTCCTGTCACCAAATTGACAAGCTGAAAAGTCATTGACGTTATCCATTATTGCAAAGTTCATCGTGCATTATTCATCTTGCGTGAAGTGCGATTAGTTTTTACATCCAGAGTTGAACACATGGAGACTGTATTAACTTTAAACTTAGTCATGCTTAATGCAGCTCGTCAGTATCTTCAGAAATTATAATAAACGTACTACTATTATCTTTAGTATCATCATTTTTATTGACATGAAGACTTCTGTGGATTATTGACAGGAAGAGGTTTGATAATTAACAAGAAAATGAGCATAAGCAACAACAAGAGGGAACCTGAAAAAATCAAAATTAGCGAAAACGAAGCAACGAACAATGAGTTGCAGCTTGCAACGTTCTCTCTTCATTTTCATCAGCAACGCATAAGGAGTCATATCATTATGTTTAATGCAAAAATTAAACGAAAAAGAAAAGAGTAAACGTTTGTAACTTTCTCTTGGATAAAGTTTGCATACCCTACACATTCATTTCTAAACTAAATGGCCTTGAGGATTACGCTAAGAACACTAATTTACTTATTTTAAAATTAGGCGTGTCAATTTTCCGAATTTCTCCATTTTCAACATAAGAGGCCGTGCTTATATCTGGGATTATATTTTGGTCTGGGACGATTGATTTGAATATAAAACTTTAGCTTTAAATTCACCAATAAAAGTCTTTTCCATTTTGGGAGTAGGCGTGTCATTTCTGGACAGTTGAACAGACAAAGTAAGGCACGAATGCACGAATGGTTAAATTGAAGCAGGAGATGAATCTAACAATATTAAAGGTGGTGTTAATGTGTCGCAAACACGAAAAGAAGGAAGCGCCGAATGTTGTATCGAGATCTTATTGTATCGAATGTAGAGTACAAACATGTTCCATGCAACCCACCTCGTTCTGCCCCCTCGATCTATCCCCTTCTTTACTACTGCTATTTAAAGATAATTCTATCCTTCCAACGTGCTGAACATTTTATTATAATCTGGCACACCTTCAGGATGCATCCAACCATCATTCGCACATTCCAGAGAGGCTTGAATACAATCGCGTGCCGGTCCATATTTTTGTACGAGTGAGTTTCGTCAACTTTGCGGAAATCTTATTCAAATTCTGTCAACATTCTCGAAGTTTTTAGTCTCGTGCAAATGGATCCGTTTTGATTAAACATGTACGCAAAGCATATACAAAATCATTTCCACTCAGACACACTAACGCTAACTAAACATACATACATACACACACACACACATATTAAGGCATTCTTAAAAACCATTAGAAACATTTGCCCCCAATAATTTTCCGAAGAGAGTTAAAGTTGTGAAATTGTATTAAGAGGAAGCTTTCGATGATATCGAATTTGGGTCACTTGTTACGAAAGCGATTGACTTGTGCTTCTTCTATTCTATCCGTTTAAAACATGTGAATGCGGTCGTGTATTCACACGTTTTATAATAATATTTCTATTTTTGGAAATTTTATAAAATATTTAACAGTGTTTGCCAAACATTTTTAAAGTTAAGTGCATATGCTTCAATACATCATATTTTATATCATATCAAATATTATTTCTGTAATATTTGGGGAGAGGCATCCTGCACATATCCGACAATATCTTGTCGGTTTTGACGTTGCATCATGGCTATTGCTCGTCATTCCCTCCGTTGCTCCTTAGTCATTTTAGCACTATTGAAACGATATAAATCGTATTTGTGGGTGAACAAAATCGTTTAGAAATAAAAAAATCAAATAATAAACGCCAGAAATTGATTGATTTTCGCTTAAATTGTTCAAGTGCATTTACTTTGCTTTCTCTGTGGCGTTGCCTGCATGTTGTCGCATAAATTAAAATGGCAGTCCCGAATTTGGATCTACCCGCAACCCCTCCCATCGTCGAGGGCCGTACAAGCAGGAAATAGATGGCTATGATAATTGTTGATGTCCTTGTTGCAACTTTATTTTTTATTGGTGTTGGTTTTGGTTATTTGTTTGTTGTACTCCTGTTGCTTTGTTTTGCATTTCAAACAATAAAATTTCATTTGCATGAACTAACGAAATTGTGTACTCAAATCGACTAAAAGACCAATTGAATTGGATAAAATTGGATCAGTTCGCCAGAAGAGCGAAGAGGAAAAGAGACAGGCAAGAGAAGAATGAATTAATCTCGAGTAACTTAAATTTCGCAAACAAATATCCAAACACCAAAAGTCAAAAAGTGTGCTTTGAGATAAAATATTATGAATTTCTAATAAAATGAAATAATAAATTAATAGTTTGCTAAATGACAAATAACCCCAATACAATATATTCTTATTAAATTCATTCTTGATAGTAAATGGATCCTTAATCAGTTAACGGGGCATGACGAAATATTTCGTCGTACACGAACCACATCGCAAAAGAACATGGATAGGATGGGATAGGATACGATAAAAATGGCGACATTTCTCGTTATGGGAATCTGTCTTTAACTCATTAGGCTTTACCAAGTTGTTTTTCTATTGAATCCCAACACGGTTTATATGTGATGATATGACATATGACTTTAAAAGGAAATTAGTCTCCGTTGTCAAACGAATTGAACAAAAGTATATTCCCCGGTTAACTGTTTAAATTGTTTAATAAATTGCTCAAGAAACTGCTTAATTAAGTTTCATATTTCTTACATAATTTATAAAGAAACAATCAAAGTGGTCTGGCAAAAGAACAAATTTCAATATATCACGATTATCTGAAGCGAACTCTCTGAAGAACCTTTCTAACCGTGTCTTTGTCCTTTGCTTTGTCTTTTCTTTTATCATAAATACTTTTTCCCCACAGGGAACAATGATTTTTATAGCGAGCAAAAGAATACATTTGCAACTGAGAACAATAACGTAAGCCCTAACCCGCCCCTCCTTCCCCGACGAGGTTCATTAAAATCATCTTGCTTGTTCTTATGAAAATGTCACGTTTTGTTGAATTTCGAAATGACGGAGGTGGGACGGAGGCTGGCGACGATAGAAAAACTGCGGGAAAGGGCGAAGGCTTTTATAATATTGCTATGACAATGAAAACTGGGCTGACAGTGTAAGGGAGGGAGGCCTCCCCTATTACCGTTGTAGGCCGACGATGTAATTTTCTTGCTATTTATTTTTGTATCAAATCAATAAAATCAATAAATATAATTTTTTTCTTTTAACTCGCTTCGCCTACTTTTCTTTTCAGTCTTCCACAACCGTTGCCAACTATTATCACATCAAACGCTTGCTTTAGCTGCACCGATCCGCACACGAAACGGCCACCTCTTTATCGGCAAGAGTACTCTTGTTTGGACTCGAGTGAGACCTACTCAGACGACAGTCGCCTAACGCGTGATTCCTGTCGCGGCGACTCGCAAAACGACGAGCTGTCCTCACCTACAGGGAGAGATAGAATCGATATTACCAATTTACCGCTACCAGCATTGCCGCCGAAGAAACGTCGTTGTCGTTCACGTAATAGCCCGGCAAAACACCAAGGTGCCAACAGACCACCAGCAGTCAATGTTGCTGCGGAGGAGTCTGCAGTGACTGAGAAGCAGGACGCGGCTAAACGCTGTCGAAGCCTTGACACTTCAATACGTTCGTTCAAGGAGAATTTGGAAGAACGAAGAATGCATTATACTAGCAATGGAGTTGATGGTGGTAGCGGCGGTGATGGCGGTGAGGTTGGTGCTGGATTAACAAGCCAGACGAGTTTTTACAAGCCCACTTACCTTTTCGGCGAGAGCTACCACACTGGTCACGGTTCGGTGAATGCTAGAAAGCCCAGTGGGCGGACTTCAACTAGTGGAGAAATTTTCCTAAACAAGTCCGGGTGGGTTCAGGTCAATACAAAATATGTAAATGATGAAAATGCACCGCGCGCATCCACTAATCGTCGCGATATTCAACCCTTTAATCGGTCCGAATTCCCAAAGGATGGCGGTAATCGCGGACGTAATACCATACGAGTCATTCAAATCGATAACACGCGTCGTCGCGATAATACGGGTACACGTCAACCGACATTACTGCACAAACACTCATTTGGCCAGACGAGCGTCGATTACTCCATTCCAAAGGTCAGAAGTAGCAAGATCGAAGAATTTATCAATCGCAATGAAATGCGTTGCAGCAGTGGCGTGCAGCAACGAAACGCTATCGGCGTCAGCAATAATAGCAGTAGCCGAAGCCGCGGGCCCTTTTTGCTACGGCCAGGCTGCAAAATTATTGATCCTCAGATCGCAATGCTCTTAAATGAACGCCCCGGATTTCTACCAGTACATAACTACAATGATTCCGACTCCCCCCCGCCGATAACACCAATTCTATCTCCACCACCAGCGTTCCAGGACACTAAAGGAAAATTCGTAGATCGATATTTGCCACGTTCTGCCGTCACTTTGTATCAGCCCCAACAAATTCTGCGAGGCACTGCCGCGCTGAATTGTTCTCATGCCAGTAACGTTGCAAAGGGTATGGTTTTCTCGCGTAGCTTCGAGTACGATAATCGCAAGCCCACTGATCGACCGAGCGACGCATATGTCGATACATTCTCACGCAGTTTTGATGGGAATCTATCGGAGAAACTACCGCCTCCTTTGCCACAGCGTAATCGATCACCGAATTTCAGTACATTAACAGGTTGCTCGCCGAACTATTTGTCGAAGAAGGATTCGGGAGGAGGCAGCAGCAGTAGTCTACGGAGTCGCGATAACTCACCCAAACACCATCAGGCTCAGGCTACCGCTTACTTGAACACTTCCGTCAAGGAGGCTCCATCATCGTATTGCGTTCCCAACTCAAGATTTATTCAGGTTCTAAATGCAGATGAAAAGTCAGAAAAGTCTTCGGCATTAGGTCGGGTAGTAACTAAAAATAGCAATGCCTCTATGGGCCGTTCTCGTAAAGCACAATTTACCCGAGGTCACAGTGGATCTGCCACTATTGGTCTTCCACAACAGCAACAGAAATTGGGGGTTCATAACTTGGGAAAGTCACGCTTTCGAAGTTTTGACACAATGCCCAATCAACGATTGAATTCTTGTGATAGCGGAGCAAGGTCCGGTAAGTTAATGATGCCAATCTTCTTCTATGGCTATGATAGAGAACCTCATGAATCGATGTAGCCATGTCCGTCCGTCTGTCTGTTTATCTGTCCGTATGTCTGTAGAAATCACGATCGCGATCGGATCGAGGGATTCAATGGGACCCAAAATAGCTTCTTATTATTATGGAAATAGATTTCCAATATAATTAATTTCCTTCCTTCCTTCGTATAGATCTCTCCAATGATGAGCTGGACAATGATGATGATAACGAATCCATAGAATTCCTAACCGCGAATTACTATCGCAGTCCATCGCCTTTTAAAAACCAGCGACAACGTTCCCTCACCCCAGATCTCAACGATTCGCATAGTTCGACGAGTAGCTTACGAAAACAGCGCTCGCTAACACCGGAATCGCGCTCCCTAACGCCAGAAGACCGTCGGAAGCGGAGTTCACAAGGATCCTCATTAATGGGGTCGCGCCAAAATTCGAGTTCTCGTAGTAACACGCTAGAACGCCGTCAGAAGTACGAGGAGAAAACAGTAAATATATCGCGCAGTTCTTCAAGTTCCAGTTACAGCGGACGTGGAGGCGTTGGTAATGAATTGCATGATAAGACATCGCATACGAGCCACATGGTGGTGACTAGTACCGGCACCGTGGGAAGTTTAACTGGCGGGAATGCGAATCAGCCACGACGAACTTCAGGACGTACGTCGAAACAGACCGATGAACATCGCATCAGAAGGTCAAGGTATTTATTTAATGAAAAATAAAAAATCAACATTTTACTGAGGGGAAAGAGGTCAGGAATGGCATCTCATTAAAATGTGGTTTCAATTCAAAATTTCTAATTTTTATTGCTAATTAGTCTTATTGGATGCTTTCTGTGGTCATGTGGGTTTTCCATGTATTTGTTCCAAATTTTTATTTGAAAAATTTCAGGTCACTGCAATTAACTGAGCGTTCCCCAAGCCGTTCTCATAAGAAGTCTCATCCTCATGCGGGATCCAACCAGCAGACCGATTCTGTTCCTACTGGCACCGGTTCGCGTTTTAATAATCCAGTTGCTCAATCCAGTTTCCCGTCAACAATTCGTACCACCGCTAATTCGCAAGCGCTGCCAATTAGCGGTAACGTCGAAATCGACAAGAGTCGCTCGTTTGACTTCGATTATGGCAATTATAATAATGTGGGCGGCAGCAACCTCAATAACAGCGGTCAGACTTTGACGAAACGTTTGGATTTTGACAAGAGCCGTTCATTTGACGACGTCGATTACAAAGAACAGACCAACAACAACAACAACAACAACATCAGCAACAGTGCTCTGTTAAGTGGCAACCCTAAGAGTATGCTATACTTGCAGGCCAACGAGAACGTAAGCAACGTTTTTGTGAATACTCCGCGCCTACGACGAGCCTCTCCTAATGCTAAAGGTGGCAGCGCTGGAACGCATTCTCCCCAATCATCAGGCTCCTCCTGCAATAATTTGAACATGGTGCGCCAATCGACGAGTCCACAGAACTACGGTACTCGCCTTTGTGATCACGAACTGACCTACGATATGCTACGAAGATCGCTGGACCGATCACCTATTATGGATTTTCGACGAGCCGATTCCAGCGAATATGATCTGCCACAAGGACCAATTCAGTCATATAGAAACCGTGAAACAATCAACTCAGGCGGCAACTCTGAATTGAACTTCCTAAGCAATGAAGCAGTCCTGTATGAACATCCAACGCCGACAACAACAACAACAGTGATAAGACAACGCTCAAGCGTTTTGGGTCAGAGCCCTAGCGAATCACAATATTCTTTGGATCGTTTAAATCGAACAGGTTCTGATGGGCGCGACGGGCAAATGAAATCTGATGCCGCCAATGAATATAAGTCTGTATTGAGCGGTAGTGACGAGCGATCCAAGGCAGATTATTTATATCGAAATCAACAACAACAGCAATACCAACAACAACAGCAACAACAACATAAACAACAAAAGCAAACTCACCAGCCGCGTAGCAGTAGTAATCGTTGCAGGTATTAAAGAGAGTCGTTGAAACGGTAGTCGTTGGACGCACGTAGAAATCCTCAAAATTCCCCACTACCCACCACAACAAGACGAATGACTAAGTAGTTGCTTGATAGTAAAATTATAAAGCCAACATTTTTTTAAATAATTAACCGTTAAAAACATTTCACAAAAAGAGTCAAGTGTAATTAATAAAAATAGAGAAAAAAAATTGTAAAGCTTAAAAGAAAATATAAAAGAAAGAAAAAAGATTGCTGATTCTAAAATTAAAAAGCTAAAACTAACGGAATCTAAAGCGTGTTGAAGTAATCTTGACTGCAATTTGTGGTGGTTATGTATCGTGAAGGAAAAAATTAAACTTCAGAAAACGAAATGTGCCAAAGAAATTCACCACACCAGATTCAAGCCATTTAGAAAGTAGATCATGTGTATACCATCTCACAAATACTAACGCAAACGAATTTATAACAGGAAGTAGTTGTCCCGCATATTCACCACAGTAGTTAATTGCCACCGCCCTAGCAAAATAGCCAACACCGCCACAACCACCACCACACTGTTACCACACATCACCTCAACTAACCAAGATTCTCTAAAGCATCAATAATTTTTACTTATTCCCCCAACTAACCAACCACTTTTTCTACTTACCACGCCTGATTTGAGTTATAATGCTTTTTAGTTACGAATGACTTCTAGAGTGAATGTCTCTCATCGTCACTACTAACGCCAATCAAAACGGTAAAATGTTAACTGCTTTAAAAACAAATATACAATAATTGATTTTTTATGCTCATGCTTTATCTTCACCTCTGTGATGGCAACATTTCACCTCACCGCTGTAGAGAGAAAGAAAGGAAGAGAATGTAATAAAATCAATACACATCAAAAATGTCAACAATTGACGAATGATTTGCAACCTTGTTTTTTTAGTGACAATCCAACAAAAACAAAACCATTATTACAATATAGTAAGTTAGCAGAGGCCACAGCGAGCGTTCCAGCAACAACAACAAAAGCCACATGTACGTTTTGGCCGCATTGTGGCGCTTGTAATGCGGTCAATAAATTTGATTTTACAACATCGAAACGTCAAAACGGAGTATTGCGTAATGCGATTCAGGACCATCACAAATTAAGTGCTCTCACATCGATAACAACTACCAGACCCACAACAAAGGCAACGGTATCAACAACAACAACAACCGTAACATTAAATTCTCAAGAAAGACAAAGTAATGGCGATTTTAATGGGAATCGCATTATTGTGCCATTACGTTGTAAAGTAAGTGATGTAAGTGCTAAAAAGTATGCAATGAAAAGGCCATCGAATGAATGTGCATTTAATAATGACGAACACGCCGTGACTGTTATCAATTTGAAAGAAAACGTCAAATTGATTGATAATTCATCACAACGAGAACAATCGGACCCATTGCAACAATTTCAAATATTTAACAAAATCAACAACAACACAAACAAATGGACGTTGTTGTGTCATTCGTCTGTACCGTCAACACCAATAACACCCCTTTCGGCGTCAGCAACGTCTTATGACATAAAAGCAATTCTCCCTCCAGTTGGTTCCACGCCACAAATTGCCAACAACAGTTTACCGCGTGTATCATCGTTGATTTTTTTAGGTGATTGCGAGATGCCGATAACCAGAAATCGTCCGCTTAATAGATCGTCTTTCCAAAATAATGCAAGGTATGGCTTTTTCTATTTCCATGTAGACTTTAAACTCTCGCTTTCCCTCTCTCACTCCCTCTGTTCCTCTCTCATTTTCTGGAGACATTTTTTGTAGATATTTTGAATATTCTTCTAATGTTATTAAAATCTTTTCAATGTTATTAAATCGGTTAAGGTTGAAAAAACGTTGAAAATGTCATCACGGTCGTAAATTCCTTTCAGAAATAGTCCAATATTCGAGCATATACCCTCAGTGAGAGTCTTAGAGCACTCGCGCTCTCCCTCTTACTCTATCTATCTACCATAACCACAATTTAACCAAAAAACAAAATAAACACAATTATAGAAAATTGATTTATAATTCCTTTCAAAATAACAAGATTTTTTCCTTCATTTCTTCTTTCTTCTTCCTATTTTTCCCATTTCTGTTTTTTTCACTCTCAATTAGGTCCTTAGGAGAATTCCAAACACAACAACGATCTACGATCAATTTTAACAACATCAACAACAAATACAACAACAATAGAAACGAAATCAATGCCAAAAACACGAAGAACCTCCAAATTATACAGGGCCATTCAACACCAACAACAACGGGTTTGAGGCCATTTGCGCTAACAACAATAAGTTCACGTAAAGAGAAAATAAATGCGTACAACCAAGAACAACACCAACAAAAACAACATCGTCGTTGGCGACGGCAATCACAAGGATTGAAATTGCTACGAGTGCCTAAACAACGCAGCATATCGTTGCCAGATATTTTTCAGTTAGACGGGTAAGTGCAATAGACAAGAGTGTCGCAAGTCTTAATCATGACATACGACTACTACTAGTATGAATTGCATATATGAATTTTATTTATTTGCGAGAGCTTCCAAAGAGATCCTTTCGAGGGTTTAACACTTTTAGGGTAGCAAAGAAAAAACGGACGCAAGAAAAGACAGTAGTTGTTACGAAATAATTACACTTGTCTTTTCCATACATATATGATCCATACATATATGATGATATGTGGAGAGAACGAGAACATAGAAAGGAAATTATATATTCAGAATTTCCTCAAAAAAATTGAAATTAATTATTTGCTATTTTTAAATTTTTTATTGCATTACTAGTTCACCTAAAGTCATGGTTAAAAATTCACTACCGAACGCGCTGACGGCAATGAAATAACGGCTAATCTTCTCTTCCTAACCAAAAATCTGTTAGTGTTAAAATCATAAGCTCACCACAAGAGTCCACGATTATCTATTTCAAACTATTTTCCATGAAAATGTTGATTTAAATTGAAATTGAAATTGATGGAAAATATATGAATGCACAAAAAGGGCTTAAAATTAAGCTCATAGATTCGATAGTAAGGCTCAGATCAGATCAAACGAAATCATAAAGTAATTTTCTATAACTTTTTAAACGAGTTTATGATTTAATTAAAAACTAATGCGCCCGGCTTCAAATATTTCGTGATCGCTTGTGCACTTTCTGCGAAACTTAAAGCGATGGAACAATGAAAAACCTATTAGTGCCGACAATTGGAATATGGTATTTAAAGTATAAGATTTTTTAGATTTTATTAACAAATTTATGGTTTGCAGATCCCTTCTGATTGATTTCTGGCCTTTGTAGTAACCAAAGGTATAACTGTTTTGTGCCAACAATTACCGTAATGCTTTAGAGTAATTCAGAACATTTTTACACTGCCTATATTTTGTACTTTCTCTTAAGATGATTATTCAGATGGTTGGACGTTCAGATGTTGGTCATTAATCATTCTCCCCATTGTCTGTTGATCCTACATATCATCGCATCATTAGTTTTCTACGAATAGAAAGCGTACGTACGTAAAGAAATGTACGTAAATTAACGTATGGTATTACTGAATGTGAAAGTTTGATTTTTGCAATTATTGCAAATTACATCTCATCTCGTGAATCAGAGTCATGTGACCCATCCGGATGAGGTGGCAACATTGTCATTTTGGGCGGTGTGAATAGAAACAACATTTGCAGCTGTTGTCAAATCTGTCGACATACAAATTGTTTTTGTCAGTCTTTGTTAGTTTTTTGTGAATTAAGTGCTAGCGAGTGTTTCTCATTACAATAAAAACAACGAAAACAACGGACCGTAAACAAGTGAGGCAAGATTAATGAGAGCAATAACAACAACAATAATTAGAATAGCAACAACAACTGAAACGCATTCCATTGGACTATTGCACTCATTTAGTCGCATTCCTTGGATATTTCCGGCGGACGGATGTGAAAATTTCTAATGCTTTACAAGTGCAAATCAAGATCTCGGCTTGATGTTATCGATTTTAGTGCGATTGTCGATTTACGGATATAGGGAGTTGCCAGAGCGAATGAAATGTGGGGCTAATTATTCGCATTAATAGAAATATGAAACTGATACAGGTGGAAAACGTTAGCATTTTTGCAATTAATATTAATTATGTTGAGGTTCTTAATTTAATATTTAATATTTAAATTTAACTTTATTTTGTAGGAATGCTATTATTCCTATCACCCCTTCCTTCCAACCCCTAACCGCATCCACCCGATTATTGCATTTTACGTATTATTCGACACTTAAATTTTGAAGCCAGCATAAAAAAATTAAAAGTTTTAAAGACTCTAATTATTCCACCCCATCGTCGCACATTCATAGAGATATGAGTGTGTTGGGAGAGGATTCGTGGGGGTAGGGAGATTGTGTAATTGTGTTTATCTGTGGCTGTGTTTCAGAGAAAGAAGTTTATTTCATTTTTAATGCGGAAAAACTTTTTTAAGTTGACACAAGAGAAGATAAAAAGCACTCGGCGAGTCAAGCCGTTTTTAGTTTATTTGAAAATTTTATTTAAAGTATTCAAGGATTAAAGGAAACTTGTGAAGACCAGAAGGAAAGAGAAAGACAGCGAGATAGAGAGGTAGGAAATAGAAAAGAGCAAAGAGAGAGATTGATTATGAAAAAGCAATAGAGCGAACTTAAAGCAAAAGGAATTATTGAAAAGAAACAAAAAAAAAAAAACAATTGAAAAAGTATTTGCGGAAGAAACTCGAGGTAAATTTTAGAACTTCGGGAAAGGTAAAGAAATGTTTGAAAACTTTACCCAAAAATTTCTTAATAAATAAAATCGAAAAATATGACAGCTTTCAAAACAATTAGTAAACATTAGAAAAAGTATTTTATCCAGATACGAGAAGGTAGAATATTTCAGTTGGTTGTGCTGGGAGGTTGTGGGTGAACTAAATGTTAAAACCTCGTAGTAAAGGAATCCGCAATCGAGCTAAAAAACGACCGGAAAAAATCAAACTACGCAAAATTCCGCACAACAAAATCATGCAATTATTCGCATGGATGCACACGGTGAATGTTCTAGGAAGTTTCTCATTTGGGAGGTATCCCATTTCCGTGGTATATTTGGGATTTCATAAATGGGAATTCATCAACAACTCTTACCTCACTCAGACTATGTCAAAGCAAAATGACAGTTGAAAACGTCAAATTTAAACATAGAATTCGAGCTAAACCAATCGAGGCATTCCATTGAGCATAATAAAAAATCGCAATTCAATCGCAGAAATATCTTTAATGTACAAAAAGATTGACCCTTCGACGACATTGGACTCTACTCTTCACCTCATATAAGACGTTCTCATAGATAACTATAGAGCGTAAAAAGGGGAATAGCCCAAATGGAACGTGGTTGTGCTTAAAAGGTTTTCATTGTCCATTTTTCATTAGACATCCATACCTACCCTCCGACAATTGCCAGAAGCATTTAGCCACACACGCAACGCTTATACAGAAACAAATTATAACACATAAAACCTTGCGTCACAACGCAACGTTCTTCAATTTTTTTTCGTATTTTGTCCTCCATAGTTTTGCTTCGCTTTTTGTTTATTTCCTTTTTTGTCGCTTATTTCGATTTTCTTGCCAGATGTAATTTATGTGGACATGTGGGTGTGTCCTGTATTTGTTGCGTGAATACGTGGCACGGATGCAGGCGCAGCAAATTTCTTGGAAATACTTTTATCCAAGCTCTTATTAAATAATTTCTTTTTAATTTAAAAACGAGAAAAGAGTGATGGATTTATGAGAAACTTTTAACATTTGTAAGGCATATTTTTTAAGGATTAAAGAGATATCGCCGAGTGGGACGTTTTCTATTAAAATAAAATTTAAAAATTCTCTAATAAATTTTATTCAACAGACGACACAGAAAGGCGATCCTAAACTCAACTCAATCAAACTAAACTCCCAATTTTTCCACCACTCTCACTAGGGTCATATTATTCACCTTTACACCACTCTTGTAGATGAATCACCTGAGTTACGCTAAAACTTATACATGAACCATTTTCTTCATCGGGATTGTGGAAATTTTCATGTCATCACAATTTTCAAACTATATTCTGCCTCGCTGAAAACATTCTTTTTTATTTCTTTTTTTAATATTTTTGAAGTAAACAACACATATTTTAATCTTCTCATTTATTTGCCCAACATATATTCGAACTCTTCTATATGAATATTTTTCCGTTATTTTAAATTAATTTTAAATTTGTTTTGAAATTGTTTTTAAACCTTTGTTCATTTTTTTATGATTGAAACCGCGGCAGCCCATAGGAAGTGCAACACTATAGCCTAAAGCTACGTCACCATCGTCGCAATTTAATTCAGCAAAGCAAGCATTTTTTATGTTCGCTACGAGCATCAACAGTCAGTCAGTTTCCTCAACACCCAAACCCAAATCCTTCTCAGGACTTCCAAGGATCAATTCCTTTTTCGAATGTATATTTCCTTGTAAATCATACACAGATATTTTATGTGCATGTGTTTGGGCGCCGCCCTCTGCAGTCAGTCAGTTTTATCTTGTTAGCAAGGATTTTCCATTTTGGTTATCCGCACTAGCAGTGTTAACAGATTATTGCAGTGCTGCCATATTTCCAAAATGAAGCATCTCGGGTTTTGCGGTTTAAGATCAAATGAATTGGGTTCAAAAGAAATTTAAGAACGAAGGAAATAGAAGAGATTAAGAATGAAAGTAATTTAGTATGGTGTTTCTTGACTGCTATCCATGGTATCCATTTTTTAGCAAAACAAGACAATTCTATTTTATAGATTTTTTTCGGAAATAAAAAGAAAACAAGACAAAAAGAAAAAAACAGAAGTTCATCCCGCACTCGAGGAATTGTTGTGTTTGTTTTTCAATATTTTTACAAAACGAACTATGGATTTCGTTGAAAGAAAGTAGTCATTGTCGTGCTTATCGACTACGCTCCCCTCCCCGTCACGACTACTCTAACTTTTCTACCTAAACTAAAGTTCCCGCAAAATTCGAATCGTTTAAAGTCGTTACAAAATTTTGACTATTCTTCGCTTCGACCAAAATTGATTTCACTGCGGCAACCTCTAAAGTGAAAAGTCGTTTCTGTATAAAATCTATAATGATGTATTAGTGCTTGTATGTGTTTTTTACAACACAAACACAAAGCAACAAATACGTGTTTAATTAAAACATAAAACCTTGACGGGTCGGTCGTTCATTAATCAATAACTTCTAGAACTAATTGGGGTTTTTTTGTAAGATTCTTAATTAGAAAAACATCAACTTATAGAAAAAACTCTACTTTTATTGGACGTTGCACCATCTGGTCCTTAAATTAACTTAATTTTTTTTCTATTCAGACGACTTCTTCAAATATCTTTTATTTTTTTTAAGAATTTAATTCATTCCTTTTACGCAGCTCACGAAAAAATACCTTGACGTTATATGCTCTCTACGTCTTCGCATCTCCCGTTTCAGTCATCATTACTTTTTTGCTTCTGCCTTCTCAATCTTCTCTTTTCTCATTCTTCTTTTCCCCTCATTCTTCTTCTACCTTCTCTTCTTCAGAGCCATTTTTATTGCCTTTTAAAGTTTTCACATTTATATTGTTGTTGTTGTCTTTATTTTACAACAAACTTAACGGAATGGCGACAACGTTCGCATCATTATTTTTATAATGGCAAGCAACCTGACCGACAGCACTGTAGTCCTCGCGTCGTGCCCTACATTGATGCCAAACAACGACGAACTCCCGGAGTGAAAAAAACAGCTCGACAGTGTAAACAGAGCCTGCCGGGTCAAAGTCTTTTTATCATTTGACACAGGCTTCTTACTTGGAAGGCATCGAATGTTGGTCGGAAGGAAACTGTCAGAAGAGAAGAAGCGCATTGTACGCAAGAAGATACATGTGATCTAAGTGTATTTGATGAAGAACGATAGAGGGCGGTTGGGGAGGGGGGGATAGGGACAGAGGGGCGAAATAAAAATAAACAGTCGTACAAAATACACAAGTTATAAAATATTATACATGAGTTCATCAAACTCTGACAAAGAAGACTTCTTTCGATTGTGGTTAAGTTTAAAACGGGAGATTAACAGAGGCTGGAGACAGACGTTAACGGGTTAAGTTAGATTAGTGTGAACAGATTAACCCATGCTCAAAATGTCTCAGAAAATATATTGTTATCCGGTATAGCATATCAGTGAGCGTACTACGCCAATTTTTTGTGAAAAATTCTGCGAGGAACGCGATTAACCATGGAAAATTGGTCAAGTACTTCCATTAAAGAATAAATTTTACCAATTCTATACGTAAAAATTAAAATAATTTTTCAACTTTTTGTCGCGACTTCTGGTCGCGTCACTTTTATTAAGCTCGCTGAGCTAAACATCCCCTTCACAATTAATAGTATTCTCGTGCGCAACATTTATGGAGTTATACGCTTCGGCCTTTTCATGGGTTACCTTCAGTCAGCGAAGCGTACGAAGGTAGCTAGCGATTTTGTATACGAATCCATTAAACGAGGTTTTCTGATATAAATTTTAATTGATGATTTAAAAAATTATTAAAAATTCCACAAAGTAGTTTCCAAATAATTTTTTCTCATAATTATTAATCTTTTCACAAAAAAGTTTATTATTATTTTGAATTATATATTGACCGCATTCGTTTTTTTCCATTTCATAAATAATAAATTTGAATCAAATTATCAAATATTTTACCCAATATTTTTAATCAAAATTAATGCTCTTGCAATAACCTTGAAGTGACAGAGGCATTTTTCTCACTGATTGGTTTTGTTGGCAGCTAACAAAATAATAATAAAATATTAATTAAAAATTGAAACCCATCAAAAATAAACGATACTATCAGAGATATTGTCAAATTTTTATGCGTTTTTATAATTCTTTTTATGCGGTTTTTTAGTGGAATTCGCATTGTGTAAAAACTAATTAGTGAATTTCAGTATGAATGAATGTATTTGTATGTGTGCATGTGTGCATGAAGCCATTTATAATAATTCATTCTCTAATGTACAGTTAATAGTCATTTGGTTAAGGAGATATACAGATAAACGACACATAAATCGATAACGCGTGAGACATTTCAAACCCACCAACTGCTTTCATTGAATTATAAATAAACTTAGGAGAAGACGGAAACGTGAAAAAAGACGTGTCCTTTACACGTCCGGAATTTCATGATACTTAACCTATTCCTGATTAGCCAATTTCTAAATAATTCAATTAATTTAGCCGTTTCTCATCGTTAAGAATCGAATGACTTGATCGGTTTATATTTAGAAAATAAAATGCAATGGGTTTATGACAAATACCCGCAAAGGGGAGCCACAATGTGAAGGGGAAAATCAATAGACTTTTTACAATTTTGTGTTAAAGGACAAATAGCTGAAGGATATACATTACTCGACAGACGGAGGTCATTGACCCAGAGAATAAAAAAATATTTTGAATGTTTTTATTACATTTTCCCACACTTGAATCAAAATACCGTAAGAGCAAGTGAAAGAGAAAGTGATAGAAAATGAAAGAGAAAGAGGACAGACTGAAATTGAAAATGATATATTTCTTTCTTTCGATCAATTTTATGTAGGTGAAGGTCCCTCACATACATTCAGCAATATATTGTGTAAAGTAAAAAATTCGAACTTTAAACTTGATCAAGTGTTTGTTTGCCAAATATATGAATGGAGAAAATATATGAATATCCTTATAACTTTAAAGGATTTTTTTCTAATTTACGACTTGATAATGCGGTCCATGCAATTGCTTTAAATTTATAAAAAGTCACAAAGGAATAAACCAGAGGAAAATTTGAATTAGAGAAATTTGCACAAATTGATATTTATGGATATTTTTTGTGTCCTTGACGAGTCGAATACAGTTTGTTCTTTTTCTTTTGATTTCGCCCAATGCAGAAGTTTTTTTTCACTGAGAACAATTTATATTGGTTTATTTTTGATTTAAAAGAAATGAATTTTAAAGAATATTTCTTATGTTTCAGGATGCAGAACCGCAAATATTCCATCGTAACCCTTAGCATCTATCACTGCCTTTTTCTATCCCTCCCTCCTTTATTTGTCGGTTTTCTTAACAAAGCAGATAATTTTGATGTTAAAATAACTGCCAAGGATAGTGTGATAGAGTGAAGATAGAAGAGCATGAAAACTGCCACAAAAAAACGAGTCCTTGAAAAGGGAAATATAAAAATGAATACCATCAGTTTTCACTTCAAGCATAACTGCATTCTTTTCAGGGACTTATTTTAATGCTTTTAATTTACATTGAAAATTATCTGCCATTAATTAATCCCTTTATGCCATTATTGTTTAGTTAATTTCTCTAATGTATTCTAAAGAGAACTTAAAATTATAGTCATTAACTAAATCCTATTATTTCATTGTAAATGTTATTTTGTTTCACTCCATGGACTAAAAATTACTAAATACCATCACTATATCAGAAGTATCATTTAAAATCATTTAACTACCGATTAATTTTATTTCTTATGTTTTCTTTGATTTAAATTCGACCTTCAATTTATTGGAAGGCCTAAAAGTATGCCATAATAAAGTGAAGTCTTTATTACATTACTTTAAGAATATATTCACAGTGAACTGTAGTATAGTTTACTTTGGTTTCCGACTCCTCTATTTCTTCATTCAATAATTTTAATGTTTCTTAAGTTGTTGCAGACCTCATTTTTATGTAATAGGACAATACATTTATGTCCTAATTTTTTTACATAAGTGTAATTTGTCATTTTAAAGTCATAATGTAAAAAAATAAAATTTCGACCTTAACTTCAATATTTTCCCAAGAGATTTAAGGATTTCACTACATCACAGTGAAAATTTACAATGATAAATTGCTTTTATAAAATCTCAGCGTTGCACCTGTTGTGGTTACCATCTTAGAGAAAAATAATATAATCGTTTAATTTAATTAATTTTGAAGGCAATAATTCGTCACAATATTAAATTGTTGCTGAAATATTTTATATACATGCAACTTAAATACACATACATGTAGACAGGAATACGGGTGGCATCAGGTAGAATATAGTGAGGATGTGTGTCAAGCAGACAAGGACTTCTTTTCCCATAACGCGTTTTGTTTGATCGGTTTCGAGGGTACAATTTATGAAGCGCTACATTTTAGAACATTGCGTGACCTTTTAATCAAAGGTAAATTAATAACAATGCTGTCTTTTTAAATGTCAAAAGCCTGATGAATGATATGTGTTCTTGACTATTTTTTAAAGAACTAACAGACTTTAAAGATTTTTTAAAAATTTCTTCATGGAAGCGGTCTCACCTTTTTTAAAATACATTTCAACTAAACTGTATGGAGACAATATTCCTTTATTATGTTTAATCGTATATATTTTTTATTTAATTTAAAACAGAATTCATTTCAGGCTCTAAATTAATAACTAAAAGCGTAACAATTTCTATTTGTAAGTTTAAACCAACTGCAAAAGTCCTTTTGAGTCGTATATTTTCCAATCAGACTTCCTAATATAAACAAAGCATTTTATTTATATGAAAGCTTCGAAGCAATCCGATTAGTAACAGTTGATTAGTATTTATTTTCATTATATTCGCATTTAGAAAATTCGACTGGTATCTCGAATCTTGGTTCTTTTATTTATGTTCAGTCTTTAATACGAAATATATTGACAAATAACAAAACAGGTAAATAATTTTTTAAACCATAAAATCGATTGCGCCCATCGTTTAGAAATCCCGTTGGATACGGGATATCGAAAATATTTTCCGGCAGCACCGTTCAAAATGTCATAAGTGAAGAGTCAACAAACATTGTTTTCCCTTGCTCTGAGAGAAATTAGCTATCTCTCTTGTTAGATAATAAATACAATTAGAACAATTCTAATTTTATTAATGTGAAATATATTTTGGCACAAGATTTTACACAAAATAAGCCAGTAGTTTAAATTGTGTTTTACTTTTCCCCCATGTCATGTTGTTTTTCTATACAATGTGTATTCAAAAACATTTCGAATGTTCAATCCCAACAGTTTAAATTTCTCTTTTAAATTCTATCTCATTCTTCGTTAAATTACGCTCTATCGGACTCCCGCTCTCTGTGCGCATTTCTAGGCAATTTCAGCCTTTCGTTCAGTCGTTCGTTTGTTTTCTTGCGTGCGGGTTGTTTCGGTTGAAGCGGTTAAGTAACGAAAAATTTTGAACTGAATATATTTTAGGAAATCTTTTAAAAAAGTATATTAAATTAAAACATATACCAAAAGCAATTTTTTTCAAAAGTAATGGCATCACTTTAGCCACCAAAAATTAATTGGACAAAAAATAGATTACCGGGTGTCCTTTGAAATGTCAATTATAAGTGAGAAGGATGACTGTGTGCGTGTGTGTTGTGCGTTGAGAATTTCTTGCATTCCAGCAAAAATCGAAAACAACGAAAATTTACAGAATTATAAAACAAGTGAAGAGAATAATTATAGTGATAATTATTATTTTGCTAAAGTACAATAATTTTAGAATTTAAATAAGAGACAATTTGAAAAATTTCCCAAAATATTTACAAGAAATAATATCCTGTAATACAAAATGTCAATCTTCATCAATTCTGATAATTTCCCCAATACAACTATTGTTGCCGCCAACAATAAAAACAACATCAACGAATCAAATTACAATGAAATGGGAAGTGATGTCGGTAAACCAAATCGTTCTTCTATGTCATGCGCCTTCCCCACTGCCACTCCTCTTCCTTCAGCAGCCGACTACTTTAGCCCACCGAAAGAATCACAAGAGTCAGAAAATCAACAATTCGTGGAAATTGCTGAAAATTCAAAAATTGCTAACAGAAAATCTCTGCAGGATCAAGGTGGTGGTACCGATAGTGGTCGCGAATCGGTTAACGAGTTTGATTCTTCTTTGGAAGATACACAATTAAGTAAGAAACCTTGTACTGGCAATTTTTATGCGTCCGACGACAAACGGGCATCAGCGCAAACGAAGTGGTTTGTGGATTTCAAAAGCGGAACCGAAACGAACTGCCCGGAATCTGTTGCATTGGCTGATATTCCAGTCACGGTAATTGCTTTGGAGGATATTGGCGTTGATGGGGTTGGTGGTGCTGAAGTCGTTGGTAACGGAAAGCAGCAAGGTTGGCAGAGAGAATCTAGCTTCAGTGAAAATCAGTTGTAAGTCTTAAAGCCTTTAATATTCTTCTTCTTTTTCTTCGGCTACTATGCCTAAGGCAATTTTTTGGAATAAAATTCGATATAAAAAACCATACATTATCATTCGTTTCGTGCTTTGTTCTTACGCCAAGCGACAATTTTACAATTAAGGAAATTTTATTTAATTTCTTTAAGCGAAATTTTAAAAATAAGATAAAGAGGTAATGCGGATAGAAGAAAGCGTGAAGGAGGAACATAAAGAGTAAGCCGAAATATTCCAAATAGTTTACTAAAATTTCTCGGTTTGACTCCATTTTCTGCCACATTTGTCCACAGGCGACAAACAGCCGCTTGGTTTCAGATCAACGATTAATCTGCCGTTTTCAAATTATGTCCCGTCCGTTCGAATTTTCTAAACATATTTGTTGTGTTTTATAATGACTCTTAATTTAGTTCTTCATGAAATCAAATTTTTGGCAAATGTTTCCTTCGGTGAGCTTCAGGACACAATTTTGAAACAATTCGCCATCATAAAATCATTGATCAATCCAAATTATACTTGATTATAATTACCATAATAATAATTTGTACTAATTGTTGTTGTTCATTCCGTGGCAAAAGCAGCAATTTCTTATCTGATCTATATTTTCATTGGTGGCGGCACAATTTATGGCGATTTAATGGCCGTTTGAGAAAAACTGGTTTTATTGAATTTACTTGAATTTCTTTTTTGAATTTATAGCCTTCTTTTATTGATTTGGTCGCCGGTTGGAGCAGCAGGTTGACAGCATTTACGAATCGGTCCGTCTAAAAGTTTCTTCGCTTCATTTAAACGATTTGAAAAGACTTTAGGTCTGAGGCAAATATCAAACACGTACCAACCATTTATTGATAGATTTTTTATTGGGTTTTCGAGCCGCCCATTTTTGAAGCCCATGAAACAACGTTTTTCATGTGATTAAATTTATTTAATTCTCTTATATTTTGCTCTACTAAAAGCATCAAATGTTGTGAAATTTATAAGAAAATCAGCGAAGACATGCCAAGGTGAACTTTTTAAGATCCGTTTAGATTTTAATTAAATTTATTTGTTTTCGTAATTCTCATCTTTGAAAAAATATCAGTTCGTTTAAATTATTTTTTTTTTACTTTTTGGTTTTATTTTCTGAGAAATTAGTTAGACTTTAGCAGATCATTAATTATTTTCAGAGACGTTATTTTTGAACTAACGGAGATTGAAGTATCGGAGTTGAAATTGTCTGAAAACGGTACTTTCTTGGTATTCATTGAAGTGCATTTTTAATCGGCCTTGCTCAAAATATTTCTGTTTTTTTCTTTTTTCAATACTAGCCAATTTCTCAATGAACAGGTTTTAAACCAATTTGAAATAGGTTTTTAACGTGCATTTTTTGTGCTTTTTTATAATATTTTCTTTTTAAATATTTGCCTTGAATTACCACACCAAAATATGGTGTCTGTTGAAATTAAAATAAATATAAAATAACGGAACTACTTTACGTCGTTGTCGTTTACGTGACGGTGGCTTACATGAATAAAAAACTTTTGAATTCAACTTTCAAATGTCAAAATTTTTTAGGAATGAGGTCATTTGTTTTGGGTTCACTTTTGCAATATATTTCATTTGCAATTGAAAACTTTTACTACCAAAACTTTACTAAAAAATACATTAATCATATATAACCTATAAAGTGCATTCAATTTGTTCCATCACTTTAACGATGGAGTGATCACTAGGATCATTTCTAGGTCTGAAAATGATTTCTAATAAAACCATGACCCTCAAGAGATTACTGACTGTCATACAAAAAAAAACAGATGATTCATAGGCCTAGCCTATATCCGTACATCAAATTCTATGACGATCCTCTCGCATAATTTATTAATCGCTTCGCAATACTCGTTTATATTTATCATCCAAAACATTTTTACACACATCTACACTAGCGTGCAATCATTCTCTCTCAAAGCAGCGAGTACGATATTCCCTCCAACAACGTCGGGTATAAAATATTTTATAATATACGAATAATAATATACGATTCCAGGGACGCAGGGACAAAAAGTAACTTCATTCATAAACTTTTTGAAACACTTTCCATGTGATTTTCATTTGAATTTCCGATGATGTTGTCCTTATCGTCGTCGTTTAATCCTGTTTCTTCTTTTCATCCACGCGTGAAATGAATGCATGCATCAAATCAAATAAAAGAGGAGATCTCAAAGCAACAACGAACTCATGAAGTGTTGCCAGCTCGTACTAAAATAAATTCATTGTTCTTTCGTTTCGCTTCGAAATTATAAACTTTTGAATTTTGAATGAATGAACGTACACTCATTGTTCTCAGGTAACTGTTATTACGAGGACAGTGATGATGATAATGTCGCTGTTATTGGCTATGTTTGCTTTGTACACCTTGTCTGTACATCGTTGCCATATTAATTGAAAGGATATTCGCTGCGTATGCAGGCGTATATAAATTCAACGTCGTTGCATCAGGTGGTGGTCTCTATTTTTCTGATCTGATTACTTTTCATTCACTCATTTATGAACTCATTCAGTCAACAATGTATTCTTTGGGTGATGCAAACTGTTATATATTTTCTGTTATCTTGTGATTACCTTTGACGTGATTATTCATTGATTTTACCTCGCCACTACAATGGGAGGATTGCAAGGACCGATAACATGATTGCTGTGGTGAATTTTGTAGAATTACATTGATAGATTGACATTGATAGTTTTATAAAAGGAGATTATTTTGGTCACCGATACTCCTATTTATTCCGTCGATGTTTTAGAATCAGCTACGGAAAGGAATTGCCAGTCACCACGCAGGTTAGTGGTAGAGTAATACTATGAACACATAAAAATTCGCTGCGAAAATTCGGACTAAATTGTCAAAATTATCACAGGCTCTTATGAACCGAACTTCTTTCCACAGAAACTAATGTAGTTTTGCGAGCGTCATTTCCTAACGACTTGAATCAGGCTATTATTTTAAATAAAAATGTACTTGTATGAAAATTCGTCATCGATTCACGAACGATTAATTTTAAATGAATTTTGTTGGAAGAGGCTGGGATGGAAATGGGCTTCACAAAGCCACAAAAAGGAATCCTGCATAAATGGAAACCTAATGATTTCAATTTCAAATTCTCAAAAAGTTTACCTCTACGTTTCTCTTCACCGCGCCGCTTTGATGCAATGACAATATGTGCGAAGTACAGGAAACGGATCTCTTTTCCTTTCTTTTTTTTGGCGTTATTTCCTTTTCAATTTTTAACAATGATAATGTCTTTCAAAATGCTCGCGTTTTGATTGTTTTTTATGAACAATGAAGTCTAGTGTAATCATCATCAGCATCAGCAACATAACCCCCTTTTTATCACTTCAGATTTTCGTCTTATATTACAGACTATATTATATACTATTATTAAAAAGACACACACACACGCATACGCACGCATAAATCTTGATAGCTTCCTTTGAAAATAATTTTACGAATGAACTAAATATAAATACACTTTTTCTTTTTGGAAAATTTATCGAATTATTCATATTAAGCGACGTGAAAAATCTTATTTTAATCCGATTTAAACACTGATTTCTTAAAAATATTTCCAATTTCTCTATTTTTAATTAATGTTTGTGAATGTATTAATTTTATTAAACAAAATTTTTAGCTTTAAATATAAATTTTGTAAATAAAAATTTTTTATTATTTTTTTGTTTTCTACCAACGCTTGCCCGTTAATCAGTCGGGTATAATAAAAACAATTTTTTTTTATTTCGAGGCTGTTTTGCTTTTTAATTAACCTTTCGTATGCAATTTGGGACCGTTCGACTAAAACGAAATTCAATAAATCTTGTAATGAAAAAGTTAACCGAAGAAAAAGCAAAAGTATCACTATTAAAAAAACAAAAAGAAACAAAACATTTTTTCTCCAATTGCCCTCACAATCGTTTATTGCGGTAAAAACGTGAGAATGTGAGAGCAAAAGGAAATTTTGTATTATTTTTCTAAATTGAGTTTTGTATTGTCTTTTGTGCGTATAGGGGTTAAATCATTTTATTAATAACTTTTTCAATAAAATTTCAAAGCAAATCAAAATCTCTTTTATCAATAATACATTTGGATTATTTGCTCTTCATGAATGATTTATTTTTCTTAATTTTTATTAAAACTGATAAACCTCGAGAGAGATTAGCATTGAACGATTTTTTTTTGTAAACCGTTACATTATCATTTATGAGAAGGCATTAAACCCTGCGGATTCCTGTTGATTCAACGAGCAGAAAACGTCAGAGAGTTATCTCTACAACGAATTTCAAGAGCAAGGTCAGCTCATGTCAGAAAATCATGATACAACAAAAACAAAATGTATAGAGAGAGAGAGGGAAAGAGGAATAATCATCATTCGTGATATTAAAATGCTCATATCTTTTAGAAGGCAAATTCAAAGCAAAAATTATCTGGCAAAAATGCAAATTTTGTTTTATTTTTCGTCGTTTTTCAAATGTTATAATTTTTTCTATTCATTCCTTTTTGATGCAAACCTCATTATAATATTCTGCTGAAATGAAAAAATATTGATTTTGCAAAAAAAAAGAAAACGAGCAAAATAACGAACAAATGCAGCAAAACGTGTCACAATTAGATAAATTTAATTACGCCGTAAAATTTCCATGGCTTTGCAAAAAGTTTTGCTTATTTTTGCTTATGAGGAAATTTGATTGACGTAAGCCCGGAACGAACTTGTTTCTCTTTAAGTCAATTACTAAAGAGATGACTGAGAAGAATGGCTCGTATTTTAGGAAACCTAACCTCTAATTTATTTCTCTACTCTAGAGCGTGTCTTCTAAATGGATAGATAAAAGATTGCATAGCGTTCATTGATAAAAGTTGTAGCCCTTTTTTAATAAAATACCGTCGAAACATTAAAAATTACAGCCAAAGCTTGATAGCTCAAAATTTACCTTATTAGGCTTGATTATAAAGAAACGACAAGATCGTGGAAAAAATAAAGCAATGGACTGTATAAATTCCTCTCGTTTTCCTTAACTATTACAACTATTATAAACCGTATTGATTGAAGACTTAAAAAAGCAAAAGTAATTTCTAACGTTTTTTAATGCGAACAGCTTTCTTTTTGCCGTAATAGGAAAAAGAGGTTGAGGGCGGGATAAGACAAACATGAAGAATATAAACAATATAATCGATAGCACTAAATAAAAGAAAAATACACAAATTTAAATGAAAAATGTTCAAAGTTAAAATTGTTTGAAAGAAATTTCTCTTGCGACGACGACATTCTCTTTTATTTATTTTCTACCGCAAATAAACTTCGATTTATTTAGATGTATTGATTTATTAATTTAATTGCATTTCTTTAGCTTTTACAACGTTTTTGATATTATTGTAAGAGTCATTGTTTATGAGAATTAATTATTGTACAGAAGATAATCACAATCAAATCATAATTTTATTAATTGTAATTTGTTGTTTGTTAAATAACTAGCTCCTTCTAAAAAGGCGTTTACTGCCCCTTTCTCTCAGATCTCAAATCACACCAAATTCGTGCGTTCCAATGGATTTTGAATTCAAGATTGATTTTTTGTTTATTCTTTGGAGTTACATTTATTCGTTACTTTTTATGTTTGAATATAAACATAACCTCACAAAGCATTAATGATTGCCAACTTTATTCGTCTTAATATCCAACGGACTGTCCAATATTCCAACATGTCCAACATATCCAATTATTCTCTATGTTGATTTGTCGCCAGCTATAACTTCATTATGCGCGTAACAATGGCATTATCTTTCATTACGTTGTATATTTTTTTGCCTAATTATATCGCTTAAGGCAAATATTATTTCGTAGTCTGTTTGTTTTCGAATTAACAAATTGAGGCTGTCTTCAAAGAACTTTTCAATCTTAATAAAGTGTGGCGGTTCGAAAATGATTTCAGTGCAGAGAAAATCTTTTATAAAATTACGGATAATTAATTAATACTAATTAATTTTTAATTAATTACCTTTTTCTTGCTGATACAGTTCAAAATGTGAACTCTCGGATATTTCTCATTTACTTGAAGAAAATATGATAAAATATTTTGATTACGATCAGGCATCAGGAATGAAATTAGTACATCAAAATATTTGTTTAATGAACTCACCTTAAAAATAATAATAATAATAAACTCAAATACCAAAATTTATTTGAAAAACATAATGACTTTTCGCAATAAAAATTAAAATAAAGCTTAAAAGAATAAGTAGTCAAAACAGACGTTGCGATTTTGACTGCAGTGACGTTGAAAGCATCGCGCGGTGCTCGTTACTTTATTGCATATGACAGAAGTTACTTTCCTTGTTTTTTACTATTATTTTTATCCTGATGAATTAAGCTTCCTCCACACTTCTGAAATGACAGTTTCAAACCGCAAACCGCGAACTTCGTTATCTACAAATTCCAGCAATTACTAAAGATTGCAACAATTTGGTGCAGAAAATTTTCTTTTAAAAATTTAGGTTTATAGATTTTTGCGGTTTTTTGCGCAGTTACGAGTAACTAACTATTAGCGAGATACGGATAGCGAAGCGAATGCTGCGGCTGACACGCTTTGATTGCTTGAAAAACAACAACAATAACACAAAATCAACAAGTTAAACTAGTAAATAGGAACAAATACAACGAACGACTCTTAGTAGAATTTAAATGAATTTGTTAAATTCTGGCGAATCGTTAACGGAAACTAAGAAATTTTTTCAAAGGAATAAATTTTGAAAAATTAGTTTATAATTAAATAATTGTAGAAATAAAGAAAAAATACATTCAAAGAATCATTGATTAATGAAATAAAATCAGGGAATAAAAATGATGATATGAAGTAAGGGAGGAAGAGGAGGAAGGGGGAGGAACTATGAAGAAGCAATGGGTGGCCCTGCTAGAACTGTAAACACAAGAATTTTGCCTTCTGGGCATTTTTCTATGACGAGACGCCGGAACGAATTTAAACCCTTCAATTTCTTCAAGTTCTTTTGTGAGTCCATCAAAATTCGTCAAAATCAAACGGAGTGCGCCGTCTAAGAGAGACCGCGAAAGAAATTAATATGAGCATGGATTCTTCCTTTCAAAAGTATCCCAAGGCTGTGCTTTACAGAAAAAACTATAAGGGAAAATTACTAGACCGACTGATTGACTGACGTCCATGAAATACATCCCTGAATGACGCCCACGTTCATGAATAAACAAAACAATTGCAGCAGCGCCTGTGCCCAGTGGCAACAAATGTCATAAGCAAGCCAAAAGGAATAAAGAAAGAGGAAATAATAATAATAAAAAAAAATTAGAAACTGAAAAACAATTCAAAAGCCGTTGCAACGCGATACGACTTTTTTACCACACTAAATAATTGAAGTGCTGACTTAAATTATTATCTACGTCCTCAGCATTATAATCATCATCATTATTATCACATTTCAAAAGAATAAAATCTATAGAGCGGAAATGAAGGATTTTATTCGACGGAATGAATTTTAGCCCGGCAGACCTTCAACCTAACCAACATCCAGGATTATTTGCATCGATGGAAAGTATGAGTTAGAAATATAATGTCCACATATAATCAACAAACTATATTAATTTTCTGTACAGACAAAACAACAGTTTTGTTATAAAAATTATAACAGTTTTTGTTATAATTTTTATGCTTCCCAAATTATTGTTTTGCGTTTTATTTTCGAAATATCACGAAGTTCACGAAAAATGATTTTTACAAAGGCGTTTACAAATTATTTACTTTTTTGTGTAGAGAACATTTTGTACAATCATTGAAATAAGTGCAAGTTCAAAAAGTGTCTTAAAAAATTACTGATCTATTTTGATTTGGGCCTTAATATTGCGCAAGATCGTTATTTCAGGCTCATCGCAAATTTAAATAATTTTAAATATAAATTTAAATTATACAAATTATTGTTCCTCGAAACTAAATTAATTTCTTTTTGCCAAAAAGGGGGCGTTCTAGAGTGCGTAAATGTCTGCATTTAAAATTTGATTATCGATTTCACAAAAGCAATATTAAAATGTTTGAATTACGAATGAATTTTTATGAAATGAGAGAACGAGCGAGTATCGAGTGGATCGTTAACGTTGACAGCAAAACCATTTTGAATTTTTAATTAATTAACGAAAGCAATTGAAATGAATACCACAACGTTCGAAGGCATGAACACTTCCGTCTTGCTCTTCCTTTCCACCCTCTTTCTCTGTGACTCTTTGAAGAACTCTCTCCCTCTTCAACAGTCCCAAATGCATTTCGCAGCGATAGGACTTGTTCTTAGGCCGTATGGTATACCTCATATCTTTAAATATGCATGTTGCATGTCATGCCTTTGTCATTCCTAATGCATACACGAGGATATTGCAAGCATAAGTACACGTGCGTGTATGAGTATGTGTGTGTGTTTATTTATTCTTGTATATACTTGCATTCAGTTTCGAATAATTACGTACGGGGTTTGCTCGTGGTTTATTGTGAAAATATAAATACTTCAGAAGTAAATGATCTGTTTATAGAAATAACTTTGCCCCTAGTGTATAAGAGAATTATATTTTTTTGGTCTTCTATGTATTACATAAACCTTATAGTCGAAAATCAGCCTAACTGCGAGTTAACTAATTCGTACTAAATCATCTATAGCTCTCGGACACCTTTTGGGACAGTCTGCAGTAACTTAGTGTAACTAATGCTTGTGTCCGTGCGAGACACATGCGCCAATCCAATTTATTGTTTGAGACCACGAGAGTATTACGTATTAAATATTCTTGATAAGAAACAACAACCATCCATCAATTAATCAAACTACCTTCCACCTTTCTATCCTTCCAACCATTCATCCAATATATTTGTGTTTGTATTTATTTGTCGTGTTAGTAAACGTGCTGTCTTTCTCACACTTCTATGAATTCCGGGCATGACGAAATTGGCAAAGTTTGAGAAATCTTGCGGTTGGCATCCGTTACAGGAACTCCACAGAAATGACGGAACGTCGTTGGCGTCGTTGGAATTATTGTCATTGGCATTTCTGGCACGTTGGCCCATTGCAATGAAGAAAGAGTCTTTTAGAAAAGTTCCTAAGTTTTATCGGTGTGAAATTGACACTGGTAAAACTTATTAAATTGTATTTGTTGTAGGACTTATATAAAACATACTTTTATAGAAATCAGATAAGTTTCAAATTCAAAAAAAAAAGAAGGAATTAAAAATAAGTGGGAGAATTTAATTTGGATCTAATGTGAGACATAATTATGGCGTAACGACTTACCAAGAAGTACAAACGAATGATTAATGAAGTTATGTGGCTACGCTATAATTACGTTATCCAAATAGTTATCGTATAATTTGTAATCAAAGAAATTTGTAATCATAGAAAAGTGAATCGAGAAAGGAATTGCCATAGAATTAATAATATCCTACTGCATTCATAAAAACGCCAACAGGGGAAGAGTCTTACAAAAACGTCAGAGGAGTCTTACATATAATTAGTACCATAAAAGGGGTCTTACCCCATTACTCTTATCCCAGAAAAGCCTATGACTGACGACGAGTACGCGATACTCTAAACATTATTTTCAATTATGCTTCTCTAAAGCTCTCGTTTTTTATTACTTTGAGTGCTTTCGTATGCCCTCAGCCTTTATTATTGGAAGTATTTTAGCCTTTTCATTCATTTCCTTCTCTCATTTTAATCGCGAGTCTTTTCACAATTACGGAAGAGCATTACTCTATCCAAATCCTTCAAATACTTCGTGCAGTGTGACGAAGTGAAACACGCCGTCTGGAGGGTGGTGTCTGTTCTGATGACTCTTGCTTTTGACGATATGTCGAAGCTGTCAGTATGTTTACACGGACGCAACAAATGCTTCAATGTTTAGTTAAAATCTCATGACGTTTTTTTGTTCATGTTTCAATCCTTTTTCTCTTATTAAATCCTTCTTTTCCCCCCTCCTCCTCCTTTTCCCCTCACATAACATTCAGTGCTTGCTATATAATTTTTATTTAAAACTTGTTGGCAGCACGCGTTTGCCGATTACGAAGAGCGATTCAAAGTGTTACCGAGTAGACGGCGAATGCGTATGGCGTTGTTGACGCTGTTGCTGTCGATGGTGTTGTTTTAGTTGTTATTGTTGTCGCTTTGTTGTTAATACGTTTTTAAGTAAGCCTTATAATGAGAATAAAATGCATTTCTATTTTTTTAGATTCTCTTTAATTTTTTGAGATTTTTTTAATTTATAGTTTCCCTTATTCCCGGCTTTTATCCTTCTATCTCTTAAGCGTGCGTTGTGAATGTCCATTGAGACAGTCTAGAGTTGCTACTTTGGTAATTTTTTTCAGAATTAGCATTTTTGTACACAGTTCATTAATGTGTATATATGTATGTCTCTGTGTGTGTTGCGCGTGGATGGTAGAATTAAGTTAGAAGAGCTTCTAATAATTTAATAATTTCAAGAATATTCAAAAATTCATGCTTCCTGATCAAGCTTCTACGATGTTCACATTTCTTTTTTTAATCAACGGATTATTCCAAAAAAGAAAGACCCATAAAATGATTTCATACCAAATCTGATCGAATTTTAACATTTTTTGAAATTTTTAAAATCATTACATAAAAACAAAATAAATCTGTTAATGATTTAATCTGTTAATCTGTCTATTAAACTCTCTCCAGTGTCTAATGATTGAAATATTAACTTTTTGTTTCTGTTATCAATTTGTTCATATAGTGCTTGTGGAGATATTTTCCAAAATCTCGATTCAACCTTCCTTCTCAAAAAAAGAGAAAAAGGGTTTTCTTTGTTCGAAATTCGAATCAATAAACTATTTTAGGAAATATTGAGATCTACTAAATTGCTAAAATCAACTGAAGTTACTGTCATAATTAATTAAATCAAGCTATTAATGGGAAGCTTAATTACCGCTGTAATTTATTACAATTATTTTATCAATAACAATAATAATTACGTGACAATTATTTTATCATTGTCGGTGAATTTAGTACTAAAGTTAAGTGGATGAGAAAGTCTGTGGATTTAGTACTCGATTCATAACTGTTTAGTTCTCAATTTTATTGACATTTCATGAATCGATTGCATTCTCATAAATGATTCTGTTGGCGGAAATTGTTGACAGACAGAGATGGGGAGATAGGGAGAGAAAGAGAGAATAGAGCTGAGCCAACTTCTTGTCACTTTTAGTAAATATTGACGCATCAGCAGCGGAAGGAGTGTTGGCCCATCGTATCAGACACAAATCAGTTGAAGTATTTGAAATATATTTTATTTCGTTCTATTGACTTTCAACTCATGCATTTACCTGTTGCCCTCGAACGGCATTATTCGTTTGGCCTCATTTCTTCATTTCCTTTTATTTACACTTAGCTTTTTATCATTGTCGTTATGCCTCTTTCTCTTTCCCTCTCTCTCTCTCTCTCTTAAATTAAAGTTGAAAGCTTTATGGATTTCTGACAGTTTCTTGGATTTGCATTAAAATAATTGAATTTAATTTATTTATTGAATCGAATTAAAATTGATCGGTAACTTCTTTATTTATATCTTGAATTAAGAAAACCTGACGAAAATAGTAAAATGAATAAAATAATTATCTTTTAGACATGAACTTTTTGCATTAGTTTTATCAATGAAATTAAAAACTGCTCAAAAATTTTCTTGAAAAAAATTGGATTGGATTGAATTTTCAGTCTGAAAATATATGGGTGTCCACTGCTTATTGGATTTAAACCATACATGTATATTACGCATGTAAGGTATTTGAGCTTCATATGTCTTTGCTCCTTGTAACGGAAAAAGTAGGAATGACATAAACATCTTTGATCGACAAAATTCCGAGCATTGAAATCCTCAGATCTTTTTAAATTCCCGGAGATTAGGACCTTATATATATAAAGCGCACTCTCCTTTGTGAGAGCTACAATCCATGCTGCGGCCGAAAGCCACCTCATCGCAAATCTTGATACGGAATAATACCTTTTGAACAAGTTCATTTTTAGTGCAATTGCGATCTCATCGTTCGAGATTTTGTCGTTTCGATGTCTTTAACGTTCAGAATTTTGCCGCTTCGGAATTTTGTTGTTCGATATTTTGCTATAAATCCAAAAAAAATAGCACAAAAATAATTTTTATAGTCACGAATTATCAATTTAAAGAACAACGAAATGAACGACTAATTGGCTACATGTAGTTTCTGATAAAAAATTAGTCCCAATGTAATAATTAAATTATTTCATATTTATTATATTATATTTATTAACATCATTAAGTAAAGAATTTTATACAAAAAGCGTTTCTATTGTGCGTGTAATTATTTAATACTAACATAAACCTAATAGTTCAATTCCTTTAATTTCGTCACCGTAGACTCAAATATGATAAAATTATTGTTGAAGAAACTTTTCTAAAAATCTTAAGAAATTTTTAGTTTCTTTAGAAACTTCTTAAATTCGTATCGGCTTCATCATCGTCGAAGTTCAATTAATTTCGATTTTTACTTTTTGCGAGGTAGCCCGTGCATAATTTACGGCATATTTTATTTCATGTTTTTATGCTTTTTTCTTCTTTCTTTTGTGCGGCATTCATCGTCATCCCCATCCACACACTCACTCAGCGCAAGATCATTCCCCTGCCTCTAAAAATACTTCTATCCAATTTAAAACTTAATGGCACCGAGTACAAAAACATATAAAAATAAAATATAACTTTTCCTATTACTGCCTCACTTCCAAGGACTCAATCGTCGGCTCTCCAATAACAATACCCAACATACTCTTCGCTTCACCTTCGTCTCTGCCGATGATAATCGGCAGCACTTCTACTTCGATGCATTTCATGGCATCAGACGGCACAAGAACTTCATTAATTTATGTTAGTTTGCTTTTTTACACGCCTTCACCCCTTTCATGCCGTCGCCTGTCTTTCGACAAAACTGAATTTTTTAGTTTTTTGCATAAGACGCATTTGGAAATAATTTGCTAAATAAATGAAGAACAAGTAAGATAAATAAAGATTATTTATGGTAGAGAAACTGGAAATGAAAATTTGAAACGTTCGACTAAAATAATTCTCTGATAACACGTGACATTGGTTTTAGATATTAAAAAAATTATTAAAAATGTATAATATTTACAAAACAAAAAATTCAATCGAAAGCTCGTGAAAATTGATTTGTGTCATATCCTCGAGGTTTTATTTGTGAAAGGTCGAGATTTTAAACGTCTCGTAACTTTAAATTTTATATTTTTGTGATTAGACAGAACTGATGTGTGTCGTCTTCGATTATGGTAAGAATATATCGAGTATTCCATATTTCTTCAAACAATGCAAGACAGTTTCATACAAAAGCCGATGAAAGCGAGAGACTAATTGAAAGATTATTCAAACATTGAAGGATATTAATTGTCTAATATTAAAAGTAAAATTGAATTTTGATTTGTTTAATTTTCTCTTCTTCTTCTTATTCAGTATTACAGGTAGCGTTAACATATGTAAAATACATTTTTCTCTCTGTTAGTTTTTATTACCGTTCCATTCGTGTGATTTACAGACTACATGCGGAAGATCTCGAACTCTTCGATATTATTTTCTCTTTCCCTTCACTTTTCGTTCTATTTTCCTTCTCTTTCCGTCTTGAGATGGATATATGGGAGACCTTTTTCTCTACCAAGATTCGACAATGAACCAATTCCCACGAAATAAGAAACCATTCGTATTTACGTAATGGTTTTAAGTAATTTCCAAGTGTTATCCATAAAAGATAAATTTAACAAAAAAAAAAAAGAAAGATTTTAGCTCATCATTATTTTTATAAACCCATTAAAAAGGGCAAATTATGGCAAATTTGTTTTGTTTATTTTCTTCCCATTTCTCTTCTTCTTTCTGTCTGTGAATACATGTTTTTACCGATATTCCAATAAGCGAAATAATGTTTAAGACAACAATTCGATTTTATTACAAGCTAAAATCGAAACCCGTTTCAGCCTCTGCAATGGCATTATTTGCTACCTGTTGTCGGAAAGCGTCGTATATTTTCTTTATTCCTTTATTTCTTATTGCCGATACGCAGTTTGAATGGCTTTTGCTTTGCTACTGCTTTGCTTCTTCTCTTTTCTTCAAGAGAGGTTCAATTCTTATTTTATTATTAAATGCATCCTTTTAGCAATTTAATGGCAAACATCTATTTGCATAATCTTTTAGACTGTTGTCTAATTTTATTGTTAGGTGAAGGTATAAATTAAGTTGGTATTACGTTGGTGCCGATTGGTAGCAATTTCACAGAGAATATAATTTTCTCAGTAAATAGGACTCCGATAATTTTTAAATACCTCTCAGATATGTTTCAGAAACGAACTACAGAAATTCAGGAATGTAATTGAAAATTTCTGAAATTAAATTGAGATTTGGATTGATTATATTTTAGAATTGGAAACTGTTTACTGATTTTAACCATCGATAGTTTCGTACTGAATGTTTTTAACTATCGAACGATTTTTTCATTCATTGACTCGACCTATTCGAGTTCAACTTATGTGTTTACAACATAATCAACTAACTCGTTGGGTCTTGGTTGATTAATTAGGTATTGGCCTTCACTCGCTGTACGATTTCTGAATTACTAATAATTAGCGAATAATTGTATTATTCGGTAGTTTCTAGTAATTTCTAGTAATTACTGAATGATTTCTGAATTACTAAAAACTATCGAATAAATGAGTAATTTACAACTATCGGATTACTCGATAGTTTTTATTCCATAGTTCAACACTAATATATTTGTGCTTTTCTGTGAAGTCCATTCACAGCGAGCTGAATTACCATAGAGTATTTCTGAAACTATATTGAGAGGATATAAAAATTTATTTGCCTTTTTTTCTGAAGCCCATTTATAAAGATCTGAATTTCTACAGAAAATGTATGAAGCGCATTTGAGAAATACGAATATTTCTACACCAGTTTTACAATTAATACTAATTAATAAATTCATTTATCGCAACTTTTATCTATCTCGGTCTCTTTGATTTTTTGATAAATATCTTTTGTGGTCATTAATAATCCCTTCTAATTGATCTAATCCTAGATCCTTCCCGGAATTAAAGATTAGTTATCTTCTCTTGTCTTTCCTCCTTTCTCTCTCTCTTACTAAAAGTGAACTTGTAGAGTATTGGATCGTCTTTTGTCTCGTCCCGCATTTGCTCTGTTCCTCGATTCGCTTTTTCTCAGCAGGTTATTTTTTTGAAATCCGCCGGTTATGACTCAACCGAGTCCAACAGGTTTGACACGTACCATTACGGTTAATTCTTGTGTCCCCTGTGTGCGGCATTATGTATTTCTTTTCGTTATTTCTCACGCACGCACGTTCGTCTTCCATTCCCATTATTTTCAAGGCCTACGAGTAAAGGGGAGAAAAGAATGGAGAAACAGGCTTCGAATGAATGAATACTAGTCGCCAGTGGACGAAGTGAGGAATGTATATTGGACTGACTGTGTTTGAGTCGTCTGTGTCGAATTGGTTCGACAAAATACGATTCCAAGAAATTATCCGTAATGATAATCAACCGGCTTAGCGGTTTCCGAACAGAGAAACTTTATGTTAAAGAGAGATGGAGAACAGAGAGAGAAAATCAACTAAAAAGAGAAAATAAAGAAGAGGCAGACGCTAAATATTTTGTTATGTCTGGACACAGTCAGTGCCTTTTTCTACGTTTTTAATTGATGAGCAGATGTTTTATTTTATATTCTTCGTGGCCTTAAATGCGTGTTTCTTTTTCTTGTTCGGCCAGAAATAGAAGGTGTTTCTTTATATGGCTTTATTCAAATTCGTCGGGGAATGTATTATCTTCGTTCCTTTATCTAAATTATTTGGAATGAGCCTGCTATTTGTCATTGGTTTGATACTGATCTGATTATTATTATTACTATTAGTTTTATTATTATTATTATTATTATTATTATTATTATTATTATTATTTTCTAAAACATGCATACGATTTTCGGGAATTAATTCAATGTTATCGAATTATCGATTGGCGAAGACATTTAAATTTAAATATGGTCTTCTTAGTTTAGCGGATGCTATTCCTGTTAAGGATCTATTAGATTCTCTATAAGATTTCTTTTTTAATTTCTTTTTCGTCTCAATTAGCGACGTAGTAGACTTTATTGTATTTCATGTTTCCGAACCTCAACCATACCAGAATCCTCGTCAATGCATAATCATAATTGTTTTACTCTTCTCTGCTGTCGCGATTTTTTTAGTGCCATAAAGACATCTGCTTATGCTAAGCGTTTGAAACTTAAATATACAAAGCAAAAACAATGTCAAGATCTCTATGCGTGCACTATATGTATCTTCGTCTCCGATTGGCTGCAGCTTGTTCTGCCTACAAATAAAACGTTCAAAAACAGCTGTTCATTTTTGTTAGCATTTTCCTGCCTCGTCAAACAGATGTCGTAAATCCTAAATGAGGAGGGTTACTCTGAAAAAGTGAAGATCGTTTATGATTTAGTAGAACTGTTTTTGTAACATGAACAGCACTAACACAATCACAAAAAGGTAGCAGACTTCTTTCTATAGTAAATTCACGTATTTTAATGAGAGGAAAGGAAGCTGTGTATCGGGATGACAGTTAGACATTAATACCCAACCAAAATATTCGGATGCTCTCATCACTGACAAATTCGTACGTTTTTATACCTTTATATTTTGAACACTGATAAATCAAAGTAATAAGATACATATCTTGAGCTACTTCAGAAAAACCGGCGAACATTTTTATTTTGTTAGAATTTTGCTAGAAATAACAATGAAAAAATTACAATTCATTTGAGTATTTAGACAATATTCAACATAATTTTGCCGAAGTTGTAAAGATACTTTTTGGAATGACATTTTGCATACTTAAATTGGAAAAAATACCCAAGTTGTGCTTTTGTCAAATTAGATCTACTTTCACGGCAAATCAGATCTACTTGTCGGCTGCAAAATTGTAATTAAACTGTTTTCTCCATCTGCATAGGTGGTGCACATGCAATTTTGACAGTTCACAAAATTAAGTTTCATTTTATATTCTGATGAATACAAAATGAGTGTATTATGATTGTATTAAGAATTTTAGACTACTGAAATACAGAAGGAATACCGATCTACAAAACGGGATTGTTCCATGTGAACACAATATTACTTTTATGACGAATAAATAAAAGATTTATCAAAATTCATAATAAATTATCGAATTTCGATCTCTTTTTTTTCGTAAATTAATCTGCCGATTCTGACAAGGTCCTAATCTACCTTCACTCATGCTGGATCCTACACACTCTCTCTCTCTCCGTCGTCCTGACTTTTCTCTCTCTCGCTCTTCATACATAGTTTTCATATTGATCCTAATTAGTTGCATGGCAAAAGAGAAAATTCTAGAGAATCCGAAAATTTTTAGGGTTTGAAAGATGTTTCTCTGTTGTTTTATCAATCACTCGCTCTCTTCCTTTCCTTTTTCTCTTTGTCTTAGCCTACGATTAATCAATTTGATGTACCTTTTAGTTCTTCGGTTTAGTTTTGAAAAATTCCTTCCAGCGTGTACGTCCTTTTTTGTGCGTGGTGTGTTTCGTATTGGACAAACTATTTATTTCATATTTCAAAATTATTGTCAATATTTTGTTATTCAATTACTTCATGAATATTTTCTTGTTTCACGCTCACTTTCATTCACAATATGAGAAATCGTAAAGGTTCTTATAATGTTCTAAAAAATACCTTAATGGCTTCATTAATTGCTAAAAAGAAAACAACAATAACAACAACAAAAACTGTAAAATTGAAATCATCAAAATCATTGTCATCGATATCAATTTTATTGCCTTCGGCAGAGTCATCGACAACGAATACGTTAACCTTACCAACAACTAAAACAACAACAACAAGAATCAAACAACGGTTAGTCCAAAGATCGAAAATGCATTAATTGATACCATCATCATCATCGTCATCATCATCGATATCACCATCGTGGTCATTGGCATTATTATCATCATCATCATCGTTGTCGTCACAGAAACAACCGCAACCACATCCGTAATGTAAACTAAACCGAAATGCTTCGTAACCGAAACCTTGAAGTTTCAAGAAGAAGAGCCCACCAAAATCAACATCAAACGCGATCTGGTAGTGGTGGACCACCACTCATAGATTACTTTACGAATTTATCAAATTTGTACGAGCATTCCTGCGTATTAGATTAGATTATCTCTGCCTGCGTATTGGATGCTCTAGATCAAGTTGATGGTGGATTTGATGGTGGTGAAGATGATGATGCACGTGGATAACGAACGACTAATTGGTTTCATGATTAAATCATGCTTTCAATTATTTTCGGTTAAATTCAATACAAGATCGAAATCGAGCAAAATGGGTGGATGTTCGGTCAAGATTTAATATAATTATGTATCGATTACCAATCGATTATTCACGATATGAAGTCGCTGTAAAGCATTTCCTTCCACAAGAATTCTATGAAATCTCGTAAAGAGACCCTTTACGAGAGGGGAGGTCCTCACTTAATACCTTACATCCTAGTATTTTCTTATATCTTCTTCTTTCGAATTTAATTATTTTTTATTAATTGCATCAATTAAATTACTGTGTTGCAAGACCGAAAAAAGCATTCCACTCCTACTTTGATTTGTTTTTTAAATATCCTTTGAAGAAAAAGGTATTTAATACGCCATTTCTTTGAATTCCTTGGAAATTCCTTGGAATCCTTCGATTCAAACTACACGACTTTAATGAATTTAATTCCTTTGTTATTTTTCTTAATCTCTGGTCCCCTTTTTGTTTCAGAACACACACATACAAATACACACACAAACACATATAAATACGCACACACACACGCAAACAAACACAAAACTACCCGACTTTTCGTCAATATTTTTATTAAAAAGATTCCAAGAATTTTCCAAAATATTTCTCTTTATCTTCGCTTTCTTGCTTTGTTCACTTTCTTGTGTTCTTTATTATTATGTATTATGTTATTGATTTTTTTATATTTATTAGTATTAGTTATTGATTTTTTTATACATTCCTATATTATTTTTTTTATCAAAATCAGTATTTTCTGGATTTCGGGTTAGAAATTATTTTCTTAATATTAGTAAACGACTCAAAGAATTAAACATTCTCGTTCAATATTTCGCATACATTCTGATTGATTTTAATTACCTAACGATATTGATAAAAATAATTCAAGAACTCTTTGTTACCTTCTATAAATTTTTATGACTCTTTCTTTTACTTCAATGAATAAAACTAATCAATACTTTCGCCTTCGAATTTCAATAGACTAGCATTCATTCTTGATAAGTTTAAAAGATCAATAGATTATTTTTGAAATCTTAATTCTTGTGCGAGCAACTTGTCTAATCTAAAAATTTCATTTGCTCTTTTATTAAAGAACAATTAAATGTTTAGTTAAGTTTTTTTTTGTTTCTCCTGTAATGAATCGTAGTTTCATTCTCAGTTCTTTTACATTTTCCGTTTCACGTGCGACGCCCAATCATGTTTAATATTTTAACCGTTTAATATTTTCTTTTTATATCAAAAAGAGTTGACTTTTATAAAACGTTTTTTGAATATAAAACTTAATAAAAAGTATTTTAAGACTGACCACGTTACGAACGTAATATTCGTTAAAATAATTTTCACTTTTATACCTTCTTCTTCTTCGTATTTTTTTTAAATTAATTATATTTCTTCTATTTATCTAGATTTTCGAAAACTGATAATAAAACAACAACAACAACATCATCAACAACAAGGTTGCTAAGTATTGACAATGGCATTAGAGTTATCGGCGATGGAAGTTTTTATACTTCTGATTACCAAAGACTCGAACCCATTTCTTCAAACTTGGTAAGTGCGATTCTTTAATGAAATTTAATATTTATTAAACATTTTCCAAGAGATTTTTTGCTATAATCGAGTTTAAAATGCCCGGAGAAGATGCTCTGACAAAGTATTCGTCATTATGCCACAATCATGATAATTTTTAAATGCGATATTTTTAAAAGGGCGACAATTGTTTTAATTAATTTATTTATTTATTTATTTATTATTTTACTTTTTTTTTGTTAAGGTTCATAATTTTTAATGCATGATTTCCTTCGATAATGAGTTTATATATATTATATTTAGGAATTTACTTAGAAACTGCAATTACTAACGCAATTATTTATTTAGAAGAAATTTATTTAGAAGGAAAAGCAATTTAAAGAATTTTTGATTAGTAATAATTAGGAGTCTTTTCTTTTTGCTTCCTATTAAAACATGATATTATAAATAATTATAAATGATTAAAAACTATTAATTATTCCATTTCATTTAAAGTAATGGTTTTGCGTTAATTAAATTTTCTACTACAACAAAATAATTGCTCCTGCCTCGTAAATTTAAAGGAATCATATACTACGTAGTATTATCAAACTAATTGGATGTTAACGGTCGCGTCAACATATAAATACCAACAAAAAAATATTTATATATATACAGAGTTAATTTAGGGCAACGAACATAACATTGACGTGTGTGTAGGCGTGTGTGTGTGCATGCGTTTGTTTGATTGTGTGGATATATCTATCATTGTAAAAAATCTGTAGCACTTACATCACGTTTTATGCTTGTTTACATGATTTTATAACAACCCAGATATATTGAGTATAATCCCAAGGTGTAAAGAACAAGAAGAGTGAAAGAAGGGGGCTGTTATTGTACCTCGTCTCGTCCCGTCTCGTCTCGTTTCTTTCTAAATAATATTCCTCAAAAAAATATTGTACTATAAAAAATGTGATAGTGATAGACACGACGTTGTGACAAAATAGAACGGTGTGGTAACAGCGTGGTAGTAGATGTATAGAGAGGAAGTATGTTGAAGGAGGGAGGGGGAAAGTATTCACCTACAGTTTCTTACTCTTAACCCCAAAAACCAACCAAAAGAATTTCTTCCATTTCATTTGTTTTCTTTCGGTTTTCTATGACTTTATCAACGTTGTTTACAACACGATAAAGGCAAATAACAAACGTAAGAGGAATGGTATGATTCAAGTGCACCACCGCCGCACAGTGGCAGATATTTTGAAATAGCGGCCAAAAGTTTTTTTTTTCACAGTCGCCAATTTTACAATTAGTATGCTTATATGAAAGATAATACATCAGAACCTAGGGTGCCAAAAAATAACAGCTCTAATTTGATCCTTTCACTAAAAACAGGACAATCAAAGCTAGTCCTTTTCTGTTTTGGCCTAAAATTTTTGATTTTCTGTAATTTTTTTATAGTTTAAATAATTATAACTCGGCGAGTTTTGCTGATATTAAGTTCCGGTCTTTTTTATTTATTTTTCTAATCTATTTTATATTTAAATAATATTAAACTAAGTTAAATAAGCGTTACTAATAATATGTAACAGGTATTTAAAAAATGTACCAAATTTCAATAAATTTTCATGTAAATTGGATCGGGAATCAAAAGGGCCAGCGTCGTCCAGAACAAATTTTACACGATCGCATAGCTGAGTCTTTTCTCTAGATTCTGTATATAGTTTTATTTGCGGAAGCTTGCGGATGTGGTACCTGGAGTATTTTTTATGACACAAAGTCATCTAATGCAAAATTAAAGGATTCTTATTTCATGTTTTTTTTTTTTGGCTGTTAAATGATTATGAGTATTTTGTTTCTTTAAATGATTGTTTCGTTGGAAAAATAAGTGTTGTATTTTTAGTTATTAGGTACCTATACTTAATTATCAGGTACCTAAAACATTAGGTAATGGTAGGGTATGGGTATAAGTAAAGTTTAAACGTTTTGATGAATCAGGTAGCAGTGTTTATGAAGAAAAAAACCAATTTTATGACCAAATAATTACCTACAAATATTGTTAAGGATGTGTGAAGATTAGAGTATTTAAAGCGCTGCCAAAATATAATTTCTGTAGTGTTGATAAAAACATGGTGAAGTTCACATATAAGACTTTGGCCGATATTTACTTTGTACGAAAAGAGGACCAAGATGTTATTTCGTATATTCTCAGTAAAACTTTTTGCGATTCTTGTAATGAAGAACGTATTGAAACATATACAAATAAAATAAAAACTTTTTTGTCGCATTTGAAAACGCGATATAAGGATGTGCATCGAAAAAAAGAGGTGATGTACCAACGCTATAAAAATTGGATGGAAACTGAACTCGTCTTTGAAAATGAAACTACTGATAAAGGCAGCGAGAAGACTGGTCGACCAAGGAAATCGATTGATGAGTGCAGTGAACGATCTCGAAGGCGCAAACTTGGCAACATCAATGAAGAAATATCCACCGAAATAATAAAGGAATCATTTCTTCATCAACTAGGTCCATCAAAAAATAAAAAGGACAAGGTAGAACTAATTGAGAAAGTAATGGAAGCTACCCCTAAACGCATAAAAAGATTACTGACCAACGTTAAAACTCCAACTGAAGAAAAAAAGTTTACCCCAGATGAAGCATTTGCATTATTCCTAGATTTAAAATTGACTAAAAATCAGTATATAGAATTACGCAAGCGAGCCAATGGAAAAAAATGCAACATCTTTCCATCATACGACGAAATAATTGCTATAAAAAAAGACTGCCTACCTTCGAAAAGTGCGATCGAAATTACTCCAAGCTCAGCAGAGGTTAAATTACAAGATCTTCTAGAGCACACTGCCGAGAGATTATTGCTTTCATTAGATGAAAATTGTCTAAAAAGTCTTGGCGATTGCAATCTTACTCTTGTTTCTAAGTGGGGATGTGACGGATCATCTGGTCAGAAGCAATATAAACAATTTAACGCAGAGAATTCAAATGACGGCAACTTGTTTATGATTTCTTTTGTTCCTTTGCGATTAAGGAAAAATAAAATAGAACCTGAGCCGTCAACCAGCAAAGATATATGGAGAAATGAAACACCTTCTTCAACAAAATATTGCAGACCAATTAAATTTGCATTCAAAAAGGAGACAAAAGATGTCATAGTCGAAGAAGTTGATAAAATAAAAAGCCAAATTCAGGAACTGCAGCCAGTATTTTTTGAGATTTATGGACATCGTATTCAAATAGATTTCAAACTTCTTCTCACTATGATTGATGGAAAAGTAGGACAAGCCTTAACGGATACTAAGGCATCATCTAGCTGCATTATATGTCACCAAACCTCGAGTAAATTGAACCAAGTACCACCAAGTGATAATGACTGTAAAGATGCGTACGAATTTGGATTGTCCCCTCTTCACACTAGAATTCGTTTCATGGAACATATTCTCAAATTGGCTTATGATTTGGAATTCGGAGTTACAGGAACAGTTAGAAGAAATGAATTGAATCTGGAAAAAAGAAACATAAGGAAAAGAGAAATACAGGAGCAATATCGTCAACTAGGTCTGATAATTGACCAACCAAAACAAGGAGAGGGTAACACAAATGATGGAAACACTGCTCGAAGGTTTTTCTCTGATCCTGAGACTGCAGCTTTCATAACAGGAGTGGATATTGAAATAATAAGGCGGTTTAAAGTAATTATAGAAGTTATAGCATGCAGCAAAATGATTGATGCGAAGAAATTCGGAATATATGCTAAGAAAACCGCAGAGATATATAACGAAAAATACCCTTGGAGGAATATGCCATCAACAATACATAAAGTTCTGTATCATGGAGAACAAGTAATTGAACATAGTCTGCTTCCACTAGGTGATCTTTCCGAAGAAGCACAAGAGAAAAGAAATAAGGATTATAGATTTTTTCGTGAGCACAACACAAGAAAAATGTCAAGATATTGTACGAATGAGGATCTTCTTACAGTTTTGCTCTGCACATCAGATCCATATATTTCGAATATTCGTCAAAAATGGAAGTCTTCATCAATTGAATTGGATAATGATGCTAAAAATTTACTATTAGACGACCAACAAAAATATTTTGCTGAACATTTTGTAAAAATTGCTTAGTTTGCATACACATGTAAATATTTTGTCTTTATTTATTGAATTATAATCTTAAATTATATATCTTTGTATTTTGCCTTTATTATTATAATAAATAATTAATATAAGTATTCAAAAAACACAACATTTATAAAAAAACGCAGTATGTTTGCAGTGTTCTTTATTCATGACGGATATGCTTAGAAAGATTTAGATTGTAGTAAAAGTACGAGGTAGGTTGATAAAATCTGTCATATCTTTGGTTCCCCCATGTCAATTTTAATGGTTGTAGCATGAAATTAAAGCTAAAGATTAGGGTAGCAAAGAAAAAAAAATAAATTAAATAATTTAACGCGTTCAGAAGATATAGACTTTTGACCGCTATTTCAAAATATCTGCCACTGTGCGCCGCACCGTAATCCACTTATAACATTGCGTCATACTACCTTTTGCCGCACGGAAAAAGATAGTAAACAATTTTTTAAATTTCATTCTTTTCCTCTCGTTATGAACTTATTTACAGAAAGCATCAAATTAAATTATCAGTGGTAGAAATAAACAGCGTAGGCGGAGGGGTTGGAGGCAGGTATTTACCCTCTCATATGTAATCTCACGAAAATGTTCTATTATAACGATCCCGAATGGGACCCCGTCTGCTTGTTATAACTTCAAATTCTTCCTCACTGTGTCTGCACCCCCTTCCATTCATCCCTTTAACATCCTCTAACATGGATCTGTGTTGCGTTCTTTTACACAGTTTACGTTATCCTTCCTTCGTCGGAATCTGCTCGACCTGAAAATGTTGCTTTAGATCGATTCATGTAATGAGTTCATGATAGACGAGGCTAAACCAGAGGAAAACAGGAAGGAAAACAAGGCGAAATGAAAATTGTTGGGATGGAACAACAGCTTGCTTGGTCGTTTTTCTTTTAGTTTCCATATTTTTATATACAAAGTGCTCTTAACATGACCCTGAAAAGGTACCTCCTTCTTGAGAGCAGCTGTATTCAGCTTATCACGCGCACACACACGCATACACACAACAATGTATAAATTACACGTTGCCCTAATGTAAACATGCGTAAGGATATCATTGCCTCTGGCTATTTTTCTCTTAACGAGCGAATACACAGAGTGTAAAAGGCTTACAGCCGAAGAATAATAATACATATAGTACGTACACAATATCGCAGCGAGTTTAAAATTAGAGAGCGAGACAAATGTTGCACACATTTCATCTATCTGACTCGCTGCCAACAACAGCCTATAAAAAAGTCAACGAAAAATATATGATTTTATCGTAAAACGAATAAATTGAAAGAATCACAAAAGACTGTTATATTTCCAATTGAAAATTAATTTTGAAGAAAACATAATTGAAGAAAATCATCAGACGAAGTAGGGCATAATTTGTGAAAATTCGATGTATGAAGCAATGATATAGTTTGGCAACACTTGTAGAAGCGTTTGGATATTTCACGTAGGTGTATTTTTTCTGTTCTAGTTGTGGCCTCTGCGGCAACGTTTAGTTTTACTATTGCTGGATGGAGAGGGAGAGTGAGAGGAATAGTAGAGAGCAGCTGTTGTCTGCTGAAAGGATAAATTTTTCCCATCCAATTTCGTCCACGATAGTTTAAAGTGCACTCCACATGAACTGCATTCAAGAGATGATTCAGAGCAAGAAAATATATACATTTCCATACACGCCACGCCTCTTTTGATGAAACATAAATAACAAACAGAAACAAATATAAAAAAGTCACTTTATTAGGTTATATTTTTCCTCTTATTTAACTGTTGTGTGCATATTTTGCTTTATTTTGACACAACCCACATGTTTTCCTGCAGGTTTCTGCCTCACGTATGGGCCACATCCCAAAAACATCCGTTATCCGCCACGTTCCTTCTATGAAATTCTTAAATAAATTTGCTTTGCTTTCCTGAACCCATCGCAGTAATTACAGTTTCCCTTTTTCGTTGTTGTTTGTTTACTTTCTGTTGTTGTTATTAATGTTGTTGTTGGTGCACTCGTTCGTTGGAGCGTTGCCGGAATAATGTTTTCAATGTCCTCAAGGTCTATATGACTTATTCATCTCATTTATGCATTTATTCATTAATCACAAGCTACTTAAGGGCGCTACTAAAGAACTGACTTCATTCAATTAACACCATTGGGTGTTCATAATTATTCCCCATTTATATATAGAGTATCTCGAACTAGAATATCTCGAGTATGAATGTATTTTCAAAAGTTTTCTAGGTTCCCAAAAGAGATTTGAAAATGACGTCGTCATTCATCAGAATCGAATGAAAAGAAAAGAGAATGACATCAATACCTGATACTCATTCGCCTTTATACTTATTATTATGATAACGTTTAAAAATTATATTTAAAAGTAAATTAACTATAATTTTTTTATTTAATTAATAATACCAATACCATTGTGAATTAATTGCATGGTCTAAAATTATCAGCCGACGCAACGGTCAACTCACGATCAAGGAAATACACTAAGCTTATTCTGTTCTGTCACGGAACACTCTCCGTCACCTTTTGTCGAAAAGTGACGGACAATTCGTTAAATTACGGCAACTCGTTGCTTTTATTTGAAATATATAAAATTCCGAGTGTTTTTCTCATTTGCAGCGATCGCTTGCAGGAAAGAGATGTCAATGTCAGTGCCGTGACCGTTACAGCGAATAACGAGTGAAGAGTACCATTTCAAAAATATCAAGCTTATATTCTTTGTATTGAAAGCAAAATTTGGCTAAGTGTATTAAAATAATATCGGATCACTTGTATGAAATTCCAGTAGTCAGGAAAATAATTGATTTTTAATTTTGTCTAAAAGTGCTGCGAAATAACGTCAGAGCCAGTAATGGCAACCTCAACGAACTCAGAGGAAAGTTCAATCATAATTTTAAAAATTATTAAATATTTGCGGTTAGAGAGAAATTGATATTGCAATGACGTTTATGATGGAACTATTATTGCATTACAATGGAAACGAAGCCCATCAAATTATATGATATACTCGCATTATATAGAGTAATTACACGTAGATGAAAGAAATACTCATAAAATATATGAATGTGTGGATTACAAACCAAAAGCTATTGACTTCATTATCAAGTTAAAGGCCCGATAGGAGATTATGAAATATTAAAAATTATATAAAGTTAAACGCATCTAAAGAGATAGAAAGAGAGAGATATAGACCGCGCAAAGGGAATTAACTCGACGAAGTATTTAACAAACTATAGGAAATTCACCAGAGAGGTGACATTTTATACTCATCCCTTTGAGATACTTATTTCTAAGGATTTTCTTCATCTATTTTTAATCCTTTTTCCAATTAAAAGCTTCTTAATTCTTTGAAAATGCTTAAAAAATCTGAAAACAGAAAAATAATTTTGTGTTTTTTGAGACTCGAATGACAAGAATAAGTAGAATGACAACAACATCAACAACAACAACAATAACAAAATCTGTTTCCCATAAACGTCAGTACAAAATTGTCAAGTTTCAATAATTTTTGAATTTAATTCACTTTTCCTTTCATCGCATCCTCCCCACATCACATTCCGTTTTTATCTTCTACACGATAACAAAAGCAACAATAACTTGTTTCTTTTTCTTGCAATACTATATTGCGTGTAAAAAAATCGGTTACTTAACTCCTTTTAAGACCAGCAAAAAGTGAACGTTGCAGCAAGCGGTACAAGCGCAGGCGGTCCGGTTATCTTCGACTACTTGCGCACCACCATGAGAATCACGCTGGCTAGCCCAGTTTTTCATTCGATTTTGCAAAATACACTGAAGAAAAAAAAACTAACATTGTGTGATTTTTTAGTTAAAAAATGATTTATCAAGTCTTTAAAAGTTTCGAAGTTCTTTGTAAAAAACCAAACTAATCATATTCTTAATTTTTTCCTCATATATTCATTAATATTTTTTTGATTTAAAACTGTAAATAATTTTATTAAATAACGTTATTGAATTCACAACTACCGAACTCTGAAAAGGCACAGGAGGGTGCAAAATTCTTGGTGATTTAACTTGAAATCGATTTTTCAACTACCGCAACTTTAACCCTCGTCGAAGCATTCCTGATTTTTTAATTAATTTCTAAATTTAATAATGATTTGTAATATCTTTATAAAAACAATGAACTTTAATTAATATGAAAAACAATCGAATATAAAAGTATATTCAGGCTATACTTCAGTGTCACAAATGTCTATTGGTAATGAATAAAATGCTGGCATTATCAATATAGCCATCATCATTTATCAATCAACAAGTATTTATTCAGTATGATTTGGGGAAGGCTGATATGATGTATCATAGTGATACATCGTATCGTCACCTATGGGATATTCTTCATTGAGGATTTGTTTTGCTCTTATTTAGTTCACTGAAAGGATAATGGAGTCAGGCAATTTAAATCTGCGGGTTGTATGTCAGGTACACAACCACTCCTCTCTCTCTCTCTCACTATCAATTCTTATTAATGATATCCTTTTTCATAAATCGAATCAATATCGGAAGGGAAGACGTATATAAATACTCGTACAAATTAAAATTTTGCAAATAGATCTTTGCAATCAGTCGAACGTTATCATCGCAATTGTTAACACTTTGCTAAAAGCGCCGCGTTTGCGAACAATTCAAGAAAAAGTTAGAATTATAGTCTTACTAGCCTTCATCTTCACCACTTATTTAGAATTGTTGAATCTTTGGAAACATTGGAGTAATTTTAAGTCCCGATTATTGTTTAAGCCGGAGCTAAAAATGTTCAACCAACCAATGAAAAACTTTACTTTACTCAAACTCTTCGATTCCCGTGAATTAAATAAAACATCGGATATTCAAACCGGCGGGTCTTCATCGGTTCATGGCAGTTATGCATCATTCAACCGTATTCATCCTAGCCATCGTAAATTTCACAAAATTGAGGTAGAGTGACTCAACGACTACGACAATTAATTTTCTCTTATGACAAAACGATATTCCCGATGGGGAGAAATAATCGAGAATAAACAAGAAAATATATAAGTTGAAATGAAGTTAGACAGTATATTTTTCCTATAAGATTATCAAGAATTTTACAATAATAAAAAGCACCTCGCTTAAGAAATAAATCAATTTAAATAACGCTCATACACGATTATATTATTTTTAAAAATTCGAAATCTTCTCTGCAGATTGTTTGACTGTTGATTGGAGGATAATTTGCAGATGATTTTACTCTGCAGTCATCTCGCTTAATTACGTCTTTAGTCAATTATTTCGGGTTGGCAAAATCTTTCAACTCTAATCAATTCAAATTCCTTCGATCCTTCTGGGCCACGATGGGCCACGTCTCCACTCTCCTACTAATTACTACCGTCTTTCTTCATTACTTTCCCTTTGAATTCTTTCAGACGCAACAGCTTCGTGCCGTCTCTAGTCCTTCGCTGACTGAAATCACTCAGGATGCTAAGCCTATTAAGATGAAAGCCGCCGTAACAAAAACGTCCATGACGTCATCACCATCACCGAGTCCAACAAAAACAGCTCCATCATCGTCTTCAATAATCGATCCAACAGTAATTTTACCCTCGACTGAGGCCAGATCTCGAATTGCTGCGAACCAAAATATCGGCGTTTTACAAAAATTTAAAAGAACCTTTGCGACATTCAACAGCAATAGAAATCATCAACAACAGCCATCATCGTCATCATCATCCACCAACGGAATTATTCTGTCTTCACCGGCAACAGAGCAAGGAGCAACGTCGATTGTATCGCCAACATCAAATCTAACCCATACCGCCACCCATACCACAACCAACTTTTCGATAGCATCTAAAGAAGGTGGCTGCATTGCTGGCGCTGGTGGCTGCTCGGGTACGGCGTTATTGGAACAGTCACAAGACGTGGATCAGTTTACTGGCAAGTACCGTTTTGGCCCGCTTATTTGGCGCGCATCGAAGGAACGTCGCAAGACTAAATGCAATCGTCGCGACAAATGCAATAGCGGTGATTCGGGAATACAAATTGAGCTCGATAATGATGAACAATTTGCAGGAGTCATCAGTGGTCAGAGTGATGCGGCGAACTCCGGCATCCGTGGGGTAGGTAACTCATTAACTAGGGTAGTTAACTCACACTTATTGTGTAAAGATTTCCTAGGAAAACTTGAAGTATGAGTCACTAAGGGAATGTAATAATCATTTAATATTCTTGTCTTTTTTTTCTTCCTTTTCAACAGAAGGTTCCCATTGCTTCCCATAAATCGACACGAATACGTCGTGTCAACTCAGCTAAAGCGTCATCCTTAAGCAGTTGCAGCAATAACGGCGAAGGCCATCAAGAGAATGATAAGAGTTCTGCTGGTCTTGTAATGACTTCCTCGCCGTTTACTACGTCATCCCTTTTACCCAAACGTGGTCATCCGTCTAAAACCAATCTAGAAGAGTTAGACGCTTGCAATTGGTTTATAACAACTCCTACTTCGTTACCGGCTCGTTCGCTTAGTCAACCCACAGGACTGGATCGATTGCTGGTACCATCAGTTCATTTTCGAACAAATACAGGTGGAGACATGATTTTAATTTTACGATTTGTCCTTTCACAAACCTCTTACTTTTATCCTTTGTCTTTTGGCAGATCCTGATGAAAGTGATACCGACAGTGTTTCATCCTCGCAACAGGATTGCAATGAAGGTTTGTTGTTATTTTAAGAATACTCTATTCGACTCAGATTTATGCTAACCGTCTTTGTGTGTAGTTTTGTTTTGATAATGGACAATGACACAATTCCGCTTGCCGCGCTGCGTCTTGATCATGCGCCAGAATAACAATAATCAATTTTTCTTTTACTAAAACGAAGGCAATCTTCTCCGAATGTATCAGAATGGAATCGTATTTCAATTTTTTTACGAATCAAATTAAGCTCACGCTTGGAATTGATGACAAGTAAATGACGAGAAAGGGGGGGTGGGAGAGAGGGAGGAAGAGGCGTGTTGTGAGTTCAGTCAAGGGTTAAACTAACTTTAACGCCAAGACAATGTTGTTTTCATAGTTTCTTTTTGCACTTCGCTTCTTTTGCCTCGTTGCCTTAAGGCTGATTCAATTAATTCAATTCTCGGTTCAATTAATAATGGCCTGATGACCGACGCAGTCTGTTAATGATTACAATCAGTATATTTTTCTTGGTTCTTTTATGAGTCGATTTTATAACGTAAAGGTATAAAATAATTTTGAAAATCTTCCGTCCTTAAGTTTGAGACTGTCTTTGAAAGCTATTTAACTAAAAATATGCATGATTTGTGAAACACAAAAACTGAATAAAAGCATTTCGTCACAATTTTATCACTTGCCTAAGAAACATCATTCTTTAGAAGATAAAACCCAAACAAATAATCAATTTTAATTAATAATAAATAATAAAATTAATTGCGTAATTAAAAAACCGAAACTATAATGCTATTAATCGTTGCAGCTATTGATCGTCATCGTCTAATTTTCGCTGAAGCCCTCTACAATTTTACATCTGCTGGCCCACAAGAGTTGTCTCTAAGACGCGGTGATCTGATCGAAATATTACGCAAGGAGGTCGGTCCCTGGTGGTATGGCCGTAAAAGGAATGGTGGTGTCATTGAAACTGCGTCAGCAATGACCACGTCGACATTTGTCGAACCACAACTGGGTTGGTTTCCTAAAGATTTTGTGCGTGTCGTATTTCTTCCCGAAATGGGCGATTTGACTTTCTCATTGCCGCAACAACAACAACAACGTACGGAAATATTACCAAAACCATTGTCGCCGGTTTTAGATAAAACTTTAGTTGGTGCAGCCGATTCGTCGTCGTCTACCGATATAACGATCACAGGAAACATCAGCGGCACCTGTAGCGATAATAACGTCACGACGATCGTCATTGATCCCGATTCAGAAATAAATTCACTCACAGAGAAAGATAGAACGTTAGTGTACTCCCAGACTGACACGATGCAAGATCAGCCTGCTGCGGTCACAACCCCGTCGTTACCTCTATCCCAAAGTGTTGCCGTTTTGCACGATAATACAAATATTATGCGTAATAGTGCCGTCAAAGAACTTTATAATACAGAAGTGAATTATGTGAAGCTTTTGAGCGCGATCTGTAGAGGGTAAGTTTTTTAGACATACTGAGAATTGTTAAATGTTGTGACATTCAAATACTTTTTCAATTTCTTTATTTTAGTTATTTGCCCGCAATGAGCAAACGCATTGATATTTTCACCCCCGAGAGCATTCGTTTGATATTTTCGAATATTGAGAATATTTTTGAATTTCAACAAGAATTTCTGGAGGCTTTAAGCAGTGGCATAAAACACAATACCATCGCTGACGTCTTTTTGGAAAATGTAATTCATTATTTGAAAGTTACGCTAAAATTGCATTTAATATATTTCGATTTATTTTCTTCCAGCAATCTGGCTTTCTCGTCTATTCCACTTATTGCAATTCATATCCTCGTGCCCTAATCGAATTAGAAACATATTCGCGTAATAAAGATGCCAGAACCGTTATGGAAAAGTAAGTTTTCATCATTAATTCATGGTTCATTATATTTTCTTATTTAATTTTTTTTATAAATTTTAGTTGCAGGCTCGCTGAAAATTTACCAGAGTTGCCACTCTCAGCTCATTTGTTAGCGCCTGTGCAACGCATCTGTCGATATCCTCTGCATTTAGCCGAATTGATTAAGAATTGTGTCGTCAAGGCCAATGACGAAACAGTTGATATCAAAGATGAAATCGATTCTAGTCTACACAAAATTGTGGATACCAAAGAGACCTTGGAAAATGCTTTGAAAGCCATGAAAAATGTTACGGAGGCCGTAAATGAAGGTAAAGTTCGCTTCGAATGTCTTAAAGAATTTATGTCGGGAACCCAGTCGATATTGTATGCATTTTTCAACTGGCTTCAATGAATCAAGCTAATTTTTTTGTTAATTTTTAGGTAAGCGTCACAGCGAGAATCTGGCTCGTCATCAGTCGAATTTCGAGAATTTCTCAGGTCCACCAATCCATTTCCATAGTACGCGATATTTTATGCAAATTGATGCCACACGTGTTTCACCGAATCTCTGGAATAACACTTATACACTCTTCCTCTTCGATCATCAATTAATCTACTGCAAAAAGGACATCCTCAAGCGTCAACATTTTATTTACAAAGGACGAATCTTTCTCGATAGCTGTCGCATTCTTAATTTGCCCGATGGTAAAATCTTTGGTGCCAACGTTAAAAATGCGTTGCGCATTTACTGCGATGCTCGTAACAAATGGTTCGATTTTAGTTTTCGTTCGGCCAATAGGAAACGACGATTCTTAACCACGCTCGCTCTAGAGCGTCAGTTTTGTGGCAAGAATCTTTTCATATCTGAACTGGCAGCGAATGATGAAACCACCGATGAACGCGATCTTTCCGATCGTGAATATCATTCGGATTATGAGACAACCGTGAGTGGACGGCGTAGTCGTCGGGATAATAGAGTTGGAGTGGCAGGATCGCATCGCGGCGGGGGTGTCAGTGATGTCGATGGTGGTAGCGGTAGCGGTGGTATAGTTGAGGCCAGTGACAGTAGTTTAAATTTACAATGCAAAGAAAATATTTATGGTGTCGTGAGTGGTGGTAGTGGTAGTAGTTCGGTACCTGAATCGCCCACCAAACAGCAATATAAATTTTGCGATACTCTACCAAAACAAACAACGCGGCAAACGTCCGCGACATTGGCGACGAATGGTGGCAAAGAATCGATTTACGATTACAGCACGAGTTCATTGGGCCGTCGCCGATTGGGCAATTGGTTTCGAAAATCAAAAAGCACTAATTCAACGCCCAATCAATCACCAACTCATCAACCTTCAGTACTGGGTGGTGCATTGCAAACAAATTCTGATAATTCCTCGTTAAGCAGTCCGGCTTTGGGTGGCTTCAAGTCAAAAGAATTGACATCCAGTGTATCGTCGTAAAGCGAGGATCATTGATCAGAAGAAAAAAAACTTGGCAACTTTCGGTTTAGTCATTTTCCTTGAAGTAGAACCTCCTAAATGTCAATTAAGATAATTAGCCGTAAAGTCTATTCGATGACAGTTTTGTATCATTAAAATTTTACACCCAACGGATCAGTTGGCAAAGCTCTCGACTTTGCTGTGCTAAAAACAATAAATACCATTTTTTCGGGATTCCATGAAAATTTTAAAATGTCAGTTCAAAGACAATTTATTTATTATTTGTTTTTTAAGTCAATTTAATCAAGAAGTGGAAATGGAAGTCCTTATTTTTTACTTCTATTAAGACAAGTATATTTAAATAATTATCATTTACTTTAAACTCGTTTTTAATTTATTAATATTCACCGTCTTATTTTTTTGTAATTCTAGATAAAAGTTCTAAAGCAAAGAATAAATAGATACTTAATAATTTAAGTTAACTTTTTAACTGTTATAATCGCGTTATTTTTTAAATTAGAATTAACTAAGCGAACAATTTACTCGAAAATATTGAATTATTATTATTGTAAATTTGTTAAAACTATTGATAAAATTACAATTAAATTAATTTAAATTTTAGCAGTTAGAGAGAAAATATTTTATTTTTGAAAATAATTTAATCCTCGAATATAAATTCAATTAAATAAAGAACAAACATTAAACTGTTTAAAATATCGTAAACAGCAATTTTATTTTAATTTTATATATTTGTCTTCTTTCAATTTTTTGTTTTTAATATTTATAATAAATTCTTTTTTATTATATTTTTGGTTTACATTGATGGAATATCTTCAACAGTCTTTTTCGAAACTTTCTTTCTGTTTATTCTCAATTAATATTATAATCTTGGTTGCTGAAAAAGAGTTTTTTTCTAATAATTTATTTTAATATATGAATTTCTTCTTGAGTGAAATTTATGAATTTCTGATTGCGTGAAAACAACAAATAAATTGTCGCTACATTTTCAAAACGAATTATGTTTGAAAAAAAAATTAAAGCAATTTGTTTTAAGAATTTACGTAATCTTATGTGGGGAGCTCTATAATATTAATAGTTCCTTTTTGGAAAAAATATTCGCTAGAGTAGTTTTTAGAACAGATACCTGGCAACACTCCATCGTTTAATGACAGCGGATTTAGCGAAAAATCTGCACTAGTGCCGCTTTCGTTAAATCTTTATGTCTTAAATCTAGAAACTTTCGTTTATTTCGTTTTATGGATAACTCGACGTTATAAACTTGAATTCGAAATATTAGTAACAGAAATTAATAAGACCAACGTACGGCAACGTCAAGGTCTGGTAAAGGCTGGGTAGTGGACTGATTGTAGGCGGGTTATTTTCTATTTTAATTCAATTATGAATTTTTAAGGGGCTCACAATCCAAATGGGAAATACTAATCATGACTGCATAAAATACAGGCGTAACTCTATAAACAGAAACTATAGGAATAATCCATTTAACGAAAATAAGAAATAAGTTATTCTTTTATCGTACAAAATAAACAAAAACCTTTTATGTAGAATTTAGAAAAATGTTGTTACTGTAGCAAAGCAAACAAACAAAAAAAGAAGAAAAACCGAAATAATACAAAACTAAATCTAAAGAAGACGCACAGCAAATTTATGCACTTTGAAAATAGCCAAAGAAATTACAATAAAAACAGAACCCAAAAAAAGAAATAGTATGAAGTAAACTATCCCACGGTATAAAATTGGTATTATGAAAATATATATATATTTAATAATTTAAGAAATATACACACTTATTTAGATATAAAAATAACGAGTAACGAGTACTGCGTTCATCACCCAACTAAACCAAACAAAACAAAACTATAAAACGAGTAACCAGAAAGTTTTATAACGGTGCAAATGCACTACTGTTAAATTTAAAGGAAAAAAAATCATTGAACCAACTTAAATATTAAAAAACAACAATTCAAAACTGAACATCTACTAATGGAATGACTTATACATGCATGAAAGGAAATTAAAATAATATAGAGGTAAAAGCAAGAATTATTAACACTAACTAAAAATTAACAAAAAAAATTAATATGAATTGCAATTGTTCTTTTTTTGATAATACTGCAGATCAAATGTAATTTCTTTATTAATTTGACTAATAATTCTTAGATTTTTCTCGATATTATTTATTATGGTAGAACCTGTAAAGGGGATTTGCAAATTTGTTCCGTTTCTCTCCGAAGTGTTATGATTGATTCTTTATTAATTGATAATAATTTGCTTACTTTCTTCATCATTTATTTTGGTTAGTTGCTTGCAACTCGAAATGACCAATTCCCAATACGTTGTTAATTTGGTTTTTTATCACTCTTAGAGATATCAAATGTGTCAGACAATTTTTAAACCTTTTACGTGAAAGTTTTTTAATACCATTTCGAAATCAATTCTATTTGTTATTCGTTGGTTTTCCCTTAATTAAAAATCAAATGCAATAAAGGTGGCAACTCCTTGAAATTAGCGGACATTATTAAATAAAATAAACAAATTTTAACTGCAAAAAGGAAATATTTAATAATGGAATTAATTAATTTAGTTACTAAAACTTTTAGTATTTTGAAACAAATTTTCTTTTAATATTTTATGAAATTATTAAACTAAAGGGATGAAAAAGGAGAAACTATAAAAATAGGAGAAGTGTTAGAACCTTTCACATTAACAGACGGCTTAAAGGACGATTAAAGAATTTTTAAAACAAATTTTAAAAATTTTCTGATAAAATTATTATTTTCCAACAAAATATTAAATCTTCGTTAAATGACTTTACAAAGTATATTTTTCGAGCTGTTTTAGAAATAGAAAACAAATCAGAGATTACGCTAAGATTGCGTTAATGAAGCTTCGTTCTTTTTCAAAGAAAATTATGAATTACTGAATGATAAAACGGTCAATTTCTAAATCTAATTTGGCTAAAACTATATAAATTAAGAAGAAAAAATACAATAAATTTTTAATAAACCCACAGAAAGTATTATTGGTTGATTGATTGATGGTAGAACAATGATGCAATTAAAAGCAAACGATATTGTAAACTATTAAATCTCGATCGTATTCAGTTCGAAAATGTTATCGTGTGAGAAACTATCGTATAAAATTTAATTATTTCGGTTATTTAGATTAGAAAAATTATTGAAAATAAAAACTGTTAATCTCAACGAAAATGAGAATAATAATTATAATCATAATTACATTCAGCAATAATATTTAATTAAACTATTTAATAGTTGAAAAAATGTTAGAGACTTTAGTTGAACTAATTAAATTGAATTTAGAGACACAAAACACACACGCACACACATGTATACATACAATCACACAATGGTAAATCTAAAATAGATAAGCCGTGTTGGATTTCTTTTTTGGGAAGTTTTATCTTTTTGCAAACGAAATTGTATTGAAAAATTTGTATTTTATGCAAAGCAAGGTAAAATTGTTTCAAAAAAAAAAACAAGAAAACAGTAAACTATACTAGAAACATGTACTACGACTGAAAACGAAGTTATAAAAGAAAAAATATAATTAATATTATACAATATTATAAAGAAAAATAAATAATTATATGTATATCATATACTCGTAAATACCAACATATTTATTACATAGTATTATATGGTACATATTCTGCCTAAAACGAGTATATATTTATACATAAATTTATTTAAAAAAAATAAAGTGTTTTTTATTGCAAACGTCGTCGTTGGGCACTGAAATAGTGTGAAAGCGCTTATATTCTTTTAATTTCTTTTTAACTTAATAAACATATCCTTAAGTTCAGATTTCCTCTCTTTAAAATCGTTCCCTCGATCAAAGTGTATAGACTGCTACTTCCGCAGAGAGAAGTTTCGGATTCTATACGAAAAATCGCATTGCCTCACCAACTTTACTCGTTGCGCCTCAATTCCCGTTTTCCTGTTTCACATACTTGCATACAAGCAACACATACGAACATAATCACTTACATGTTAATCGCCATATTGATGCTCGCCAGCAAACTGTCAAACCACACGCGCTCGAAAGCGTCGGCAACAGCGTTCATTGTCGTCGTATTTGCGAAAACACTAGGCCACAAACCAAACAACAACAAATTGTATATTGATAGCTATGAGAAGGAGAAGCTGACGCTGACTGGTTGACTGCTGGTGCTGTTGTTAAATCTCATTACGTTTATCAATTTGTGAATTGTGGAAGTGTTTGCAGACCTCGATGTGATTCAGCCAAAACAGGTAAGTTTTCATTACATATTTTCACTTAACACATTTACTAATTTATACAGAATATGTTACTTGTTCAAAATTCTTATTTAATTTTGCTTTTAATAAGCGGGGAAATTAAAATTTTTATGAAATACTGACTTCCGTTTCACTACTGGCGGAACTGGAAGGCACAACCATTTTCGTTCTCTAATACTGCCATATGTGCGAGTGAAATGGCAACAATGATTACGTGTCTAGGGATTATGCGCCCTGAATATTCCGATTCGAATAATCGGAAATGGTTTCAATTTCAGGTGGAAGAAACTGCAAAAGCAAGGATAATTTTAGACTAAAATAAAAAATGCTAAGCTGTCAGAATTTCAAAAAAAATTTTCTTGGGTATCAGTCCCGCATTTGTTCGCTGTCATTTGAGAGTGTTGCTTCTGTTCGGAAAAAGGGGACGTGAGAGATAAGAAAATAGAAATAATTTTTGTTCTTAACTGCCGTATAATATAAAAGCGAACGACTACAAATTTGGTTTTACTTTCGACTCTCGCCGAATCACATCAACGTATATTTAAAATAGTAAAGCAAAACCGAGGAAGGTCAAAAGAAAGCGAAATTTCGTTTTTGCTTCGTTTTAAATTATAAATTCAAAATTCTAAATTCAAAATTGCACAATACAATTACACGTTCAATGGAACTGAAACCTTCAAAGAAGCTATATATGATTTTTTGAAATATGTATTATGAGAAATTTCATTTGTCAATCAAATATTCTTGACGGCTTAATGAGCCGTACTTTTATTAGAAATATAAGCCATGTAGCTGGAATATATAAGTGTAAGCACGTCTTAATTTCTAACAAAACGCTTTCCAGAAGTTTGACGACGTTGGGTTCATTCACTAGTGCGAGAGCATGTCGTATTTTATCTCGTAGTGCATGAAATAAAAATGAGTAATTATTTGAAAGGTCAAAAATTAAATCTAAAGCAAGTTTTATTACATTTTTTGAAATATGTCCCATTGGCTGTTATTTGACGGAATGGTTGAGAATAATAAAAAATTATAATTAGTGTGGAATGGTATTTAGGTCATACTGGTTCTTCATTTGACAATGTTAAGAATGCAACACTGATTCCCAAATTGTCAACTTCTTCATGTATTCATACCAATAACAAATGCTTTTGCTTATTGCCTTTGTTTTGATTGAAAAGCAAACCTATAGAGAAATCACTGAAAGGCGAAAACGAACAAAAGTATAAATGACAAACCTGAAATAGTGCGTGCTTCACTTCCTTTTCCTTTGTTTATTTGAGTTTTTGTTTAAATTCTTTTCAAAACTGAATTAATTTAAAGCATTTTTGTTAAATGTTTTGAATGATAAAGGATAGAGTAAACGAAGGAGCGGTTGCTTTTGTACAAATTTTAAATACGACGCGTTGCTTAGAAAGATATTGAAAATGGTCGGGGGCAGCGGTGGAAGCAAGGTTGTGGCCACACTGCGTGCCGATGGTAAAGTGTATCCCACTGAAGGATGTGCAACAAATTATGCCAATTTAATAAACTATAAAATAGTAAGTGAAATATTTTCATACTTTGCCTTTTCATTTCATTTTCTCATTGAAAATCTAACTTTGACAGCGTACAGAAGGTGAGCACAACAAATCCATGAATAGTAGCGCTCTTTGCAGCACAACAACTGTTGTCGATTTGGGCAAACAATTGCTTCAATGTGCTCGTGATAGTGATATCAATGGTGTTAAAACAGCATTATCGCGCGGTGCTCCCTACACGAATGATTGGGTAAGTTCGGAAAATAGAAATCTCTGGAATTGCATTAGGAAGCAACAGGTTGTGAGAGAGATGGGGTGGTAATGTCACTGGACATCCTAAATGGAATTCCACTGAAGAACAGTTGAAGTGGGATCCTTAAAATTATAGTAATATCGTACTATTTAATAATTCAGTACAATAACAAACCTATGTTCTTTTTCGCCAAACTAGCTTGGCATGACCGCTCTGCATTTTGCCGCAATGAATAATCAATACGAAATTTGTGATTTGCTCCTGAAAGGCGGTATCAATAAGGACTCGAAGACTAAGGTGGACCGTACGCCTTTACATTTAGCCTGTTTCTACGGGCATGAACGTATTGTTGAATTGCTTCTATCAAGAAAGTGTGCCATTAATCCCCGGGATATGGTATGACAATAATAATAATAATAATAATAAACCTCGTACATCAACAACGCTATTGACATTATTTTCTTACAGCTTCGCATGACTCCTATACACTGGGCTGTCGAAAAACGACATAAAAACATCGTTCGTCTATTGATCAAACATAACGCTGACGTAACACTTCCGTCCAAATTTGGTAAGACACCCATAGCTTTGGCAGTATTAACAGAACAGGCGGATATACTGGAAGAGCTGGAGGCAGCAAGGCAGGCCCAAATTAATCGAAAATTCAATGAGGAGAATGAAGTAAGTTGATAATATGGTCAGTATGACCGAACTGGAATTTTTTAAATTGAGTAGAAATAATCAATTACAGAATTATTTAGTAAATAAGAATTCGTACAATTAATAATATTTATTCTCTTTCGACGGATGATTCCTTTATGCCTTTCACTCAAATTTCTTTTTGAGTTTTTCAAATTTTGTTCAATCGTATTTAAGTGGTTTTACTTTGTAATCAATGTGAGTGTGTAATTATTGGATGTGCATTGAAATATATCCTGCGACGGTTTTTTAAATTGTGCGAATGAAATTCTGTTTAACATTTTAGTATTTGTTTGTTTTATTTGCGAAATTGTTTTTCAAACAATTCAGCGAATTTCACACGAAAAGTGTTAAATATTATTAACGTTTTGTGTGTTTTATTTCGTTTTCTTCCACAATATTCTCAACACTAAAAAATCAAACAATATATATTTAACTGCATAAAAGAAGGAGAACAAGAATTTCAAAGTATGTATGATTTCTTTAGTATTTTCTATAAAAATTATGGAACAATTTGGCAATTTAATAACTTGATTATTTCTTTGGTTCTTATTTTAATTACATACTCTTCCAAATTATCCTCTTCAATTTAATTACGAAATAATATTTAGCAATTCATAATTAAGAAATCCTCTGAAACATTTTTAGACTGAAACCTCAGAGGCAGTTAATTCGATTTTGGGAGGTATGAATAACAATAATCATGAGGTTATCGAAGAACCGGATGCTTTACGAAAAATTGACATGGACGTAGAGGATGACTTTACAATAGATGCTGATTATTCAGAATCTAAAATCAATTTGGATAATATAAAAGGTAATTTCCATCAGAAGTGGGAAAATATTTATAAGTGCATTTGTAGATGTATCCACGCAACATCGAATGTAGTTTATTTTGCCATTGTATTCAACGATTTGCGACTTTAGGGATCATAAAAGATTATACTCAAAACTTTTATTTTCTTTTACTCTATAGATAATGATTTTGCTTCCTTATTTATTCTTTTATCTTCCTCTTAGTGTTTAAATTCTAAGCCAATAATTAAACTCACAGTGTGCAGTGCGTTCAATTAAGATTATATAAAGTTTTGTGTGCTTGTTGCAGGTTTCGAATCGACTCGCCTTTTCAGCTGTTGGACACTACTTTGGATGACCTTATGTCAAGTAAGGCTATGCCAATTAGTTGAACAACAACTGACGAAGCGAATAAGCCCCTTGAGCCTTAGAATAAGCCCACTGAGTCCACCCTTGCTCTCGTGAGCTTTAGAAATTACGAAAAGAATTGAATAGACTTAATTCCGAAGGGTAGAGAATTATCCGTGTAAATGAATATCATATTAAGGAATATGACTGTTTTTAAGAATAATTAATTTGGCCTCAAGACACCGAATAAATCCATAAATGTGATATATTTTTAATAACATAATTTAACTTTGTTTCTTTGTTATATCGCTTCATAACAGAAACGGCTATATTCGATAACTCAACGATTAATCTGCTCAAAAGCCATGGAATATCGATGATACAGGATGCCGATGATGAATCGAAGCATTTATTAAATACGGCTTTGCAGAATGGACGTCAACTGGTGCTTTCTGAGGGAGGTAAACTTTTACTGAATGAAACCATAAAAAGGCAAAATAATGCCAATTTAATTAAACACAACAACAGTTACAATAATAGTCACAATAATATCAATAATGCAATAGTGCCAATTCGAAGTAAAATCGATTTACAAAATTCGAAAACCTCTGCTATATCGCATCACGGAAGTCTTAATACAAAACTACGCCCGAATATTATATCGAAAGCAAAAGATAATCCAAGTATTGCTAAGAATAAGGTAAACATATAATCCATGTTCGAAATTTTGTGCAGCTTGTTAATTTGGTTTGGTTTCTTTTTTTAAAATAATTTTGAAGAATATAAGAATTATATCGTTGAATGATTTTAAAAGACTCTACGGAAATTCCAACATCAAAACTATGCAGAAACTACCAGCTTCATTTGCCAAGTAAGAATAAAACGTATTTGTTTTATACGTTTCGTTAGAATTCCCTCCATCTTTTGTTTTTAGCTCCCGCTTAGTAAAGCAACTGGTAGAGGAGGCTAAATTGGAACCACAAGAAAAGAAACAACAAACGAATTTGTGCGAAAAATCACAGACAAATGAAAAGGTTTGTTTCAGCTGGAGCTGATCACTTTCGATTAAATCGTTAGTGTAGATCATTAGTTAATTAGATTACTTCCTAAGATCAAATAAATTTTAAGTATATCATAGATCAATTAAAACTTTAATTTGATTTTAATTATTTGAATTACCAAGAATGAACATGCAATTTATTCAATGTTTAGCTTAATTTTTATTAGCTAATTTCCCTTTATATATCTTCCACGCCTTCTTACGCACTTGAAGAATCATTCGGTAAACAGAAACTCCTGATTTTTAAATCAGAGATTAAGAAATGTTTCCTTAATATGTATTTTTTTATAAATAAAGGGTTTACTAAATCAGATTTGTTTTGTTGAATTTATATTTATTTATAATATTTTACGATTTTTTATATAGATTTTATTTACCTTTTATTTTATAAACCATTATTTTTCTCATTTTCAGTCCAAATCAAACGATGAAACTATTGGTCCATTAAAAATCAGCAAGGATTCAATTATAAATGATTTTGATCCAATGTCAAATATTATACAAGTCGGTGCTTCAGACAGTGAATTTGATGATGGCTCTGATAATGAGCCAATAATGTCCGCAATAAAATCGACACAACCTGTGCGTTTTATACCCGCCAAGCGTGTGGAACACATCGGTTCAATACAATTGCGTTCAACTCCATCTGAATCGGCAGTGGCGACTAACCATAGAATTGCTTCAGCCACTGTTAGCAAACAATCATCAACAGCATCGCCTTCAACAATGTCCACAAATGCGAATTCGACCACTGCCGTTTTACCGTTATTGAGTATGCCTGAGATTTGTCGCCAGCTTTTGGAATTGCGACGACAAAACGATGACTTACGCAGAAAATTTGATTTGGCTCAGAAGGAAAAAGAAGAAATGCGCCAACGTTTAGAACGTCTAGAGGAATTATTGCTTGTGGAGAAAACAGAAGAGGTTTTTATCGAATCCTAGTTAACGATTCTTACATAGGAACCTGGTGCCTGGAGAGTACATTCAATATTGACTTTTCGAAACGTTTCATTATATCGTAGGTATCACTAGGTTATCAATATTTGTACATAAAAATCATTAAATTAATTTCTTCATTTTCGTAAAATCGTAAATTATTTGCATTGAAGTCGCTTTTTATTTTGGTTTTCCTTTTTCAAGATAACGATTTCATGTTTAAATCCTTCCATATTCTTGTTGTTCAACTATTGAGAATTGAATATAATTTGAAAAAGTAATATGAAAAAAATTTACAAATATGGAAAAAGATTTATTTATCTTAAAATTTTGGTAATTAATTGAAGTCAATTTATTAAAATTATTATTATATTTATTAATGCTAGTGCGTAATTGTTAGTGTTGTATTAACTTAAGATATGTCGAAAAGCTGGAGACATCTGTTAAGCCTTAGAGTTTTGTACTTTTCTAAAATAAAAGGAGATACGTACACGATATCCACGTATATTTGGAGTCTAGACTTATTTAAATGATAGCAGAGTAATATATATGAAATATATATTAAGCGCATTTGTTATATTTCCTAATAAATATTAAAATTCCTTACGTAATAAAGAAAATTTTATAAGGTCTATTTAATTTTTTGGTTGGTGAACATTAGTTCTTTAATGTACTTTCCAATTTTTGTACATTTATGCTTCATCCATCCGCAGATATTGTCCTTATTGAGAACTTGTTTATAGGAGGTTCAAAGTCAGGAGTTATCAAAATACAGTTTATACATACTTGTAAATGAAATGGAACGCATTGGAAAAAATTTAAAAGGAAATAGATTTTTTGGAAAAAAATTAAAAGGAAATAGCGAAACATATATTTTTGTCAAAAGCAGAATTACAAATAAAGATGTGTGGGAACGTAGAAAAGAAAGATTTTGAGACAATATTTGTCATACGCATCATGCACTATCAGGCTAAAACATTTTAAGAAGTATGGGATGAACGGAAGAGTTCTTCATCAACAACTCGAATTTTCAGAAATTTAACGGGAAAGGTTAAATTTTTTTGCGAAATAAAGAAACGGTACTTTAGAATATGTTCTAATTTTATTTAATAAAGCTATTCATCTCATACAACAGCAATAAGTCAACAGCAATGGTTTTCAAGTGGAGTATATATATATATATATATATATATATATATATATATATATATATATATATATATATATATATATATATATATATATATATATATATATATATATATATATATATATATATATATATATATATATATATATATATATATATATATATATATATATATATATATATATATATATATATATATATATATATATATATATATATATATATATATATATATATATATATATATATATATATATATATATATATATATATATATATATATATATATATATATATATATATATATATATATATATATATATATATATATATATATATATATATATATATATATATATATATATATATATATATATATATATATATATATATATATATATATATACATATATATATATATATATATATATATATATATATATATATATATATATATATATATATATATATATATATATATATATATATATATATATATATATATATATATATATATATATATATATATATATATATATATATATATATATATATATATATATATATATATATATATATATATATATATATATATATATATATATATATATATATATATATATATATATATATATATATATATATATATATATATATATATATATATATATATATATATATATATATATATATATATATATATATATATAATATATATATATATATATATATATATATATATATATATATATATATATATATATATATATATATAATATATATATATATATATATATATATATATATATATATATATATATATATATATATATATATATATATATATATATATATATATATATATATATATATATATATATATATATATATATATATTATAATATATATATATATATATATATATATATATATATATATATATATATATATATATATATATATATATATATATATATATATATATATATATATATATATATATATATATATATATATATATATATATATATATATATATATATATATATATATATATATATATATATATATATATATATATATATATATATATATTATATATATATATATATATATATATATATATATATATATATATATATATATATATATATATATATATATATATATATATATATATATATATATATATATATATATATATAATATATATATATATATATATATATATATATATATATATATATATATATATATATATATATATATATATATATATATATATATATATATATATATATTATATATATATATATATATATATATATATATATATATATATATATATATATATATATATATATATATATATATATATATATATATATATATATATATATATATATATATATATATATATATATATATATATATATATATATATTATATATATATATATATATATATATATTATATATATATATATATATATATATATATATATATATATATATATATATATATATATATATATATATATATATATATATATATATATATATATATATATATATATATATATATATATATATATATATATATATATATATATATATATATATATATATATATATATATATATATATATATATATATATATATATATATATATATATATATATATATATATATATATATATATATATATATATATATATATTATATATATATATATATATATATATATATATATATATATATATATATATATATATATATATATATATATATATATATATATATATATATATATATATATATATATATATATATATATATATATATATATATATATATATATATATATATATATATATTATATATATATATATATATATATATATATATATATATATATATATATATATATATATATATATATATATATATATATATATATATATATATATATATATATATATATATATATATATATATATATATATATATATATATATATATATATATATATATATATATATATATATATATATATATATATATATATATATATATATATATATATATATATATATATATATATATATATATATATATATATATATATATATATATATATATATATATATATATATATATATATATATATATATATATATATATATATATATATATATATATATATATATATATATATATATATATATATATATATATATATATATATATATATATATATTATATATATATATATATATATATATATATATATATATATATATATATATATATATATATATATATATATATATATATATATATATATATATATATATATATATATATATATATATATATATATATATATATATATATATATATATATATATATATATATATATATATATATATATATATATATATATATATATATATATATATATATATATATATATATATATATATATATATATATATATATATATATATATATATATATATATATATATATATATATATATATATATATATATATATATATATATATATATATATATATATATATATATATATATATATATATATATATATATATATATATATATATATATATATGATGTTATACTCAAATTTTTTGGTTTTGGCTGGGATATTCCTTTTGAATTACCCCTATTAAAAAATTCCACGGGAAATAATTCCATATGGCAACCTTATTCTTTTTATTGTTTGATTTACCAAATGTCAACAAATTATGGGATTGAGAACGCACGTGCGGAATTCTAGGTGAAGTATTGAGTTTTTAAAATGGTTCGTAATAGTTTTGTTACCTTTTATACGATAAACTTTAAATATTGTAATTATTTATTAGCGAAAATCAAAGGACGATGATATACCAGGATTTCCGTCAGCGGTAAACGGCAGTGACGAGAATGAACCCAGACCAAAAAGCAAGAATAAGATCAAGAAAAGTGGCGGCTTTCAGTCTATGGGGCTGACTTATGAAGTTTTGAAGGGAATCACAAAGCGTGGATATAAAGTGCCGACACCTATTCAACGTAAGGTAGGCAAATGGTTTAGATGCGCTTCTTTTGCCACACAATTCATATACATAAACTTTTATCCTATTGAAGACAATCCCGCTAATACTGGAAGGGCGCGATGTTGTAGCCATGGCTAAAACAGGCTCCGGTAAAACTGCTTGCTTCTTAATACCGATGTTTGAGAAATTAAAGCGTCGGGATCCTACGAAGGGAGCGCGTGCTATAATATTTTCACCCACGCGAGAACTGGCAATACAAACTTATAAATTTATCAAAGAATTGGGTAAATTTATGGAATTAAAAACGATTCTAGTGCTGGGCGGAGATTCTATGGATTCGCAATTTTCCGCAATTCATGCTTGTCCCGATATCATTGTTGCAACACCGGGTCGCTTCATGCATTTGTGTGTTGAAATGGATCTGAAATTGGGTTCTGTGGGTGAGAGTTAAGAAAGTAGTTCTGATTCCAAGGCATGAATCACTTGTTTTTTAGAATACGTTGTTTTCGATGAGGCAGATCGATTATTCGAAATGGGATTTCGTGAGCAACTTAATGAGGTATTGCATCGTTTACCTTCGTCGAAGCAACTGGTTATGTTTAGTGCCACTCTGCCAAAGCTACTGGTGGACTTTGCTAAGGCTGGTCTGAGTGATCCTGTGCTGATACGTCTAGGTATGTTCACTTTAATATCAATTTTATCACTTCAATATCAAATAAAATATTTCTTCCATCATTCCAACTCAGATGTGGAATCAAAGTTGCCTGAAGGATTATCTCTAAAGTTTCTTTATTGCCGTCCTGACGAACGATATACAGCACTTGTTATACTGCTTAAATATGTGATTCCAAACGATGCGCAGACCGTGGTTTTCGCAGGCACGCAGCACCATGTGGAATTGATATCTTTCGTAATACGTTCAAATTTCTATTATTCTGCGAAGTTTAATATTATATTCAAACTAGATTTTGACCCAAGTGGGTATATCTAACACCTCCGTCTGTTCCAATTTGGATCCGACAGCACGCAAAATAAATACTGCTAAATTTGTTAACAAAAAGGTATCGGTACTGATTGTAACCGATGTGGCGGCACGTGGAATTGACATACCTAGTCTTGATTATGTAATCAACCTACATTTCCCTGGCAAACCAAAGCTATTTATTCATCGTGTGGGTCGTTGTGCACGTGCAGAGCGCACGGGAACCGCTTACTCAATATTCTCGAATGATGATGCTGCTCATCTCTTGGATTTATATCTTTTTCTAAATCGCCCTTTTAATATAAACGATAGTAAAACCATTGGCAATATACCACAAGATCTCTTGGAAGAAGAACACCTTTCTGTGACGGAAATTAAGAAAAGCAATAATATTGTAAGTTGGCTCACATTTTCATTCACTTCCCTCCTAATCAACTTTTTTTGTGATAGAGCGGTGTTTTGCGTGTCAGCGAAAATGCTTACAAGAAGTATCTATCTTCTCGTCCTGTTGCCTCCATTGATGCCAATATGAGAGTGAAGAAGATAAAATTCTACGCATTAAAGCCTTTGGAAGATTTTTTGACTGCTGCGCCTCTTCTCGAGCAGGCTGCAATGGTACGAGGTAGACAAGGAATGGATTCTAAAGAAATGCTTGTGAAAGAGGAGCGTAAACTACACGAAGAGAAACACGAGATACTTCTTAAAATGCGCAATTTTCGTCCTTCAGGAGTGAGTTTGTTAAAAAAGAAATTGCTATTGAATAAATGAGGCTCTCTTAAGTAAACATAATTTCTTCTCAGACAATATTCGAATTGAATTGTACACAAAAATCCATACCTTTTAAAATAATGAAAGAAAAACGTTCAAAACATGGCGAGATCGTTGAAAAGTATCGTGCGACCATGGAGGAAATGGACAAGAAGGAACTGGATAAACAACTTCAATTAAGCAAGGAAAATGCGAGCGAGGTTTAATATACACTTGTACAATTTAAACGAAGTAGTTTTTTTACAATAATGTTTGCAGGCACAAGTAGATGATGATGAAATTAAGAGTACCTTCGACAGAGTTGTTGCGCCTAAGAAACGACGCAACATGGATGATTTGTATAAAACGAAACCTAAGAAGAATAAAATCAAATCGGATTCCGTTAAAGATATTGAGAATTTTGTACCGTATCAGTCCGCTGATAAAGTTACCGAAGATGGTCTCGCCATCAATTCATTTGAGCGCCAAGCAATGAACGCACAGTTCTCGGTTGTCGATCGAGAGGAGCGGTATAAACCAGGTCTAAAAAAATGGGATCGTATAAAAAAGAAAATGGTTTCTGTACAAGATCCCCGCTCCGGTAAAATACGTACCGAATCTGGCGCATGGATTTCAGCGTCGTTTAAGACTGGTCGCTATAACGATTGGAAAGAAAAGACCAAAATCGAAGAACAGTTACAGCGTGAGGCGGTCGATGAGGGTGAAACGCCTTTTGAAACCCTTTCTCATGAAAAACGGCATCCCGTAAATCGACATGCGAGGCACAACGCCAAGATAGAGGCGAAAAAACGTACGGGCGCTGGCGACAAAGAACTACGTCATCCAGAACAAATTGTCAAGCAGCGTTTGCGTCTTGAGTTTATTAAGAAACGGCACGCAGAAAATGCGGCACGTAAAGCAGAAAACCGTAAGCGAAGTATGCGTAAGAATCAAAAGCCGAAGGGTAAAGTTGCAAGCGCGAGTAATGCAGTTAGAGGAAAAGGCAACCGACTAAATAGGGGGATAAGTAAAGGAGTAGGAAGGCGTAAATAAAATAATGTAATATTCAAATCTTGTGAACATAGTTATTATTATTGAACTAAAAATTCTTAAAAGTGTAAACAAAATTCATTAAATTTTTTCCTGACTCAACATCGAAGTTATTGCGGTCAAAATCTCCTTAAAGTGCCATAATTTACGCAATAACCGAAATAAAGTTGATTGCACCGTTCGTGAGCACTGTTTATGTTTCAACAATTGTGAAATCACATTCATTTCGTTTGTAACAACGAGACGGAATTTTCAAAACGAATGTATATCTTTAAGGTGCATTCAAGGAGTGAGTCAAGGTGTTAGGGCCCAACCAAAATAAAGTACCAAGTTAGCAATCATATAAGGAGTCACGTGCTAGGATTGAAAAATCCATCATTGATCTATCATTGAAGGTTTAGGAGAAACGGAATCTTTTTCGGAAGGGTCATGCGTCATGTGTTTTTGTAAATTTTCAATGAATTCTGTCATATTTTTAAACTGCAATATATGAAAATATACTTTCATATGAGCTCCTACTATGTAGCGGTGCAATACATTTTTATACTGCTTAGTCAATGCACCCGTTAGAAATGAACGGTTATCAATACACCATATTTATCCATGTAAGAACAATGCGTACATTAAGATTAATGCAATGTTTTCGTAGGAATCAAATGGTCATCTAAAGACGTGCTTCATCGCTATTCCGTGTAAATTAAAAATGGCAACATATATAATTTTTTGTTTTAGTTTTCAACAACTACACTTTGATACGAAATTAGTCGAGAGGCGTAGCATGTTTTCTGTCTTTTAAGTACATTCCGGTTATATTGTTTAACCCTTGACTTTGCATCGCCAGAATATGTGTGTGTAATTTGATGGAATCCTTATTTTCATTAAATCACATAAGCAAACGCCTACAAATTTGTTGTAATCAGTCAGCCACTTGTAGTGATGAGTGCTCTCTTCGGGAATAACTTTCCGGGTAATAAATAAACTTATAGATGTTATTTATAAGAAATCGAATTCTCGATACTCGGGAGATATAATAAACATTTTAGACTTTATTTACGCTCTACATATAATGCAGAAAAAATATTGGAGAGGGGGAGGAGGTGTGCTGCATCGCATGTATTGTATAAACAAAAACCACTTGAAAGATACAAATAAAAATTCCGATGCAGTAACGAATTGAGCACGAACTGAAAATAGCATTCTTAAAATTCCACTCTTTTATTGTTGCTTCATTGCGTATGTGTGTGTGTGTGGTTGTTCGCTGTGCTCGCGATTCTCGATATGATGTGAATAAAGATTTGGTTTGTTTTATATTGACCGTAGAGTTATTCGGTTCATACTAAAGCAGAAAAGATGGAATGTATAAAAGACTTGTATTCAGATATTCTTCTGGTGCGTGAATAAGAATACAGTCGTTTTAGTATCTGCATTCAGAAAATTACCAAAACATAATATTTAATTATGTGCGAAGAGGAAAGATTCAAAAGAGCAATCGATTTAGTTATTGAGTGATATTTTTATTGAAATAAATATAAAATTATTTTCACAGTTAGCACTGAAACGCATTCCTCAAAAAAATATACCGCCTGAACATTCTACAAAACCTATAAAATCATCCCGCCAAGATATTTTGCCAGAAAACATTTTATTAATTTTGGTGCAAATTTTCCAACCTCTACGAATTTATTTGACGTTACAAAAGCTTCATTATAATCATCATTAATATCAATTTAATAAAATTCATCAGGCGAACTAAATCGATTTAATTTAAGCTGTCTGGCAATTCTTATCTGTTTAAAAACTTTTAAAATCGCAATTTTTGCATCGAGATTTTCTTCAGCGGTTAAATCCTGAAGCGAGGGGACAAGTGATAGAACGAAATTTGTATCGTCATCAAGAATATTAACCTTATTCACTTCCGTCGATAATCTTTCATTCGTATTCATCGGTGTCGATACAATTGTTTCCACTTCGATTCCTGGCATATTGTTGCTTAGAGAAATCGGTTTGGAATTTGTTGAATCTTTCGATTCATTATCACATTCGTCAGCATTTCCTTGAATATCATCTGGTTGAGTATCATTTCCTTGAATATTGTCTTGTTCAGAAATCACTTCCGGTGGTTCATTTTTTATCGATGGAAATAAAAATGACAATTCATCGAAATAGATATATTTGCGACGTCGATTGCCATTTTCTTCTGATTTTAAACACTTTTGTGCATTCAATTCACGACGAAAACAAGTCCGTAAATTCGCCCATTTCTTTTGAACCGCGTGACCTGACGATATATTTTAAGAAATAATAAAAACTGTTCTTAAAAATCCATTTCACTTTTACCAAAACATCGAACTTAATAATTATTTACGTACATTCTTTAATTCTATCCCTGACGCCCAGACATTTCCAATTGGGTACCGCTGCTTCCGACACTTCTAGCCACAGTTGCTTCTTTTCTTTCAAATTTGAGTATTCTCTTAGGTTTTTATCATAGAGTGCGGGTCTTTTTTTAACTTCTTCTATTAGTCTCTCGATATTCACCAAAGGCGGCATGGCATCATCAATAAAATCGCACACGACCGTCCTCTACCAAACATCAACTGTTTAACGGTGACGTTTTTGAATAGCCATCCCATCTATCCCCATCCATTCATGCACACGTAACCAATTAAATAGTCGGGCTATTGATGAGTGTAGAGTGCTCACTGCGCATGGATAGATATATCGGCCTACAGTCGGCCGATTGCTCCTCTCGATCGTCCGGCCGGTTTATAAATATATGAATGAACGAACTACTGGCACAATTTTTTTAAAAAAAATGGATTTTATAATTTTGAAAAAAAGAATGGACGAATCAAGAAGAGTTGGCGGGGATGGATGAATTGTAGAGATTTTGTGGGATGAACTAAATTCTCTTCTCTGATTTATCCTGCTTTAATTAAGTCGCAGCGACTTTGGACATTTATTTAGTAGCTACAATTGAATACGCATTGCGCAACTGGTTGGCATTCATACGCTCATCTTTTTGTTTAAGAGCTCGACTAATTGGCCGATAAATAAAAAGTCTGTTAGTCGTGAAGACTTCATCACATATCCATCTCTGAGAATTTTGCCAACAATTTTCTTAGATCATTTAACAAAAGCACATTAAACACGTTTTTAAAAGGTTTCAACGTATTTGTTTGATTTTGGTGTTCAGAGAAACTTTTCTGTGAGTGCGAGTGGTATCTAATACAACGAGCAATAATTTAAATTCACCACAAACAAAATCGTTACAATTTTTATTCGTTATACATTCCTAAACCATTACTACTGGATCGTTACGACGATTTATTGCTAATTTTTCATTTTATCTAATTTGGGGAATCATATCAATTTGATGTAATAATTTATTCTTGCATATTTATGTGTATAAATATTAATTATGATTAAATTCGAAATGTTTTTACACGTAATAGAAATTCATAATTAAATTTAAGTTTTATTCGCTAATGAATCGATTGCAAGCGTAATTTTTTAATGACAGATTTTTAAATCCTGATTTTATTCTTATCATCATCTGGATTATTTGGCATTGCTCAACTGCCTCTTAGTATCCTCTGTTTCCAGTTTTCTGATTTTAGTTATTTTTTTGTGAAATTGGTATAAAAAATCTTCTTTGGAGACAAATTAATTATTCTTAAAGTTTCGATTCGATAAAAATATGCCATATATTCTGTAATTATGATTATGATACATTAAATAATTAAAGAAATTTTAAAAATATTAATCATTGTGGAACGAGATTTTCAAAAATTGTTATCCGATGAATCGGGCTCAGCCTCAGACATGTTTTAGTTAAACCCGAAATCGGAAAAGTTTGTGTACTTGTTTTGTTTTTCTTGAAAATAGAACGGGTTTTGCTGGTGGAGAGGGTGGTGAGTACTCATAGAAAACAAATTCAATTAGTACAATTCTTGAAACTTCCTTTCCTTCTTCTGGATCTCTTTAGACTGTACCACACCCTTCACACCTATTGCAGCCTTTCTCTTTTGAAGTGGTATCATAAATCGTATCACGACTCGTTACGTCTCGTTACGCCTGTTTCACGACTAGCACGATCGACATTTTTCTTTTTTCGTCATCCATTCTTCACGCCATTCACTTTTCTCATTGTTTTTAATTTATTAAGTGCCAGAATCGAAATGGAATTATTTTTATCATTTCCAGTCGCGGCTGCAGGCGGTTGCAGGGGTATATGCGGTTAAATCGAATGCACGGAAGTTGTCCGATGTGGATAAACTGATACGAACAAATGGCTTTACTTGAACTAACTAATGTTGTTATTGTTGTTGTTGTTGTCGATGATGATGATGATACGTTACGATGATCACTCTGCATTTCTTAGTTGGTTTGTTTATAATTTTAATGTGGTCTGCTCGGACGACTACTGCGATGTTCGTCTTGGCAGCTTGTACGATTTCGTTTAAACTCTATTTAATATTTTACTGTTGTAAACGAAGGAGCAGACTCCCCCAGAGTAGACTCCAGCTCCGTTTTGATATTGGTTGGACTCAGGCCTTCCAAATGAAAGTATTGTATCACATAACGATGATCAATTTTTTCCATGATTACAAATTCACTAAGAACGTTCACTATTGATGGTTGCCAAAACTTAACAACGTAGCGTCGTCCAACTACAAACTTAAGCTTTATAAAGCTGATACTCTCTACCACAGTCACGCTTTTCAAAGAACAACCGCCATCTATACGTTTGGGTCGGGTACTTCTGGGACAACCTCGTATTTCACTGAACATTTTTTTCGTTTTGATTAACAATTATTAAAATGGATACAAAATTATCTTTTACGCTTAATTTATTATAAAAATTACACTTAATTTATTATAAAAATTACACTTAATTTATTACAAGAATTCATTATAAAAATAATTTTAAATATCAGTCATTGAGCTAAAAATATATTGGCGAATACTCTTGAACGCATGCCATTAATTTATGCCATAAATCGTAATCGCTTGAGATATTTTTAGAACTCACTAAAATTCGCACCCATAGAAGTAAGAGATAAATAGGGTCTATTTGTGATGCTAGAAAGATATACAGAAAGAGAGAGAGAGAGAGAGAGAGTAGGAGATCGCACTTGCAAAAACAGCAGCCGACTTCAACATGTCACTTCCTGTCAACGATTTTGCAGTAGAAGCAGTAAAACCACTTCTTTTGACGCATATATTTTTTTGAAAGTCTTCTCCGTTTTCTTGCGCGTTTTCTCTGCTTCTACTTTTTCTTCTCAGTCATCTTTATTATTTCAATAGAAGAAATGTAAACGAAGTGTTGGAAAAAATATGAAATGAATTAACAAATATTTGTACAGTAGTTTCTCTTTATAATTTTGAAATGGATGCAAAATAGAAAGTCGGTAGCATTTTCAAAAACAAAATTTAAATAATTTTAAATTTCGATTTAAATAATTTAAATTAAATTTTATTTTAAACGTAAAAAAAATCTAGTTCTTCGACTTTATTTTGATACTAGACATGAGTTTTAGACGAGAATGATATCGCTAAAATATTTTCCTTCGTTGGAAAATCTTACTCATCTGATGAAAATAGTAAAATGGTATTTATCGTTCATAAAAAACATTTTCAAAAATCATTTGAATTATATTGAAACACGCACACACACGTACGCTTACCCACACACTTTTCGCTCCATCAAAGTCCGATAAAGGATAAAAAAAGGAGTACGCAGAGATTTGTTTCAAAAATAGAAACTATTAAAAAGAGATTTCCACGAAGAGTTTCTGAACTCGAAACAAAATGAGCAGAATTCAAGCGATCAAAGAGAAAAGATCTTTTAAAAACGTACGACGGAACCGACGAGATATCACTTTTTGACGACCGGGTTCGATGCTATGAATTCGGTTGCTTGATTATTTTCCGCTACTGGATGTGTCGCTGTTGAAGGGTGACATGAAGAAGGAGACCATAGAGAGAGGAGGACGCCCCTTTTGAGATGACGAAGGAAAAGGGCAATATTTTTCTGTTCAGTTTTTTCTATCGGCGCCCCAATCACTTAATGCTTTCTCAGATAAGTAAGTGTGACAGTTCTGGAAAGATGAGGGTGAGGCAGAACGTGTATGTATGTGGTTTGTGTATTCGTTACAATCTTCGTGATAGAAAATTGTAAAAAGCTTGATAATTATCGAAGGAAAGATATTTTCCGGTCACTACGGGTCAACCGAGTTTGATTAAAATTGAATTAATAGAAAATGATTTGAAAAGAGAAAACATATATTCTATATTTTATACATGAGGGCCATTAGTAGGGTTTCAACAAAATGGCGCAGAACTAAAAGCCTAAGATACAAGAGCAAGAAGGAAATAAATTTATTTGTTCATTCAATTAATGACATTTTTTTTATCATTCAATTGCTCTCAAAAAATAAATCAAAATAAATAAAGCCGAAATGGGCGTCATTTCTTTTGATTCGTACGTACAGTAACGAAATATTGCGGCATCACGCATTATAAATATTAAACAAATATTTCAGATGAATGACGAAAGACGATTTGAATTGGGTGAGTACCTGGATTATGGAAAAAATGGACCATCTGGTGCCTAAAGTCGAGGTCGATCAGTTTCTCCCGGAGAGTGAAAAGACTCGCGCATGCGGGACAATAACAATCCAACCTTCTGTCGTTCAATCAACTCAACAAATCGAGTTCGAGGTAATCGAGAAACCACTAAAGAACAAATAACTACCCCCGCCATTCAAAACGTTGGTCACGTGGAAGAAAAAATGGTTGGTCTACAAAATTTCGTTAAAGGGCAGTAGTGTATCGTTATTACGATTAGAATAATAATATTATTCATCATCATCATAATCGCCATCACAATCATCCTCTTCATCTGGCAACGGAAACGAATTTCAACAGCGTTTTAATATTTATTTCCCGTTTCATTTTCAATCAGGCGAGCCTCGATCGACTTAATGCGATGTTTGTTGAATCCGCGTGTACGGGCGTGTGCGTGTGCTTTTGTGTAAACTGGTAAAATGAAAAAAATTTAATGCTTTTAGAGGAGCGAGACAAATTTATTCATATATTTGTTTTTCATCCGATATTCGTATAAAAATATACACCCATAATATTTTATGCATGTTTTATATAATTATGTATGTAAGCCAACAGATGTTCGGCAGGGTGATTAAGAACAACGAATTGCTCTCTTTTTTTGCTTCATTCCTGCTTCAACTCTTCTGAATTGTTTTTGCTTCTGCTAAACATCTTCGATGATATGCGGCTCTCTTACAGCTTTCTACTGTCATTGTTGTTGTTGTTGTTAATGCAATTATGTTCTGCTGATTTCTTATGCTGGTGTTTTAATTACCTAAATCCAAAAGTAAAATCTATATGCATTTTATGCTTCCGTTTGTAACACATTAAAAGAGGTGTGGTAGGTATGAAAAGTATATACATTCTTGCTCAAAATCCCCTCTTGAGTCGTTTTAATGATGTCCGTTTGGCTGTCTGACTGTGTGTGCGTGAGAGGGTGTTGTGTTGGGTTTTGTGTTTGTGTGTGTGTCGAATGGAAGTCGGTTTTTCCATTCCCACACCTATTTTTTAATGGAACAAACTTGCAAAACTTCTATCGAAATTTTGAAGCTGGAATATTTTGACAAATATAACAGTGTTATAACAGTGTTAGATCTTATATATCCACGAATTATTAGATTAAAGCTAACCATGGAAAAGGAACGGTAATACTAACAGAAGGGTGTCACGTCCACCCCAGGCCACTTCGGCCAGGCCGAAGCTAGCAGACTGGCTCAAAATTAAAAGTGTTTCTTTAGAGCTATGACACAGTCCTGAAATGCATCAGTCAAATATATTAAGTCCTTGAGTACGAAGAGGAAGAAGAACAGAGGAAAGACAAAACAAATAAAGAATTGGCTTAAAATGTTTTCCAAATTAACTTGATGGAAATTGTAAGAAGGGTAACGATTATGGCGTATGTTTGTAAAAAATTCGAGGATACACTAAGTATCTTTACACATTCTAAAGAGATCGTTTAGCAAATGATAACACACTTAAGCAATCCGACCGTCCACAAATAATTATTTTTATTCCAGTTATTAATGATTTTTTAAAAGATTGTAGCCCAAATGCATTTTTAGAATGTATACGATTTAATTTAAGTTTTGTTATTAAATCACTGACATTCATACATATTGACGCACACACACTTACTAACAATTGCATACGCATTCCCACTGCACGTTTTTTGGCCGACTAACTTGAGAAAAATTTTAATAAAAACCGCCTTTCTTTCTGTCAATTGTCTGTTTGCCCGGAGAATCTAGATTATTTCAATTAAAATAATTTATTACAAAAAAAGAGAATAAATTGAATGATCAAGACGAACAATAAAATCCACCCATCCGGCCATTGCACGAAAGAAAAGTGCAAGTAAGTGCCTTCATTGTCTCGCTATCTCCCTTTCTCTCTCTCCCTCTCTTTCTGAATTGTTCTGTTCTATTGTAGAAAAAAACCCGCTTGGAATTCTTATTGTACGAAGGGGTTCAATGAACTCATCCATCGGTTTTAATTGAATAATATAGATAGTTTTACGTCTAACAACAACAACAACAACAACAACCACTGCTATTCAACGGTAGCAATCAACAACGAACAAATGTCGGCGACAGTATTTCAGAATTTTGGTGCGCTCCCAAAAGATTGAACTTCAGCGAATTCAAACTGAAAGATTACAGCTCATGAAAGAATGAATGCATATATTCCTACAAGAATTCATTTATACGCCCAGTCAGATCTCCAAGATATTGTATCTCAAAGATACTAGATTGGTCCCATGAAATTCAGTTTTAAATGAAAATGAAGAAAAGGTAGTTAAGTGTATGGTTGGGAGGAAGAGAAAGATAGAAAGTATGTGATATATTATTGTGTGTACACACATTTAACATATTTTCGTATATGCATGCATGTATGCATAAGCCTGGCATAAAAGCTTCGCAGCTGAGCCGCTTCGAATAATTGATCAATTATTGAGGAATGCGTCTAAACGTCATTTAAGAGATCATTATTCCATTTGTACGTATTCGTACTCTCACGCACACACGCTTACATGCAATTGTTGGTTCTTAATATGATAAATTATATGAATTCATAGCCAGACAGACAGACAAATGAAACGGCGAAAATTAATTTATAAAAACAATTTAGAAGAGGCAGACTGATTGACTGGCATTCTGTCATGTAATCATTTTTGCATTAATACTCTCCTTGAAGCAATTGTGTTTACGTGAAAGCGAAAAAGAGAAAGTGAAACTTCTCGCTAAAATTTGGTTTGGCCCAATAAAAATTGGGCGTGTTACTCCAGAAGAATATCAAGAACTCTCAGCAATAGTTCCCTTTAGTCAGATTTTAATTCCTTTCTACGTGGAATGTTTTTGTTGTTGTCGAAATTCGTTGTTATCTTGCATGTCGAAATAACGAGTAATAGCAAAATAAACAAATTCTTTTTTTATTGATCAATTGAAAGTGAATTTCTGTGATTGTTAAACCAAAAGAATCACGAGAATAAGTTTAGCAGTCAAACAAAAAACAATTCATGACCATACGATTGTCTTTTATGTAAATAATTAAATCATATTTCATTTTAAGAAAAAGAAGTAGCGGGATGATTGAACGAAAAGTGGAAAGTGCTTTTTCATTACTTTTTCTTGAAAAGGGTGACACTTGAGAGTCAGTCATTTTCGCTCCCTGCAACACCGCCACCCGTAACCACACCATCAAATTTATGCTTTCGGCAACATGTGGATCACATCAGTTCCATCCGAAAAAACTCCGCTTCGGTCTGCACTCAGTTTCATTCGAACCCTTTGATTTGTTTGAAACAAAACCGATTAAAAGGGAGCAATATCGTGCCACCACATTTTGTCATTTACGCAAGAAGGGGCTGCGTATCGTGAACCACTCGAAATATTGTTTATATGTTTTGTAAGCCATCATTTATATATTCTAAATCCTTCAACTTTTCAAAACTGTCACTCGCCTCCCTTTTAAAATATTATTGCTTTTGAATGAAAGGCCTTCCCCATGAAGGGAAAAATTCGAGAGAATATAAAAGAACATTTTTTACATTGGTTTTGGTTGCTTTCTGAGCGGTTACGAAAAACTGTGATATCACTTGTCAAAAGAATTTAACCACGACCATCATATTGACTGACAATTAAATGGATTAAAATTTTCAAGAAAGGCGTTTTTATGAGTCATCAGGATGTTTGTCAAAGGCCTTATGTCGATAGTTATTGAAGTAGAATATGGTAATCATGTGAAGGATGCAATAAAAAAAAGTAGAATTTACTAATTAACCAAATATTACTAATTTAATTTTGCCAAAATATATCATTCTTAAAATTCAGACTATTTCAAATATTTATTTGATAAATTATGATTGGACGAAAACTGACCAAAAAAGTAAACACTTTTAATCATTTCATAGTGTTGAGCGTATTCTACCTCAACTACTAATTAACATTTACCATTTCTGTAAATTAACAGAATAATTATTCACAGTATTAGCAGAGCAGCGAATGAGAATTTCTTGCTGACTACATTAATAGAAAAGTAACATATAACGGAAAATAACCTAGAGTACACTACCGCCGTAGTATCAAACCAAATAGAAAATAAAAACAAAGAAATCTCTGGAGAGAAATTACCAAACAAGAAAAATTTCCTTCCTCCATTTTGAATTACTCCACACAGAATAATTGCTGAGAGGAATTTCAAGCAATTGAGTAAGGGAAGAGTGAAAACAGTCCCACCCGAGGGTAAAATTTATGAAGAGAATAAAGGTTGATACAGATGTCTATCTTGGCTGTGTAGAAATACATTAATTAACAAAGAACTAAGATAATTAGTTTAGACGACTTAATAAAATTATATTAAATTAGAATCAAAGTTTGCAATTTGTACTTGCAGAGTTTAATCAATGGATGTTAACAGTATCGTTATAGATATTCTCTGAAACAAATCACCAAACCTCAATCTAGTCTGTTTCCAACTTTAGCACAACCTCTTCACGTAGAAGCCACTCAAGGCGTTGACTTTGCTCAGTAAATGCTGAAGCTTCGTTGTGGTCGGTTGTGTCGTGCTCGAGTGCTCGGGAGAAATGGAAAATATAACACACTCAGGCAGATAACGCATATACATATATCTTAATAAAGTAGGAAAAACATCTGCCAAATTGTAAATCAAACACTGTGAAGTGTTTTATTAACGTAAAATCATATCAAAAAATAATAACGGAATAATTAATTATTAAAGATTGGAATTTAATGAAGTCATTTGCAGGCGAGAAATATTGACCCATGAAAAATTAAGGCGAGGCTCAGACTCAAACTAGCAGACCTTAGACGGCTTGGGAGCCTGCAATTTCAGTCCGTGACGATTTGAGAGATACGCGAGTTTTACGAGAATTTTGTTTGTATAGTAAGAAATGCTTTGTTGTACTCCAGTCTGTTTTAGCTGTGAAGTAGATGCTTACGTCACTGTGTTAGTGTTTGTTTACGAGTGAAGAATGCGGTCGCTTATACTCTACTAGTTTGATTATTCACAAAAAATTGCAAATTGTTGGAAACGAACTAAAAAATGTTTCATTTTCATTTAACGAAAATACCTTTCGTTCGTTTGAACGTTCAATTAAATTTAACAATATAATATTTATAACTAAAATACTGAGAATTTTCTAAAGAATACTGCAAATGACTAAAATGTGAAGCAATCGAGCATACAAAAAAATTCCGTGGTCTGAAGTCTTTGGATGGATTTTTTGCGATCGTAAAACAAGTTTTATAATTCCATTATACTTGGATTTTTTGCTGGTTTTAAGCAAGGTACGTTTACTGCATTTACTTTTTTGCCTTTATCCTTCTTGCCAATTTTCGCTTGTGTGCCTTTGGACTTTATGTTTTTGAAAGAACGCCCTTTACATCATCACCTGCGCGCTCTTTGAATTTGTTCTCTTTCCTAATATACTCTATCCAGGAAAATATTACTCTCTTTACCATCCTTAATTGTTTGACTTCGCTCTACAGGTCTGCAAATTTTTAAGATGTGCTGCCACCTATACTCATCATTAATTAAGGTCCTAATAATTATTTCAAATTGCAGAATCTCGTAAAAACATGATAAACACAATAACGAATCTTAAAAAGAGAAATTGTAAAATGTTTTCATTTGCTGACTGAAAAGAATATTACTTCAATGTTAATAAATGAAAGCGCAGAGGAAGCTGTATGAATAGAGAATTGCTTGCAATTTTTAAAACCTAAAATTGAACTGCTAACATATTAATTATTCCGCGGGAATGGATTACAGAAATCGTTAAATCAAAATAATTTTGCTCTAAGAAATATTTTCTAACAGAAAGTATTTTGTTTCCGATTTTGAAGGTTAATAGCATGCTAGAGAATCATTTTTATTTAAAGTATAAAATGAATTTTTAAATTTGTAGTCATGTGTCGTACGCTTATAAGTATAGTTTTATTGAATTCTTAAAAAACATAGCTCTAATTAAAATTTATATCAGTATAAAATGAAAATAAATAATTGCGCTTTACGCACGAATTGAATGCAGAATTTAATTAAATACAAAACAAACATTTTAGATTAAATTAATCATTGCTTATTTTTATAAATTATAATTATAAATTACTAATGCATTTATCACGTCGGGACGGCGTGTAACAACGACAACAAAATCAATTCTCTCAGTTTAAACATAGTCTTCAATTGACAGGCAGAGAACGCACCAAATCAATGTAATCGCTTCCATTATTTCTCTCGTTCTGTTAAAGTTCGTACCGCACTGTTGAATATTTGTTTTGCTTTTACAAATATTTGAACTCTTAACTCTTATCGATATTAATGATAATTTGGATACGTTAACACATGGACAGTGATTCTCTTTGGCAAAACGACAGTAACATCAACAATAGCAGTCTGATGAGAAAGAAAAAATAATAAAATTTTTGTGTATGCATACGTTTGACATTTGGGTGTTTCCTATGAATGGCTGTGATTTTTTGATCAAAATAATGAGAAATAATAGAGAAATCGTTTATGACAACAAATTCAAATGTGAAAGACATATATCGATGATAATTCCCACGAAATAAAAAACAAATTAAAATAAATCATATCCAAACAATTTGAAATAGTTTAATTCAAACGAAAGACAGCGTTTCCATTGAAATATTATCCAATTATCACTCCCTTTCCTTCCCCTATGTCCACTCGCTCTCTCAAATTGTTGTGAGGAATTTTATTAACCTTAATATCGTTTTATTTTCGTTATTTTGTATTCACAAATGTTTAATAATTGTTTGTTAAATTAATAAATTCCTTTACAAATTACGTATCGATTTCGGCTTTATTTGGTTTGGTCTCTTTGCCACTAAACCAGTCTTTAGACCGATAAACGATGTGAAAGTGAAGGTGACGGAATAATTTTTTTGAGAGCGTGCGCATTTGGATCTCCAAAAAAATTGAAATTGACAAACATTTTTTGGGATCACATATCATTAGATATCGATTACAACACACATAAAGAATATACAAATATATAGGAGAGGGAGGGAGAGAGGGAGAGAAATATAAAAGCGAAGGAAATATAAAAGCGCGATTAATTTTTTAAGATAAATTTAAAAATTTTTTTTAATTAGGATATACTTAAAGAATGGTTTGGAAAAGAGAACCCAGAAAAAACCACATCTATAAATCCTCCTTATTTTCTTCCAAATTTCGCCGTGGATTCAAAAAAAATGAAGCAAAATATTCAACAGAAACAGAACCGGTGTTAGAGATCAAATCAGAAAAATTGACGGATATAATTTATTATATGTGTGCACATAAAAACACAAAACCAATCATCGGCAGCATCCGACGAACAACTTTCTCTTCACTAAATCTCGATAAATCGTGGCAACATTTTTGGCTTTCTTGGTGGCAAACGCCGCGAGCATCGCCGACTATTTCTGATATTCTTCGAAGCTCTCATTGAACGACGTCTGTAATCCATTGAGGGTACGTTGGAACGATGAAATGCTCTATACCGACTAACTGGCGCATTGCGGCGGCTGCGTTCCCTACGCCGGAGAACCCGCTGTAAATAAGGTGGAAAGGAAATGAACTGGTTAAAGATAGACCGATAGACAGAAGAGTCGCTAAGAAGAAGAGGAAACTACCTTCTGTTCATACATTTTCTTTTGCTGGGAGCTCAGTTCATGCCAAGAGCGAAAACCCGCTTGTAAAATCCGATTGAAGCTCATTCCGGGATGGTCTTTTTTGAATTCACGTAAATAATTTAGATACGGATTTCGCGTCAGTAAAGCTGGATTATTTTCGAAAATGCGAGCGAAATGAGGAACTCGCGTATGGCCAAATTCCAGCGCATTCATGTGTTGAAAAACTACGAGTGGGACGACTTAATAAAGAAATGATAATAAATCAATGAAGGCGTTCAGAGACATTTTAAATAAACTACCTTGCTATTGCCAAAATTTACAAACAAACTGAACTAGTATTAATTTTAAAATAGCTTTTATGTCAATAAATAACAAAATTGAAATTATTTTAAGCAAACAATTCATCGCTTTCTTAGATCGAAATTTCCGTGTCTCTCTTTTTTCTTGTTTTGATTTTTTTAATGATAATAAAAAATGGTGACGTTAATGATAAACTAATCTTGAGGACACAAAAACAAATTACTGTCAAAACAATTTTTCTTTTTTGATAATTTTCTATCGTACTTACGCACCTGTGCTCTTTGCTTGTGCTAACAAAAACACAAGAGAGAAACACGTTCGTATTAGAATTCTGTATACTCTCTTTAGAACGGATCGCGCTCATTCCAACGAGATTCTCACGCAAAATTAACAATTTTATTCAATAAATAAAGACTCGTGAGATTGTAACATTGCAGTGATGATAACCTTTAATCATTTAAATCCTAAAAATAACAATTGATCGAACATTGATCAACATAAATTTATTCAATGAATTTTCTCTTTAAGAAATACCGAGTGAAATTGAATAATGCTTTTTTAAAATGTTTTATATCAAACTGTAATTTTTACTAGTTCGACTGGAAGTATATATAAAAAACATACTAAACTTTTAAATTCAAATATTTTTTAATTTTATAAAAATTATAATTCCTCAATTTGATTACTTTGCTTTAGAAAAATTTAGATAATTATTATTTGTTTATGATAAAAATGTTCACGCAATACACATACACAGAAATGAACACACACACGCACTTATCGGAAGAGAGAGAAGGACGGAGTAAAAAAGAGATGGAATCATTTGCAAAACAAAGTTAATTTCTTCTTAAATATTTGCAACGAGTTAATTACGACAGGGCCTAAAATTAAATCTCAACAACAAAATGTTTTAATTGTACGTGAAAACAGCGGAAAGAGTTACGTAACAGCAACGGTAAAAACAAACAACAAAAACAAGAAGCACAGTAATATAAAAATCTAAACAAAAAGCTTTGATAAAATAGAGAGAGTAGTGAAATAGAGAGAATAGTAAATATAACGAGTTTACTCTACATCGATCGTTACAACAACAAATACAGCGAAAAATACAGCGAATTAAAAGTAATTACAGGGATATCTAACATGTCACTTCAATCCCATGAAGTTGTAAGTGGTTTTGGTTTCTTAATCTGAATTCTCTGAAATCAAATATAAAAAGATTTTTGAAATCTCGAGTTGAAAATAGTCTATTCAATGCTATAGAACTAATTAATTGTACTTTTCGAGGAATGTCTTCACTCTATTGAATGCGTAAGCATAAGTCACATACTCTTTTTCTCTCTCTTGTAAAGATCTCGTCTCTCTTTCAGATACTTCAGAGCATATTCTACAAAATCATTTAATACAAATTAGTAAAAGTTACGAACAAAAATAAAGGTGTCAAATGTTAGCGAACAATATATCGCTTTTGAAATAGATTAAAAGAAATTAATGTAAAATGAAGGAAATGGAAAGAAAAATAAATATATGAAACACAACGAAAGAAAACCAGATATGACTATGTGGCAAATTTAACTTGAAATTATTCTGCGTCGAATCGTATTCAGTTTGGAAGAGTTAGAAGTTTGCATTTTGAATATTTATTCAAACTTTGCAAGATATTCATTTGGTTCAATATCAAAATAGACGTGCGGATACAATAATGCTTGGATACAAAACCTTGTATTTATGATTATATTCTAGAGTTTAATTTCCTATGGAATACGATAATGATAGAAATAATTAAGAAGAGTAGGCAAAGGGGAAAGGAATACTTATTCCATCGCAACGCGATGCAGAGCGTTACTCACTTCCGTCTTCGGTTCTTGCATTTGAAATGAATTCCATTGATAGAGATTCGTTTTACAACTTAAGCGACAATTTATTATTGTTCATTCATTATTACCCATCAGATACCGTTACCGTTACCTCACCATTCAATTATAAAAAAGAGCGCGCGTAATGATAATTTTGGTTTGTATTAATTTGTAATATCGTTAACTTTAAATGACCGACGATCCTCCGGGGGAAAAATTATATTTATTTATAAATTGTTTACACAATATATTCTCGTTAATTCTATTATTCCGTTTTTTTGTTTTTGTTAATTTATCGTTGAAGATATTCACTTGTCAGAGCACGTACGTGAGCCTGAGAGGCGAACGATTGATTTGTCAACAAATGATCAGTAATGACGCATGCACGGTTTCTGACATGTTGTCAGAAAATAATACATTTCTCTTTTTTTGAACTTACCTTTAGAAATATACATTTATTCATTTTACGGACTATTTTGATCACGTATCGACAGGTTTCTTTCATTGAAATTGAAATTCTCAATTAAATTCTCAAAAAAAACATTTTATTTAGCTGAAGATGATAAAAGTTCGCCTTTGCCTTTGCTTGAATTCATTTTTTATAAACTAAGATCTCTTACAAAATACTTCCTTTTCCTTACTGATAAAAAAGAAACAAACGGAAATACGAGAAATTATTAATAAACATTTTTAATATTGAAATTTGTTCAGTCTGTTCGTATTTGTATAAAGTTTATGATGCAAGAATATCGAGCTTGAACACTCATATCACAATCTTGGGAAGGGTGAATTTTCAAGAACGCATCGACAATGCAATTTCCATTCGGTCGTTTTTATCATATATCGTCTTACACTTTTTCTCTTAAGATATGGGAGGTATGAGCGAGCATCTCTCTGGTCTATTCATCCTCTCTGCTTCTGTTGCTTGAGATTTGTTTGTGAAAATTATGTCTAAAAGCTCTCTTCGCTGTGTTTTTTCTTAATCGACGACGTTTGAAGGTTTTTATAATTTTTAACTAATTCTAATTATGGTAACGACATCATTAATTTCCGAAATTATTAAATCTTCATAATCTCCTCGGATAACATCATTCCATTCGCTGCCTTGAAAATGATAATATTTGATTCATAACACAATCTCTCAGTAAGAAAGAGAAAGAATGAAAGAGAAGAGGCTAAGTTTATCGAGATTATCATTCTGTCGAATTGATTTTTTAGAATTTTTTTAAAAAAACGTCATTGAATTTGATATTTCAGCCGGTATATAGGGGTTGTCCTTGCAAAATTACCGTATTTATAGTTATCCCGAATATTTCTGTAAACTCAAAAAATTTACTTTATATTTCCTTTGTTAAATTCATTAATGCGAAGGTAACGCCATGGTAGTCTATGCAATTAAAAATTGTACTTAATATAAAACACTTTCCAGTTTTTAAAGAAAAATAGCATTAATATCGATGAAACCAAATGTTTGGATTTGTAGTTTATTTATTCGTTTATCAATTAAAATCTCCAATTATTCATGCTCTCAGCTTTTGTTAAAGCATTGTGCAATATAATTATATGGATACATTATTGCAATATTTGTATTTAATTGGATATTTCTTATTTTGGACAACGCTTTTGTCACTGATCGCACTATCCGTCTATGGAATTGGCAAGCGCAGCGATGGCGACGGCCAAAAAGTGGCAGAAATGATTGCATTTAAGTCAAGTTATCTTAATAATAAAAATTGCAATAAAAGAGACTGTGATAGTAATGACACAATTAACGCAATAAAATGAAAATGATAAAAGTGTTAACAAAACCAACAGAAATTGTTGCTGAGAAATTGAAACGAAAACTAGGCGGTTAGAGAGTCGCTGAGTTTCTGTTAATTCACTAAAAGGAACAAATGTAATCATTCGTAATACATTCGTTTTCATTGCGTGTCAATACCAAATTACAACAACTACACTAACTGAACGACCGTCCTGTTTTAACATTTTTGGAAATTTTCTTAGCATTTCGAAGCGAACATTGTTTGGAAACTCCTCACGTATAGTCGTCGTTGGTGTCATTGTGTCAATCGATGTGTGTATGCATGCGTGTATCTGTGTGCGTGTATCTGTGTGCGTATGTGTTAAACTGTGTCACAGAAAATGTTGCAACTCAAACAAACTTGGGCGACTGAAGTCGAAGTCATTTAAAACAATCTCGAATTTAATGGATGAAAAAGTGATCAGATTTCTCTGACTTTCATCTAAAAAGGAGGATGATTTTGAAACTGTAGACAGAATATGACGAGATCATAATAAAAATATCAAAGAAAAAAATTGTCAAAGAAAATAATATTTTTTTCGCCGGGTAAATCTTATTAAATTCTAAATTTATTAAGAATATTTTATTATTTTCAAATAGCATAATTTTTTGAATTATAAAAAGTTATTTACACTTTCGGATAAATTAACAATCAATCAATCAACTAATTGGCAAAATAATTTCATCTTATAAACTTTTGACGATTTGGATTTACATTCAATTGCTGCAGATTATAATTATATAAGAGCACAACAACAACAACAACAACAACCAACTTAAACAACATTTGAGTGTTGAAACAAAAATAAAACAATAATCATGATTGCAATTACATGATAATTCGCGATTTTCGAAAGCATTATCGTATCGGGAGTCACGCACGAATTTAAGACGAACTCGTACGAACTCGTGCATGTTTCAGACATAAATGAATGCACTTGAATTCGCTATAGCCCCAGTACCCCTCACTCCCTTTTAAGATTTAACACCTGTTGAAATTGTTGTTGTTTTTATTGTTATTGTTATTGTAATATGAATTGCAACAACCACAATATTGTTGTTCTCTCTTCTTCTTCTCCTTCTTCTAATAAGTGAAATTTTCATCGCATTTGCATAATCATGACGATTTAATGGATTTATGAGCGAACGAACGATCTCAACGATTTGCTTTAAAGCTTGCATGAGATTTTTACGTGGCTTTATTTGTTGTTGCTCGTATTTCGTCTTATTTAATTACGAGTCATTCACAAAAAAAGAAACAAAATTGATTGATTACAATTGTCTCAAAAAATCTCTTATTATTATTTTTGAAATGATTTCGAGAAACCGAAATTTTTTGTTTTTTGAAAAGCAATTAATGTGCATACGTTATTGACCAAATGGCAGATTTTGAATGACTGCAAGCCAAATTTATTTCTTATTCAATATATTTGTGATTTTTGAAATCCAATTTTATAGCCTTGTAAAAGCATTGTTTTATCGTGGGGGCTCTTACTCACACACACATATGCAGTTTCAGAATTCCAAACAATTAAAATTTATTATTTCGTCCGTGACTTCAACTAATTAATAAAAATGCATTTCCTTCATCATTTCCACTCTTTCTCCACCTTCTTAATATAAACTGAAAAATACGTCATAATAATTAAAATACGACCAAAATTGATACATTGACAACCTTAAACACACTCATACACATGACGCTATGTCGTCATCATGAAATCTTTCATAATTCATTTGACTTTTTAAAATTATGAATGAATGAATGATGAATGATGAAAATAAAGCAGGCAACCTATTTGAGGCGGTCCACCACTATAGTGGCCAAATTAAATTTTATGGCAATATGGAGACTGTAATACTGATACTAAGCCGATTCATTGAAATTGGACTCCAATCAACGAAGATGTGATTCTTAAAATTAAGTTGACATAACTGAACTTAGAGTTAAATAAGTTCAAATTATCCGCATCGGTTAATATTCTTCTAGTATATTAGATTGATTTATGGTTTCTCAGTGAGCTCGAATAATTGATAATTTCCTGACTTATCAGAAACGAAAATCAAACAATCGGAGAGACAGACGGATACATTTCAAGCTATTAAATTTTTCTAAAATAATTGTATTCCTTGTTTCTAATTTTTTCTAAAATTTCTAAAAGTTATTTCCTTTTCTATCTTTGAGCTAATTCTCTAAAACCATTGGGGTCAAACCAAGTGAAGCAGTCGAAAGCGACCGAATTGAGTCAATAAGTCATGATTTTAATGATGTTTAAGAAGAGGAAGAATTATTGGATGAATTCCATGAGTTGTTGAAAAGAATGAACAAAAAATTTATAAAGAGATTATGACATTCCTTTATCGACACATTTTGATCATTCCGTTTATGCAATTAATAAAAAAATGAACGACCAAAATCAAACTTCATAACGTATAAGCCCTATCAGTGTAAACTGTCATAATTAGTGTTTTCAGTGTAAACTGTCATAATTAGAGCATATCAGTGTTATGAGGTGCACACATATACGCACACGTGCACACACACGCAAACATATTCGAAGTTTATGAGAAACGTATCGAGTCATTATTGATGTAGAAAATTAACGCTTACTGAAAAAATTGAACTACATATGAAAATCTCTATTTCTTCTTCTCCTTCAATGGCTGAAAGATAACCAACCCACTGGACAAGTTTTACTCTTATTGCTTTTCTTAGAAAGAAAAAAAGTGAAAGAGGTTGAAACTTTTATGTAGGCTGAAAAGTGAAATGCTTTCGAATCGGGCTAATAAACGACTTATTCGATCTATAAAAAAACAAACGATTTCCTCGATTGTCAACTCGGGAAATCGTTGTAAATGCCTACCATTTTCTAGTAGTGTTGTCGTTGGTATTTGTGAAAGGAAAACCTAACTAGTTTAACCGATTTCGATTTTAAATTGATTCAGGCGAGAAAAACTGTTTACGCTCGCAGAAATGTTTGAAATATTTTTTATATCTTTTCAAGTTTTGTCGATGCGTTTAGAAAAAAAGACCCTGTATAAATGCCATGAAAATCCGTAGCAACTTGCACGAAGTGGGACGAAATAATTATACGCGTGAATAGAAAAGGCAAATAAAGGCAAATAAGATCAAAACTATTTGTGAAGAATTCATATTTGTTTTTGAATTAAAGTGATAATTCCGAGATTAATATTCAATTTGTGTCCGTGTGAGATTTTTAAACGATTTGACTGAAAGTTTTAACGAATACTCTCTAAGTAATTGATTAATACTTACTCTTTGATCATTTGTTCCTCTTGGAGAGGAGCTAGTTTTAATTGGGTCTCTTAATGAGAAATTAATGTAAATGTAGATAATAAATGTAGACTCTTATTTGAAAATGTTCGGTCTTCTAATTTCATTTTAAAATATATTCGTCTAAATTCGTGAATTTTTGTTTTTGAAAACTAATTAATTTATCACGCCTTTGATCTCGTCGTTCTTCTTGCAACTAAATTTTCTTAACCGCTTATTCTAAGAAAAATCACATTTGAAGTGAAATAAAATGCATTTCGCTAAATGTTGCTTCACATTTAATGTCAAGAATTAATGCCAAAGAAAAGCAAAAGGAAAGTAAAGCAAAGCGGATGAATCTCTAAAAGGAAGGATACACTTTATGACACGAGAATGTATTTCCGCCAACATTTTGAATTTTTCCCTCTCTTTTTGTGTAACCTAATTTTTGAAAGTTTGAAAATAATTTTGAGCTTTTCACGAACGAAATGTGAAGAAGAAAATAAGTCCTGTGTTAGAAAAGAAATTGTTTCTAATTTCAATAACTTACTCTCGAGTTTCTTAAAATTGTTTTCTATTTTTTGAGACATTCTTTTTTAAGCTACGATTAAGTGAGAATAAAAGGGTAAACACTTAAACATTAGCTTAATTCTTTTAATTTTTATTCATTCTTGTTAATTCTTTTTCAGAGCTTATAATTTGTGGAACTCAAATCAGTTTATTTCTTAAAAATTCAGTTTATTTTATTGTATAAAATTTTGTACAATTCAAACTTATTTTTCTGAAATTTAAAGAAATAATAAAATTCTTTTTTTTTCACTGTTACAACGACAACTGAAACAACTACTTAATACTTGAGATTCTTTTGAAATGATTAACACTTTAACCCCGTTGAAGTCAAAGAATTTGCCTTTTGACCAAAAATAATTTTGTTCAACCGCAATTAGAAAAAGGCTTCCTTTCGGTTGCAAACTGAAACGATCTAAATGAAAAAAGAATCAAATGAGAAGTGTCTGAAGGAAACATATTTGTGGCTAGCCTTGAAGAGTTATTTTGCTTTCACTTTTGTTTCAATATTACCTCCTATAGATAGTCGATTCTTCATTGGAAATCAATCCGTAACTCTCGATTTGCCTTCGAGTGTGTCAAGTAGAACAACATCAGATTTTTATTGCTTGCATTGTTTTTATTATTCGTTCACAACTTTGTTTTGTTTTCGGTTACAAACGCGAATGTTCATTTTTTTAAAAACTAAAATTAAAATATTTTACAATTTAAAATTTATGACTGTCAGCTGTTTTAAATATTCCCCATTAATTTATTTAAAATGAAAATGATTTTTTTAATATTGACTTTATATGGAAATACTTAACTCTGTTGTAATATTTTAGATTTGTAAAGCTTTACATATAGTGTTAAGTTTTATGACGCGTTTTCAAATCGATGTAGTTTTTATTTATAAAAATTCATAACTTGTTTCTTGATGTTCACATAATTTTCCGACAGGGTTGAATAATGACGAGCGAGAACGAATTTCAGTTCGTACATTCTGAGGGAATAAAAAATGACACTGAAAATCGGTTAGTTTATAAATTATGTTTGACGGCAATTATTGGTTTTGAAGACAATACGGTGTTGATAATTTAGATATATCCATTGTTTTATATTTTATTCAGTCCATTCTGCTTCCAATCAATTTCAGTCGCCCAAAAAACCGACCCTGTCGGAAAATTAGTGAATATTTTTTTTACATTTCAATCTTGCCAAGCTTCAATTCGTGCGAATAGGAAAATATGTTTAAAAAATTTTGAAAAACTTTTTTTAAGTTTTTGCAATGAGCTCGATTTGAAGGACACTTGAGTGAAGTGATTGTGTAGACAATGCACTAAGGGTGTAGGCTGAATGGAAACAAGTCAAAAGAATTGCAAAGAAAATCGTTTTTCATAAAATCTTCTTCATTCATTCCAGTCCAACAAATAAAATCCTCAAGATATATTCGTATTTCTTTCAATTGTTTGAATGTCAACGTCGCTGAAATGCACTTGTGACCGACATGACCCTTGAACTATTGAATAAAGTACAGGCGGGAATGAGAGACACGCCTGCTCATAAAATATTTTTAAAAGAATATGCCGTTGGTTTTCTATATTTTCTTAATTACGGAATTCTGAAAATATTTAAATTGAATGCAATTAGTATGCAGTTAAATCCGCTGCCCTGTTCCCAGTCGTTGCTTCTCACCACCCATACCTAAAGTATTGTGGTGTACACAACTTGAATACCGACTACTGATTCAATAGAGAGAAAAAAAGAAGAGTTAATAAAATTCTGTAATTACAGCAACTCCTCAAAATCCTCAAGATATATTCGTATTTCTTTCAATTGTTTGAATGTCAACGTCGCTGAAATGCACTTGTGACCGACATGACCCTTGAACTATTGAATAAAGTACAGGCGGGAATGAGAGACACGCCTGCTCATAAAATATTTTTAAAAGAATATGCCGTTGGTTTTCTATATTTTCTTAATTACGGAATTCTGAAAATATTTAAATTGAATGCAATTAGTATGCAGTTAAATCCGCTGCCCTGTTCCCAGTCGTTGCTTCTCACCACCCATACCTAAAGTATTGTGGTGTACACAACTTGAATACCGACTACTGATTCAATAGAGAGAAAAAAAGAAGAGTTAATAAAATTCTGTAATTACAGCAACTCTGTCGAATCGTGGAAAAGAAAGAGAATTGCAAAAACAGTATGGAAACCTTCCTCTCTTCTCCTTGACTGTTTTTGTCTCTTGCCTAACCGTCCGATCGCTATACAAAACGAAAAAGAGGAATGTGCTGCCGTACTTGTTTATCCAGTTTTTCTCGTCGACGCGTCCATAAAAGCAACGTACTAATGCCATAACGTTTTATTCATGATTTATTTTTCTTTTTTATTTTTATTTTTTTCCCTCTCAGATTTTTTTGCTTTATTCGGTATTTCGGTCCATAACCCACGCGAGCACCTTGATTTCGAGTGGCTTTTATTGAACTTATCTTTACGCTGCGCTGTAGATTCTTGATTGTATTCTGTTTTTGTGTTTCTACTTTTTCGAGATTTCTCAGCAGAATTTTATCTGTAATGTTTTAAAAATGTTATGAAGTGGTAACAGTGGTTCTGTGGTCTCTCCGAACTAGGTTGAAAAAAGATTAAATTTCGTTCATATTTTTATATTTTTTCTTTTTACAAATTTTTTCTTTTAGAAATTTAGTAATTACGAAAATGGAGACTGGAAAGATTGGTTCTAACCTGTTTTCAGCTTTTGGTATTCCATCTTTGGCTTAAAGGTACTTAAAGCTTCTAAGTAGGCTACGATTTATACTAACTTTTATTAAATAATTGATAAAAACCTAAAAATAATTATTAGAAAATACTCTCCATTCGGAATATTTTTTTCAAATTAGCACAAAAATCTCGCTGTAATTTACGATGCTTTGTTGTTTCTCGTAATTTTGTGTTGCCAGAAACGAACGAACGAACGAACGAGAACCAATTGCACAAATAACGAGCATTGATAAAATAGTAATCGATATTGAAATTGTCACCAATCGGTATCACGTCGATAATTGCGATTCAGTTAAAGAAATTTCGTAGTTTCGTTGAAGTGTGAGAGACAGAGAGCTCTTCTTTTGAATTAAAAGTAAAGTAGTTTTCATTATATTATCTTAATCCTTAGCATATATTTCTCAGAGTGATTATTATTATATATTTTATTATATATTCTTCAGAAACAGAGCTATAAATAGAAAAATACGAAGCGTTTAATATCGACGCAAGCAATGAATGAGCTCGATGATGAACTCGTTAGTTTTCTCTAAAATTCGTAGTATTGTTTGTTTAACTTTCATTGTTTCCTTCAATAGATCATTAAAATATTACCTTATTATCATGATGCAGTTTATAATATATTATTAAATAATATTGTTTACGAAAACGAACAGTTTTTACCAAACGTTTTTATTTAAAGGAGTCATAGCTCCGGTAGGGATTACATTCTCATTCTCAGAGAACGAATAAGACACTGAAGATGCCATATCGCCGAAACCGGTTTGTCTGCAAACCAAAATTGACAAGGAATGACGGAAATTCGTTCCACGACACCACATCATCGTACCCTGTCGGAAAAATATATCAAAATCACGATTACATTCTCCCCGATAGAAAAATTTCCTTTCGAACATTTTTTCGATTGTTTGTTTTCCTGCTTTAAAAACGATTCTGTCCCGAATACATCATAAAATAAAATATTTCTTTCTCTTCCTCCACGGGAATTGTCATTTCCTTACCGCATCGTCCGCAACGAAATCAAGCGAAGTCTGTAGTTGTCCATTTTGAATGGCTTGGCAGCCCCAGTCATGATCTTTGGAAAATGGTTGAATCGAGTGCATCGTATGGTAGTTTGTATTGTATTTACCGCTGCCACGATTCCCAGCCATTGTTTTCCTTATTCTCCACACTTCTTCCACACTCAGATTCGTATCGCGTGGTACGTCGTTCTCGAGTCGTACGATAACCAACCATTCAACAATTATTTCAATATTTTGTGGCTTCTGTTTTCTGTTTCAAAGGCCACCGTCTAACCCTGTTGCAAATCCATTTACGACAGAAATAAAAACGTCATTGATACAAACTTTAGGGTGAAATCTATATAGGCATGCATGCATGCATGCGTGACATGCGACATTTCACCGATTCACTTCAGAGACAGTTCGGATGGTTCATTAGAAAGTTTATTCACTTTTGCAATGCATTGCACCAATTGATTTACTGACACTCGCACCGAGATAATGAGATAGAGAATGGCGCATAATGTTAACCCTCGACGGATAGCTCTTGCATTGAAACTTGCATTGAGATGATCGCTTAACAGCAGGTCGCTTGATCAAGTGCATTCATTGCCACACACGCTGAAGAGTTTTTCTATTAAAAGAATTTAAAAATTGTCACGTCTTTAGGCCTTTTCATGACTTTCAGTCAGTTCCATGGATTTAAAAAAATATCTATTAAACGCCTAAATATCTCGACATTTCTGCTCATAAATTTTTTAACAAATTACTTAAGTATGATTTTTTCTCAACATTTTTTAACAAAGAACAATAAAGTTCGTTGTAAAAACGTAACGAAAATAGTATCTTCGCAATGATTTTGACCCTCGACGCAATTCCTCTCAGGATTTTATAATTTCAATGTTGTTTTTAATGAGAATTCATGTAAAACAACAACAACATACGTCTTGTATTATGGGATTGTATTTGTATTATATTGTTGCTTAACCGTTGTTTCTGATTGTATGATCGCTGCACTTAATTTTTGTCAATTCACCGACCATGAACTGATTTTCCAAAAAAAAAAAGAAACAAAACAGACTCTTAATTGAAGAACACACCAAATTTTATTGAATGAAAAACGTTTTCGTGCTTTTCTTTATTAATGATGATTGACATTATCATCCTCCCCCTTCTCTTCTATTCAGCGAAAGGAAGGCACTTGTTGAAAATATTTTATTAGAAATTTGTACGAATGTAGCAACTATTGAAATTGTTGTGATTGTTGTTGTTTTTGGGTCTTGCCTGATTTCGAAGCAACTGATACTTCAGGCTGCTGAAACTAAACGGCAATGAACTGCCGTTAGTTATTTGTTTTTTGAAGGTCTGGCGGGCGGTCGGCTTCACGACCTGTATTTATTTTTGTTGCTTGGTATCCATTTTTTGTTATTTATAACTTCCTTTACCATTTTCTTAATTCTATATCCTGACTTTTAAACCACCTTGACCTTGGCTTCTCAATTAAAGTCGATTAAATCTATTAATCCACCCCTAGGCGTAACTTCTAATGGATCGCATCACCACCAAAAGGAACAAAAAAGAACAACGTTGGGTAGAAAAGGGAAGAGAAGAAGGTTAAATTAAATGAGATAGTAAAAACTGCTATTCATGAAAATCCTTGAAATACGTCCGTGTTTAACGAGTCTGGGAATGATTGAGTGACATTTCCAAAATTTTCCACTTAACCCACTTGGATTGGGCTTTATAAAGCCTATGCAATCCGGTCTAAAATTTAGAGAACACTCTTCTTTCTAAACCTTCATTAGAACGTAAAAATACTAAAAATAATTTTAGAAATTTATTGATTAGCTCACAAACGAAAATTAAGAAGATTGATGGTAGTGATATAGCCTAAACATCATTAGTCTTTATCATTATCATTCTGATTGTGCAAGAATTATATCATCCCGGACTCTAGAGATCACGTTCGGATCCATGACCACGGTCTTCAATTAATTTTCTTTCCAAAAATATTTTTATAATTTTGATACCCTACACTCGAAGCGATAAGGAATTAGGGTATACTAACTCCGTTCTTGTATTTGTGACGCATTAAAGGAGGCGTGGTTAGTATGGAGGAGTATATATGGTCTTACTCAGGATCACCTCAGGCGCTCGTTGATTATTGTATTTAAATTAAAATTTTTATATTACGAGTGTAGGGTATATAAGTTTGGACCAGGCCGAAATTAGCACTTTTATTTGATCTAGAATTTAGACGTTTTTCGTTAGTTTAATTTTTCTTCTTTGTCTTTTTTTCAGATGAATGATTAATAAATTCCGAAATGGACTGAACCTTAAGTGAAGAACTTTCTTATGACTTCCAGTTCTAAGCAAGTATTGATTTAAAATAAATCGTTACTTTTCCATTGAAATTGAAGTAATCAAAAGGAAAAACACGAAAACAAAGGATGACTGAAACAAGTATTACCTTAATCGGTTCTCCTTAATTCGTCTCGAAAACTTGATTAAATGAAAAGGCATTGGCAAGAGAGAGAGAGAACGAAAGAGAGATATAAGTTACTATGAATTCGGTCATATCAGCCTTTAAAACAAAGAAGACCGCAACGCCCTCGGCATCCGGTAACAGTTCGACGCCGAATACCACTGGTGGTGCCTCAGCGGCCTCCAACAATCAAAAATCAAATGGAATTTTACACATTACTACCATAGGGTCCAAACAATTGCAACCCGAGCCACAATGCACCAACCATAATACCCGATCTAATCATCATCATCATCATCCTCATCACCATCACCAACTCAACACTAGCACCATCACTAGCAATGTATCCAAGAAAAAGCAAGCAATAAATTCACAAGACAACGGCTATCAATATTTGCGGCATATTCGCGAAATTGACCCGGCTACGAAAATGTTATCGCCCATTGTCGTTGCCGATGAACTTCTCGCTGAGGAGCTACTTAATTATCGTCCACCCTGCCTCGATGTAGTCGATCATGCCATGATGGTGCCCGTGCCGCCGATAGATGTCAATGCGCATTCACTCCCGGCATCTTCACGAGCTGATTGGAACATGAACGCCGATCCAATCGCTTGCGTGCCAACCACTTCTGCATTAGCCTCGGCTGCAACAGTGGCAGTCGTAACAGAAACAGCAGATAATGGTAACGAGAACGGTAATGAGGACAACGTGATCCGCATTGCAAAGATCGATATTGCTACCAGCAGTCCCATTCATTGTCGCCAGCACCAAGACTCTGCTGACGATCATGAAACTGAACACTTGCCTGCCGAAAACATATGTACTTCTGGTTCCAACGAGCACTGCAATAGCTCTCTTAACAATAGCCCATTACCGGACGACACTACCCCCCGCGCCACAACCTCATCACCCTCATCTTTCTTGGCCAGCCCTGCCAAGAGTTTGTGTAGTAACTCATCCACTATTTCAAGCTCTTGCTCGTTGAGCAAGAGTAGCAGTTCAACTTCAGGTTCGTCATCAGCATCGGCATCATCATCGCCATCATCATCCAGCTGCGATGTTACTACGATTGTTGTATCGCCCACACTATCATCATCGACATCAGTATCACCAGTCTTCGGTACAAGTGACACCCAGAGCACCAACGTCAAAGCCGGCGAACTGACACAACAGACCGCTGGCAGCGAAACTAGCAAAACTATAACGCTACCGATTATCATGCCGAACGGGAGTAGCAGTTTGGCTTCTTTACCAGCGCATTCGCAACTCAGCATTACCCTTGCTAACTCTGCAGCCAATACACCAAAACATGTGCGCTACTCCAAGCCTCGATTAAGTCTAAGCCGTTTCATAAATCATTCGATGCCATCGGTGCATGGGCGACCAGATCTTAGAGGCCCTCCAGGCACAGGAACAGTGGCGTCTACATCGGGTACAGGCGTGAATCCACCGAAACGTCTATCGACGCATCAACGGAATTTAAGCTTGGATTTTCGGTGAGTACAAACTTGTGTATAATCTCTTCTAATGAAGGGAACACTCCGGGACGCCGATGAAGCGCGTGTTCAGTAGTCAAGATGAGGAAATCAATTCTTTTACTCTTTATTTTAATCTTTTTTACATTATGTTGTTTAATCATATTTTCATTTAAACATAATTAATATTCTTCCAAATCAATCCTTGCTGTCGCTTCGTTGAAGCGAGTGTAGGGTACAAACCTCTTCCTTGATCTAAACCTCTTGTGACCCCTTTTCAACAGAGTTCATTTCGATCATTTTTCGCGAAAGATAATTGAAAAGCAACAAATAGAAGAGGGGTGGGAGAACCAGAAGAAACAGATAGATTATCTGGAATGAAAAATACTTTTAATACAATTCAAGATTTTGTGAAAGTGTGATTGATTAATGCTTTAAAAAATTATTAAATGATTCGCGTGAACCATTTTTTCATTAGAGACGATAATATCGGTTGCCCCACCCTGTACTGAATGCGGACCATTGAATGTATTAAACTGCAAAACGTATCGCACGTAATCGTAATCAGCCATCGCAAATTTTGCTATGCCAAACACATGCAATCCCATAACGACGATGTAAGAAAAGCAATCCAACCAGACGAAATTCCCAGGGAGGAATCAACAGAAGCAAAAGTCACTTCCTGTCTATCTCTCCCCGAGAACTATTAATTTAATGGTTTTAAGGCGTCGTCAAAGAAGTCAATGCCAATCATGTCACTTGCTCGAGCGTTCCTTCACCCACGTTTTTTTTTAACAAAAGGATTATAAATATGATTCAGGTAAAAAAGCAATGACACGCAATGCCAGAAAAGTTTTCAAATTGATAGGATTTGGCTGTCACGGCAATCTGGTAACGACTGGTAGGTCGTTGTAAATGAATTTGTTGAGGCGCTGTTGATTATTTTCTTTCTTAATTGCGCCCATGGGAAAGGAGTATGATCAGAAAAATTTGGAAATTTGATATAACTATTGGATCACATAATCCCACAGCATATTGAAATAAAAGAGTTACAATTTTCCCCAAAATAACAAACCATAGAAGCCAAAAAATATGACGATTTGTTAAGATATCGGCAATAATTTGAAGTAGACTCCATCAATTTGTGATATTTCTCACTCTCTCTTCACTACATAACGTTCTTAAATAACCTTCCATGGGCATAAAAAATCCCCACCTAATCCCTAACTTTACATTTTTATCCCACACCAGTTTCCAATGCTGGCAACTATCAAGAATACTCGTCAGCAAATTGACATAAAATCAAACAACGATTACAATTTGATACGGACACAAAAACAACTCTGGACACACGAACAATCGAAGCGTCACGCAAACGAGAAGGCGCCAACAAACTTTTAGCGTCATTTATTTTTTAGTCTCGCCTAGTAAAATTACGAGACGTCTATAATTTCATTTCGAAACGACTATTTTCGATACGAATTCATTTCGTCGACGCCTGCTTTGCGACAGTGCACCGTGATGACGTGGCGACATTCGTGCAAACTTTATTTATTTTTAGTGATTTTCTTTCAGTCTTTGTTACCACAAAAGACCACAAATCCACACGAATGATGACGACACTCATGTCATGACGGCAATTATGATAAATTTTTTATATAAACGATGCGTTCAGTCGCGAAGTAAATTCGTATTTTCTCTGCATCACTACACAGTGTATACAAGGGTGGATGACTCTTTTCCGGGGGGTCTAAAACATCTCAGATAATTCAGTTAAGTAATTTTATGCGGCAATAATTCTATATATGCATGATTTGTGTTTGAGTTTGATACGAATATTTATATATGGTTGGGGTGTTTATGACACACATATTATTTTTTTGGGGCACGTGTAATTTGAGACGGTAGAGGGTGCATACTTTTGCACCAGCTTAGCCTCGCCACAATTAAATTTGTTAAAAATTTAACTATTCTTATTCTTGTTCGATGAATCTTACTTCCGATTCTTGCCTTTTCCAGGAAAGACTTTGAAGAGCATTTTAAAGGGTCTTAACTTTTAATTCTGCAATTTCGAACCAAACAGATTTTTATTTAGAACATTAATGAGCATAGAATCAAAAACAATTTCGTGACGTCAGAGATAAGTTTATCTTTATAAAAGATTGTAATTTTTATATAAAAATAAAATCCTTCGTGGACCCCACACCCTTACTTCGCTGACTTCGTCTACATGAATGAAGTCACTGCAATTTATTTCTTTGTCTTTGTTCTAATTATATCACGCTATTGTTATCACCGGTGGTTATCCACTTTCAGTTTGTTGTGAATTCATTCGGAACCAAAAATAAATCATTAATAAAACCTAACACATTCCGTCCTCTCCCATTTCCCGTCGTTCTTCCTTCTTTATTTTTAAATGCGTTAATAACGACCCGAGTATACTCTCAAACGCCCCTTTTACTAATCAGTAACCCTTTTTCGATCCGATTTCCTTTCATTTCATTTCCTTACCTTCGCTCCGCTTTCTTCTCTTTATCCATTGTTCGTCCCCGATCTTAACACATTTACATCGTCAATTATTCCCGACATCAAGCTCTTCTTGTTTCATGAATTTAAAGCGTATCAAAAAAAGAAAATAACTAACCCACGCAATATCTCACTAACCCATGAAAAAGGATTCCTCGAGCAAACTCAAAAGAAAAGGAAAGAAAGAAAATAATGAGAAAAATTCATTTCAAACGGACTGTATTGCATTTAAATCAAACTCAAGCTTGCCGAGTAGGTTTGCTGCAAGCGCGGAACACCAGCCGCACCCTTTACAGCGAGTACATACTAGTAGACTTTTTTTTCTTGTATTCGTTATGCTCGTCATGGTCGAAGGGGCATGCGCTACAAAGCGCTAGGTGTCATATTGCCACACCTTGCGCCTATCCTTTCTTGCAGCTATCGTGGCGTTGGAATGAATGGACACCGATGGATTTAAAGAATAGTTGCTGATGCTGATGAAGAGAAAGTGTCTGACAGGGTCTGGTGGTTAAAAAAACATGAGATGCAGGAGGAGTGAGATGTTGAGGTGAGGCAGTGGAAGAGGGCGATGAGTTCTGAAAGAGACGCTTTGGGGCACCAAAAGTTTTTAGTTTGACTAAAGCATACTTGATTTAGAATTTCCTGCCATCCCGCTTCTTAACTTCGCTTTATGTTTTTCGACTAAGTTTTAAGCTTCTCTCTCTACCCTCTCTCTCTCTCTCTCCCCTCTCTCTACACAGCTTCTCACTTCCCGTAGATTTTTCCTTCGTTTAAATTTGAAGAGCTTGGAATGAAGATATCGTTTCGTTTTTTAATTTAAAGATAAGGAAAATTATAATTTTACGAAATTTCTTAAATATGAATTGCTTTGCGTTTACTGAAAACCGAAGTTGGATGAACTTATAAGTCAGTCGAAAGAGGACTGAGATCAATCGTAAGAATGCCAAATGAAAGACTCTCCTGGGCTTCAATTTTTTGACGATATTTTTATTAAAATGTTTTTGAATTTTATTTTTCACTGCATCTCAATTATGCCTCAATCCATGGGCGCGATTGCTAGACATTATTAATTCACTTTAGCAGTTGCAAAACATCCGTAAGTTTTTATCCTTTTTCGGACCGACACAACTCTTTTGTCTGCCTGATTGTCTTCACCTGAAATTGCATAAAATTGCACCTGGTCGATCTTCATTTTAATTCTCCTCTCGAATTTACTCAGTCCTCTTTTTAATTTTCTTTTGTTTGTTTGTTTCTTTTTATTGTGTACAGAAAATCGCCCTTTTCATTTTCACCGTCTTATCTTTCAGTCTCCCTCTTCTTCTTCTTTTCTAATAATTGCGATGTCATCCCTTTTTTCCTGTATATTTGCTGCTGAATTTTTGTATGGGATAATAAATGAATTTCCTATTGCAATTTAAAGAAAATGGTTTAAAGGAAGAGACAGACATGCCCAAACCATTTTTACTTCAAGACATTTCGATGTCTTTTTGTTGAAGGAAACTTTTAATATGAATGGCTTAATTAAGTAATGGATGTAATTATGAATTTTCTCTCAATGTCATTATGAACTCAAAGAAATTTCTTTTGTTCAGTTTCAAAACCTTTTTAATACGTTACGTTACTTTTTTAATGTTAAACATATTTTAATTCATTTTTAAACGACTTATTGATCAGCTAAAAATCCGAATACGGTTCAAAACTGATGGACCACATCTACATTGAAGTAATAAAAGCTGTGTTTCACACGTTTTAGAGGGTTTTTTATCAGTGCGATTTTTTAGTAATTTTTTAAAAAACTTCCCAGAAAGCAAAACCTTGATGATTGTTTATTCTTAGTGATAGTTTAACAATTCCGCCTACCTCAGAGCAAGTAAAAGAATTTCAATAAAAAAATTTTCATTAAAAACTATTAAAAAATATTTTGTAGCTCTTTTTTAAAATAAAAAGCCAAATTTCTTCAAATTTTCTTTAAAATTTTTTAATGCTAAACTCAATGAATTATCGAATTATAAGAAAAAGACTAAGGAATAAAATCTGGTCATTAAACCCAGGCATTGTAAAATTTGTTGGATTCAGTAGATTTAATCTTACGAATCTGTATCTACACACACACATACATTGCTACAACTTCTCTCAATATATTTCGGTACCAGGCGTGTCAAACTCATTAATTAGCGCGCTCCATGGGAATTCTATATTAAATAGTATAGGGCCACATATTCATCCAGAAAAGGATTATTATTTAGCTGAAGCCTTTTTGTATGTGCTACAAATGAATTTAGTCCAACACCTAATTGCAATAATTTCATTTTTGTATGAAATATCATTCGACTTCTGAAACGAAGTAAGGCCGTTTTTTATAAGAAATAAATCTAAAAAATGAAATAAAATCGAAAAATAAAATGACATCCACATTTGACGATTTCAATAACTTCAGCAAAAATATTTGGACTTTCTCTAATTTGGAACATTATCTCCAAGAACAGGCCAGACCAGAACTAACACGCATATTTATTTACCCTTTTTTAATTTATTAAAAAAGTAATACATACGTCCTAGTAATATCAACGTAAATTTATTTATTGAATGAAATCTAATTATTTTATGACTACTCATAAATTTAGCTGGCCCGCACTAATAGCCTAAGTCGGGCAATATGTTTGACATGCTTGAGTTCGATTCATAGAATCATTTGCTTCAATTTTTCATATTTTCTTCTTTCTTTGTTCAATGCGTTCTTTTTTTATACTTTATTGCAGTTGTATGGTTTTACCATGAAATGTAATACGATACGATTTGTATTAACTTGGTAAATTGTAATATTATCCCAAAAAGTGAATTTAATCAAAATATGATTCGTTTGAAAGTTAATAAGTTCACAAAAAGGGGGGGGGGGAAATATTTTCAGTATAATCGAAACAATTTTTGTGCGATCGCAAAATTTTAGATTATCTTTGTTGTTAAGACTGAAATTTTATAAGAATTGAATTTTACTGAAATAAACTCGAATTTTATTTTTTTAAGATATAACCCCGTATACGATAACTGGCAATTAATTGTGCACAAGAACTTCTTATGTAAATATTTATACCAAGAGTCGATTGATAAGTCTCAGTGTTTGAACTTAATCGGTGATTAAATCTCTCTGAGCATTCTCTTTAACAACTCTGTCAACCACTTCTTTCTTTCCGTGCGGAGACAAAAAAAAAAGAAGAAAGTATCATAATTATCGTCGTTATAACTTCATCACAAAATCACTAAAAACATGCTTGAGATGAAATGCGAAACCATTTGAAGAGAAATACTAAATAAAAATGAAGTGCTGCTGCAAAAGAAATGTTAAAGAAAAAATACTTTTAATCCTTGCTTTACCACTATTTATTTTTCATCGATGTCTTCAGAAAAAACGGAAAATGAAGTGAAAGTGAAAATTTACTCAATTTCATGCAATTTACAAAAAAGAAAGAAAAGAAAACCATTTATCGCAATTGAGGTTCGTTGTTCGTCAGTAATGATATGATGCCTTGCATGATTTAGCCAAAATTAATAGCTGATCATTCAACTTGCAAATATTTTGGACACTAGGAAATATTTAATTTTTTCCGCAGTGAAATTTCTTTCGCAGGAAATTTGATTTTTTTTTTTTGTAATTTCATCGTTTTACGCGATAGAGAATCAAGTTATTTGAGGAAAAAATTCACAATCAGATTCCATAAATTTGTAAACATTCGAAAAGGCTGTGGCGAAGGTTTCCGGATCATTTGCGATAACCTTTAAACAATTTTCAACTATTTCATGATCGAAACACTATCATTTGGGTGTCTCGTCTAGAGTCTGGGAAAGGAAGGCATGGAAAGATGATTTCCTGAATGCGCATTTATTTCTCATCCTCTAAACAATTATTTATTGTTTCAAAAAAAATATCTCTGACTCTCTAAAAAAACCGGAGATTATTTCATTACCCAAAAGGGATAAAAGTTGACAGTCAGAGCTTTATTTGTAAATCCAACTCAATCGCATTGTAGAAAAAAGTATTCTGATAATTTATCTTTTAAAATTTAACAAAATTTGTTAAATAAAAAATTCATTTTACGAAAATCGCAGCTAGAGCCAATTGATTGAAAATGGTGGGTTTGGAGCCGAAGATGTCATATTCCATTCTGAACCCTCTGACCCAGATATATACCAGTCATTTTCATGTTCTTTTCTCTTAATTTGCATGCCCTCTATTAGAGCTCTTTCAGAGTTCGAGGGCGTTAATTTTTTGTGTTTTTTATATTTTTTATAAAAATGCTAGCTTGCATTTCTCAAAAGTGCTTGATTATTTGCCTTCAGTTTTGTTGTTGGTAGTTTTATTTTTTTGCTGTTAATGCTGCGGCTGCACTGCCTGTTATCCGAGCACGTTTATCTACTCGCTGCTTTGGTTTAATTGAGGTTGTTCAGTGCTCGATTGATTGGTCTGTCAGTTTTTACTAGTTGTTTAACCTTCACACTCTGTCAATTAATTGGTTCTCAATTATTTATTGGTTTTTATATATTTTTATTCAAATTTTTTACTTATTTATTTATTTAATTTTCTTTGCCCCCTAAGGATTTTATCAATGAAATTTTAGAAAAATTGCGAACTTAATTTATATTTATTGCGAACGCAAGGCGGAGAACAATAATTAAAGCTTCATTTATTTTTGATACATTTCAATTCTAATAATATTAATTTATCAGTTAGGGTATTGACTACCATCTTTCTCTATCTTATAAAATTATTCCTTTTATCTTCTATCACTAGAAGACAATTTTTAAAAAATCAGTATCAAATATGCGATTGAATATGTCACTGAGTTTGTTTAAAATAAGCAGAAAATGTCAGGTAAAGTCATTTAATAAAAAATTTAATAAAAAGGCATTTCCAGAGGCAAAAGTTATTTAAAATAAGTACACCGTCTATTCATAAGAAATATTTTTGCTTTTCCTTCTAAAAAAATCCATTTCAATAAAGAACGTATGAAACGATTAATCGATGAAAGTCCAAAAAGAAATAAATCGAAAATAAAAAAAGCTTACAAAATAGTGAATAATTTTTTCGTTGTTTTTTATAGTAATTTCCGTATAAACTCTCTCACAGCTCTCCAACCTACGCATTTGACTTTTTGCTAGAAAAATTTGATTTGCTTTTTTAAAATAAACTTTAATGCATAATTTTATTATTATTTTGAGATTTCTTGGTATTGCGACTCTCTTACGATTGCTAAAAATTTTGTACCTTTTGACCAGATCAGAGGTTGAACGATTGACAGTCTGTCAATATTTTATATTTTTCAGAATATAGCCGAGCTAACGCTAACCTGTTTTATTACAAGTCATCTCACACACTTACCAAAACAGAAAACATAATGAGCAAAAACATAAATCTATTTTATTACCTACAAAATAAATGTTTGAGGTTCTCTGCCATAAATTTTTCTATTTCTTCGGATGCGTAGGTGTCTATTTCCATGTTTTATGACCAACCATGTGATCCAAAATGAGTGCTTAGCTAAATATCTTGTTTGTAGTTGCCACAAACAAATTCGCTATTAATTTGCCGTAGACATTAAAGTACAGATTCGTGAAGAAATAAAAGATGTAATATCTCGTTAATGGACATCCGCAGATAAGACTATTTTTTGTGGGATGATTCACTGCCATTTAAAGAAAATCGAGAAATAGAAATTTCAATTAATCTACGATGAAATTAAACGATTTAAAATGTTATTCTCTTTCCCACTGTCGAATTAACGACAATAACAACTTTACTAAAACTTCTAATTCAAACAAAGCACGAAAAAAGTACCTTTGAATATAAATTTTTTTAATTTGGCCACTATATTTCTCACTTAATTCTTAGCTAACATCGAGCTTTCGCCAACCATCGATAATGCAATGCATATTGGGTGACGACGTGGAAGCTAACGAGCATATACGGAAATGTTTACTTCTGACATAACGTAACTCGAAACGTTAGCAAATAAATTTGCTGCGATCATTTGGGAAGTAAAAAAATAAAAAATTTAGAAATTAAGGTTTTTTTAAAATTTTAAAAAATTTGTGTTCATTTCATAGGAATATTATACTGACACCTCATTAATCAATTCGTCATAATTACAAACGTGAACTGTATCTCGCGAACTGTAATAATGTAATCTGTGTCTACCTACTTGTTATATTCGTTGGTTTAATACTTGTTACCTTTCATAATTTTATTGCTTTTTTATGATGGATGTTATCGTGTAATCCCTTAATTAGCTGGTTAAAATTATAAACGTGCTCGTCGAAGCATTTTTATACCCTACACCCGAAGTGGTAGCGTATATTGATCTACTTCTTCTATTTGTAGCACGTTAATGAAGGTGTGGTAGGTATAGAAAATTACATATTTACTTGCTCAGGATCCCCTCATGGGTGGACCTAACCATGTCTGTCCGTCTGTGTGTCTGAAATCACAATTAAACCGAATGGAGACAGATATCGACATTAAATTTATCGACATTAAAAGCAGATATAATTGGCGTAGTGCCTCGCCTAATTTTTGTGAAATAAAATTATAAAGTCACCTTTTTCAGTCTGTATTTAAATTTTGAGGGTTAGTTTGAATGGCCAAAACAGCAGTCTTGGGAATTATTAATTCACAAAAATAAGCGTGACATTCCAGCTAATATATTTCACCATGTGTGAAAAATTATTTATTGGATTTAAAACACGAAATTATATTACTGGTGTAGGGTATATGGTCTTCGGCTGGTCCGAAATTAATAGTCTTACTAGTTTTGGTATTAAATTCTGAATGACTACGCTATTGCCAATTTTAAATGCGAATGGAACAAGCACAAATGAGGTCAGTTCAAAATGAAATGCATATTACACTATAAATGCGATTTAATCAATTGAGATTGGTCAAATTAGATTTTCCTTTTAAAAATGACAATGAAGCTAATGTGAATTAGATATTGAGTTTGAAAATTAGACTAGCTGAGTTCAAAATGAGATGTGTGGAATTGAAACAAATTTTCTATTTGAAAACATCTCATTTTTGAAATTGTGTATAAGGTTCTAACACTCAGTTCTCTTTTCATTTTGCCTTCCAAAAATAAATTATTTGAAAATCGTTAAATGCATGCAACAAACTTCAAAACAACCGAAAAAATAATCAATGTTCTGTCTTCTATATATTTGTGTTTACTCTCATTTGCATATAATTCTCGCTCTTTCCCTTTCTCTCTCTCTCAGTATTTGGTTCTATAGGCGGCACGATGAGAACGCAGAGAACTCTAAAGTGAATTAGAAAAAAGTTAAATTATATGATACTACGATACGATATGATACGATACACGATGTACACCGAAACACAAAGCCACAGATTGGCACACACCGATAGAGCAATGTTTACCCATTCATACAAAACCACACAGCCATGGCTGCCTAAATAACTGTTCGTTTCGTTCGTGTATGGTGGCTGGTTGTGTCTCTTTTCGTTCCAAATTTTGTGTGCGGTCTCGTCGTCCGTTTGCCGTTTGCAATTTTGTCTGCTATCGACGAATTTATTTTGCTGAACTTTTTAAAACTTTATTAACTCTCCAACAATTAAACCGATTCGAGTTAGTCTGATTCTTTATCCAATTTAATTTTACAGTTTTACTGCTTTTCGGAATGCTTTAAAATCGATGTTAGATAATCGTAATTAATTGCTGGTGGGTGAAAAGTTTGATTCAATTTCTGCTAGTCCAAAACTAACTAAATAAACCATAATTCTAAATTCTAAAACGACGACTATAGTCACTCCCCACTATTTCTCTAAATTCATTTTATTTATGTTTTAGAGTGGCCTAACCAAAATTTACCAACTCGTTGTGAGAACCTGCGAGTTTTGTTTTTGATATGGAAAACAAACAACAAAAAAGAGCGATTTTTCGTTGATTATTTTCTAATTCAGAGAAATTTTGAGATTTATCCGTTTTATTACTATTATTTATAAAAAGCTTTAATTGAAACCTACTCACATATATATACGAATAATTATTTTAAACTTGAGACCAATATCTCTTCTCTCTTTTCTTCTTTCAGATCTATGGGCATATTATTGCCTCCAGTATCTCAAGTAACTAATACTCGCATCAATCTAACACAACATCATCGAAATCGCAGTCTCGATAGTGCTCTGCAGCGCATTCCAGAGGTAAATTTTACTACGCTCTCTTTTCGCTCTCTGTTTTTCGCAATTTAAAATAAACACTTCAACGTAGAGGACTCACCCATGACACCTCAGCAACGAGGTGAAAAGAATTTGTTCAGAAGTTATTATCTATTATTATGATTTAATTGTCTAATATTTACTCTTTAAAAAATAAATTCTTTTCGGACTTTCAGACAAAATTTGATTCAGTGATTTACGAAGATATCATGCTTGCTTGGATCTCTGTTCATTGTCCATAAATTATAGAGCGATTTCTACGGCGTTTATGTTTTAATCAATAATTTAGACAACAACAATTTTTATCAATCATATACTCTATTCCTTTTTTTGATTTTGTTATTCTTGCAATTAATGCTTGCTGCGTGAATTCTTAGAAGTGCACTTGCACTGAGCAAGTTCACTTCTTCAGTTTAGTTTTTCGCTCACTACGAGCTCACCTAGCAAGCGCCTGCCAAACTTGTGTGAGTTGTTGGTAAACGTTCTACCGAAGGCCGAGATGTCAACTCTGATGCGAAAATATCAATATTTTTATTAAATATTGAGAGCTATTTGTGAATGTCTGTTTGTAAATAAACCTTACTACTTTTACAGGTTTGTAAATAAACCTGTACTTTTGTGCTTGATGTATTTTTCTATAACGAACGCATGTAATACCATTCATGAAATTTGATTCGAGGACGAAATTTGTGCCATTTCGTGAGAAATTATCGTTGCTTGTCGATCGAATTCATGACGAGCATATGATGAGCTTGTAATCGCGAATAATTTAGCAATTCTAGTTCGGTCTCGTTTCTGATAAACAATCTGCTATTACAGCAACAACAAAAGTTCTCCTATTGCAGTTGTTTGTATGGCATGACAGCGTTTATACATTCGAACAACAATTGATCAATATATTTATATTTCTTAATTAAAGTTATTTTATTTTATTCGATATTTTTAATAACGATAAATTTAGTAAAAAAGAGACAGTGTACAAATCACTAGTGGTTGGAGTCTTAATTATAATTTTGAATTAAATTTTTAAAAAAAGTTACCTAGTTCTGATTTTTAATACTCAATCAGTTCAACCAAATCTCAATTCTCACTTCAGTTCAGAATCAAATTCTCAATTCTCACTTAACATGATTGTATATCTATTCGTTTGCTTTGATTTTAAAGTTTCCTGCTGGTAAATAATAAATTTAGGAAATAGCACAGCAAATAATATATTTCCCGAGACGTTGACATCTCAGAACTTCGTGGCATTTTGCGCTGTCATCACATAAATCGTTAGAAAAACACTGCAATTCAACCAAACTAAAATAGTGAATAAACATTTTATGTTTGCGTGTTTATATTTGCAGATTAAACACAATGATTAGTTTAAAAATTATGTGAAATTTTTGTATTTTATTATGGATAATTTTAACGGAAAAGTTAAAATAATGTAGTAAATTCTAACACAAACCGAACACTTTTTACACACTAAGTTTCTTCGAGTTTTCAGCATATTTTCTGTGAATCGTTTGAATACAATTGTATAATATATATTAATAATAATAAATTCATAATTAATTTCAATAAATGTTGTGTTGCAGGTTGAAGTTTCTTCTCCAAATGCCGAAAGTGAAAATACATTTTGCACTACCTCGATTTTGGGCACTACGATGTGCTCAAAAATTGTCACTTCCGCTACAGCTAATGTAACGTCAACGTCAACGACACCTTCGACAACCGCCACCGGAGTCGCGGCGACGGCTGCAACCTGTAGTACGTTGCCAAAAATTAACGATAACGGTCCAGAAATCGTATCGACCACTGAACCCACTTTGGGTGCAATGTCACTGCTGTCACACGCAGTAGAGAAAGCACCAAGGACGCAAACAGCATCCAATAATACCAGCTCACTCAATTCCAATGTCATTGGTATGTATACGTGTGCGTGGGCATGTGTTTTGTTTTTTAATTATATCAATATTTAGAAATTTCGTTCTCATCGATTATTTTCCTTCTAGTTGAACAAGCCACTCTAGCACCGCGATCACGTCTCAGATCAAATGAGTCCTCATTTATAAATAACCCTAGTAACAACAATAACAATAACAGCAACAAGAGCACCAATAGCTGTTCCACATCGGCGCCTTTGTCAACACTTGCCATAAGCTCAAACAATTCCAACGCAGCTGCTTCTATTGGACCTGCTTCAATTGTCAATAACAACTTAAATAATAATAACAACAATACCAACGTCAACGCATGCAACAATAAAAAGCGTGAGGACCTCACCAGTTTAGGCTCGGATGATTCAGGTTTGTTCATCAGCGACAACTGTCAATTTGACGCGATCTGTCAAAAAGCAAAAGTAGCAATAAACAACAATACGTCCCTCTCAGTAACTTTTTTAAAAATTATCGGCAAGATTGCGATAATAAAATAATGTCATCGTCATTTTCTTTTTGCTTTGATATATATTCTACAAACACTTCTTTCATTGTCTCTTTCCTTCCGCAGGGATTATCTGTGGTTCAGATTCAGATCAGTTGTCACTGAATCGCATCCGGAATTCGCACGAATCACTAGATTCCGGCGAAATGGATGGTGAAGAGGAATGTATTGAAATACTTGATACGGCTTCCATGGATGAAGAATATGGAATGTTGCAATCAGATCTTTGCTTTTACCAATCACCAGATACCGACTGTCGAACTTTACGTCCATCACGAAAGAAACAATCAGCCCAACAACAAGAACAGAAACATCAATATAAAGATAGTGAATTTGATGGAGCTGGCGGCGACGGCGTTGACGGTAACAAAACTCTAGAAAAAAGCAAAGAATATAATGAGGTGGATCAAAATGTGGAGCCGAACGATTTGGCGGACATAACACCGACTTCTATTCCCGTTGTGGACGTAACTGACGGTCCACTTGCCAATGTCCCTGTCCCACCAACGAATCCTGTTAATGCTGCAATTGCCAACAAAAAACCCTTGGGTGACTCCAGTTTAGCCATTGAGTCAACGAAAAATGAAGTGCTCTTCAGGAACTTCTTTGGTGCAACCAAAAATGCCATTTTTCGAACGGCGCAAAGCATTATTGAAAATCACGAGAAGAAAAACGCGTCCAGAAATAAAAATGAAGAAAGCACCGCAGCTGTTACAACGACCACCTCTACCGGGACCGCTACACAGTCGACGCAACCAGAGCACATAAAGTCTCCAACAGATTGTGTTAAGAAGAAGGAATTTTTCGGGTTAATTACTACAAATTCAAGCAGAAAAGCGGCAGCTGCGGCAGCTGCGGCAGCGGCAGCAGCAGCTACAGCTACTACAACCACATCATTATCATCAATTTCAACCTCTCCATCTGATGGTCTCACCAATGCCACTATCACCAAAAGCGTCATTTTAGGTGATACGAAACTGTCCTCCGCGTATCCTGCCATTCAACCTAGTCCATCTGAAAAAACCCTAAATTTAGCTGTCTCTTCCTCTTCGATAACGAAATCTGCTTCTATAACATCGTTGCAGAAACTGCGAGTGCCCGGAGTTGTTAAGTGCTTCATCAAAGAGAAGCCTTCCACGCCGGACAGTGAAATGATACAAATCAAGACTGAATTGTCGAAAGGGCCAAGCGGGTTGTTGCGATTCTTCGAGTCGCCCGTCTTCAACATTCACTTTGCTGTTCATTATCTCTTCTATTCAAAGGAACCGGGTGTGCTCAGCTTCATTGGCAACAAGATCTTCAGTTTCCCGGATCAAGAAGTTGATCTTTATATACCACAACTAATTATAATGTATATTCAAATGGACGAATTGGCCGAAGTGCTCGATCCCTATTTGACTATACGTTGTCGTAAATCCGTGGACTTCTCACTCAAATGCCTCTGGTTGTTGGAAGCCTACAACTTCCAGGTGGACACTCTGAGCAATGCGGGGCGGCGCAAGTCGCAACTGGCATTGATGAAAGAGATATTCCCGAAGAAGGAACGAAAAGTGGCGAACAGGCTCGAACCAACGGGTCACGCTCTTGAATCATCCAGCACGCCGATTGTAAAGAAAACTCATCATCGGTCACAGAGCGATGCTACCGTCCTGCTTTTAGATTCATCGCGCCGTTTTCCATCGCCACTAAGTGTATTGAGCATCACCAATCGTATGTACCAGCAGCCGCCGTACACTACAGCGACTTTGGCCATGACACCTGCGAAGCTAACCTTGGGTGACTTAACCTCCGGTCGAGCCTTTGATAACGGTTGCAGCTGTTTCGAAACAGTGCGTGGTCAAGTGAGTACATAAAAGCCCTTCGAAGAAATTGTTTGTGGGTTTGTTTTAATTTATTCCGATCGGTTTGATTCGATTTCTTTCAGGTAAATGGCTTATTGGGACAAAAAACAGTCTGCTCATGTGAAGCTCCAAAAACGGCTCCTGAGAAGGAATTCATGAGAGCGCTAATTAATGTCGGAAAGAATCTGACCTCTTTGCCTTCAAAGGCAGAGAAGACATCAGCTTTGCGAATGTTTCTCAATTTAATCAACAAAAATCTGCCCGCTCGCGTTTGGCTGCCACTTTACTCGCACATTCCTCACCACGTAGTGCGCATCACAGAGGAAAAGACTGCAGTATTGAATTCTAAGGATAAGACTCCCTACATAATTTATGTGGAAGTTCTTGAGGTTCCGGACATTTATTCATCTCCAGTTGTGGCCAAAATGATGCCGACTTTGCGACATACAAAAAGTGTGGAGAACCTTGAGGGTGGGAGTAGCGGAGGTTGTGAGCAGCGCCATTTTGCCAATTGCAGTCGCACGTCGAGTTGTAGCAGTCATTGTGGTCCGGGCACTGGAACCGGTTCTCACATCAGCTCTCAATTGAACCGACGCAAAGACAAACTTCTGACGTCCACAGAAATGTCGACAATGCAAGACATGGCAGTGACGGGCACTTTGTCACTGGGGAGCTTGCATTTAAATGAGGATGACATTTGGTCACAGGAAGATGATGACATAACAGCACAATACATAAATATGAGATGCAAAGCCAGAGAGCGTGATGCCATCTCACAAATGTCCATGGACTCATGCGATTCGCGTGACCACGGTTAGTGGAGCCGAAAATGGCTAATAAAAATGTAGTGATTAAAATCGAAAATTATTAATTTCTCCTCGGGTGCTTTTCAGGTATTCCGGTACTTTTCAATATTGGTGATGTCCGTACGCGCCATTGCAACAATTTGAATTGCGAAAACACGAAACCGTTTTGTAATGATCCTGAGGATCCTTCTGCAGCGGCCCTGAAGGTATTTTATTTGTTTATTTTGGCATAATGATCGCAATGATGCTGAAGACCGCCTATTTGAATTAGGAACCGTGGGATGAGAAAGAGAAGCAGATTCGGGAATCTTCACCTTACGGTCATCTTTCCAATTGGCGCTTACTTTCGGCTATTGTGAAATGCGGCGATGATTTACGCCAAGAATTGATGGCTACACAGCTGCTGCAGGTATTTAGAATCTGCCTTTGATTGAAATCGAATCTGTCGCTTTAGTCTGATATTTCTCTTTCTGCTTTTTAGATGTTCAAAATCATTTGGGATGAGGAAAATGTTGAGTTGTGGGTGAGGCCATACAAAATCGTTTGCCTTTCGAATGACAGTGGACTGATTGAGCCCATCCTAAACACTGTTTCTTTGCATCAAATAAAAAAGAATTCCAATAAGAGTTTACGAGATTATTTCATCGATGAATACGGGTGCCCCGATGGAGAACGTTTTGGTGCAGCGCAAAAGAATTTCGTCCAAAGCTGTGCGGCTTATTGCTTGATTTCATACTTACTGCAGGTCAAGGATAGGTAAGTGCTAATTGTTGTGATCTGTAGTAGTACGTTAAGGCTCGGGTTATGTTAAATTTATTCTCATCATTCTTACTTTTCTTTCTAGACATAATGGCAACATTTTAATTCACTCTGATGGACACATCATACACATTGATTTCGGTTTTATCCTCAGCATATCGCCTAAAAATTTAGGTATATTAACTCCTATTAAAAATGTGATTTAAGCATTTAAGTAAATCATGCATTCATTCCAGGTTTTGAACAATCGCCATTCAAGCTAACGCCTGAATTCGTTGACGTCATGGGTGGCACTTCTTCAGAGCATTGGCGTGAGTTTAATCGCCTTTTGTTAGTCGGAATGATGTCAGCTCGCAAACATATGGATCGTATTATAAACTTTGTGGAGATCATGCGTAGCAGTAAGTACATAGGGCTCAATTGATAATGATATCTATTTCCTGGTTTTCATCTTTTGATTCGGAATATTTTTTTCATTTCTCTCCCCAGATGCACAATTGCCATGCTTCAAAAATGGTTGCTCCGGTACCGTACAGAATCTACGCAAACGTTTCCATATGAATCTCACCGAACAGGAAATGGAACGGAAGATCGAGCAGCTTGTACAGGATTCACTTAAGAGTCTCTCCACCAAGCTTTATGATGGCTATCAATATTATACGAATGGAATATTGTGAGAAAGGTTTTTTATGAAAATCTAAGCAAAAAAAAAAACTGATGAAGAGTAAGGAATGAAAAAGCAAAAGTCCGGAAAATTAAAAACGTGAGAGCAATTGTCAGTGCGAAAAATGCGATGCGATGTGGTGGAATTTTCGACGAATGTGGCTTCCACTTGTTTTTGCCTTTTTTTGTTTTGGTTCACAATTATTGACTAAAGAGAAAATATATTCGCTTACTTGGAAGCATGAGAAACGAGGGTAGCGGCAGTAAAAGTAAATTTCAATTGTTATTCCACTAATTGTTATCGACTCTATCATCGCTGTCGCCAGCTGTTGCCTTAGCTGCTCTCAATCGAATATCTCTTGTAAACAGCATCGCATTTTATTGTGTGGGGCCTTTCGATTCGTGTCTGCCAGGCGACCGCCTGTCTGTGTACACTGCGATTTCTTTAAGCATTTTATTTTAAATCAAAAATAATTACTATTTCATAAAAATATTTACTAAAATATATTAAACTATATCTAATAATAATAATTTAATATTTAACTTTGTAAATCTAAAATATAAAAAAAATTTAAACATGTTTATCCTTAACGCAAGCAATTATTATATACAAAATATACAGAGCTACTTTATTTAATTTAACAATTTCCTCGTATACATGCAATACACTTATTAATTATAATTATTATTACAAGGAAAACCAAAAGATATACATTCGTATTTTTCTTGGAAAAATATTAAGATTTTCAAAGAATGAAAAGGATTTATATCGAAATGTTGAAGAGAAATACAACAAAAGTATTGTATATGTATATGTATGTAAGTACGTATAAGGGAAAGACATGTCTAACTGTCATCCCCCTAGAGGTATATCTGTCTATATCCTAAATATATCTAACGTGCAGTTTATTAAAAGAACACTATTCTTATATTAATAATTATTAACTGGATAATTATTAGTGTGTGCGCATGTGCGTGATTGTGTATGTATGAGTGAGGTGAATTAATTGAGGAAATTAATTTTATCTTAAAAGAAGCGAATGTTACAGATTAATTCCGAATATTTAGGATAAGAATATTTTTTTTAATTGCTTTCAGTTTCTGAATATATTTTTAATATTTACCGCCAAAATTCTCTATTTATTGCCTTTACAAATTTTGAGTTGTTAAATCGAAATTAATTTATGACTTATAATTCATTTACTGACCACTAATGATTTGTATGCCATTAAGAGCATTTTTATTAAAATGTAATCAATAATAAGAAGCGCACTTGAAAGGATTCTTCAAGGAAAACACACTTTATAAATACATTTATGATGCGCATTATTTTTTTAATAAAATTTCAATCAAAATTTTAAGAAAAAAAAAGATGAAAAAGTTCTAACAAATAATACATACTCGTGCATATTTACTCTGTTCCATAGTAATAGGTCTCTCTTTGTCTGGCTGTCTATGTCAGTATGTCTGCCTGTCAATCAAACTGATAAGATTGCAAACGTTTTTTTCTACGTAATTGTATTAAAAATATATAATATAAAATTTATTATAAAAGAGAGCTAATGTAATAGAACTCGATGTGTCTAATAATTATTACTATTCATGTTAAAATACTTAAATTTCGTATTTAATTTTAAAAATGTACTTTTATAGGGTTAGATAAGTAAAATTTATTCATTGTTCTCGTCGAAACACTTACACACATTTCCCCGTAAAAATTCGTATAAAACGAGAGAAAAAAAGGAAGAAAAATTTGTACATGCCAACGAAATAAATTGTCTTATTTAATTAATGATGATAAATGTGATGATGATGATGATAATGATAAATATATCCTTAAAAAATTTGATTATTTTCAATTCATTGAAATTATTTTATCATTTCCACGGGAAATCATTCAATTCTTTCCACAGGAAATCATTAAAAGCATTTCCTCTCTTTGGGCAACTTTCTCATACACGAACATTCTCTCATTTTTTCGCTTAACAGTTATGTTTACAGGCGTAGATTAGAAGCGTAGTGGAGCGTAGCACAAGCTCTATCATTCATTGAACGCGCAAGTGTAATTAATACTAGTTTAAAACGGGCTTACCCAAGCGCAATGATAATAAATATTTTTATGTATTTATTTTTTTTTAATTATTAATTTTGTTTTCATTATTTAGTATTTAACAATTTTTTATTTTCTTTCTCAGTTACGCTACACTACGATATCAATCTGAACCAGGCTTAGAGTTATGTATTTATAACGCGCTAAATGCATGCCTATGTGTTGCGCCGCTTATTTAACAATTCTGCGACTAATGAGTAAATAATAGAAATGCTCACCCGCACGTGTGCGGTTTTTATGAATTTTTCCGATAGAACAAACACTGACATCTGTTTGGAAAACATATGAGATTGTATTGATACTAAATTGCCAAGCCTGCAAATTCTGCTTCTGTAAACAAATCGAAACCATTACTCACGATTTATATTTATTCTCTACATCAGGTCGGTTAACGCGTAATTTTCCAAACGATCGTATATTTGCAATTTGACAATTAGTTCCTACCTAACCACATGTTTTTGATTAAAACAAAAGCACCATCTGCCGTTTAGTAGATCCATAAGCCTAAATAATGAGCTGACATTGGTACGATTTCGTTGTGTTTTTCAAAGCAGAGAACAACAATTAACGAGTAATGAAGAGTTCAAATGCTCAAATAGTGATTGACTGCTGCGAGTTTGTGTTCGCCTGGCACTTTTTCAAGGCGTTAAACAAAATTTTTGAGGAGAGGATTTCATCATTTCTAGAGAAATTTCTGAATAATTTATTATTTATTAAAGCACATGAGCAAACGAAATCAAAACTACTGAACATTTCTAAGAATTTTGAAATATTGTAGCATCAAATTTAATTGTCGCCACTCTTTTATATATTGGGCACAATGTTTTTACATGAAAATAAATTGCTTTCGAAGCGAAGGTTTTATTCAATTAATCGGTCAATTAATCCTTTGGCTAGCTATATGATTTCAAAATTAAACGCTGCTTCAAATTCGAACTCATTAAGGCACGTGTTTATAATAAAGAATTTATTAAAAAAATCAGATCGCACAGGCTAGACTATGGAACGATTTGATTGTCACGTGTTTTATATCCTACACCCGAAGAAGTAAGTTATATTCACTTACTTCCTCTGTTTGTAACGTATCAAAAGGAATATAAAGGAATGGAAGGAATATTCATGCTTAGAAAAATCTGAATCAATTTAGCAATTCCAACCACCCGTTAGTCTGTCTGTCTGTGCGAGATGAAGATGGGATAAAGCGAAGCAGTGCCACGCCCGCCATTTATACAAATCCGTTCTTGGAAACCAATTTATCAGTTTCTATGTTTCCAAACTATAATTGTATAGCTGTCATGTAGGTGTAAGATTCTATCTCTCCACAATAATGGGCGGGACACGCCCACTTTATCGCCTATGTTCTTTTCTGACGAGGGTTGTGCCGAGGGTGAGTTCATAAATGTAAAGCAAAAAAAGATAAATGAAATATTAAAAGGGGCGTGCACAGTCTGTGATTATTAGGATAAGACTATATATTTATATGACGGGTGTAGAGTGCACAAACATCGTTCGGGCCGACGTTAGTCTCTTCTTATTTTTGCTTAAATTTTCAGCAACTTTGTAATTTTCTACGCATCTACTTTTTGTACTTAACGACACAGTTACCAAATAGGCAATCGTTACCAAATAGACTCGCAAAAAGTACCGAATACTTATAATTTATAGAACGCTATAATGATTTTTAATGCTTTTATCTTTGGGGAAAACCCAATCAGTAGGCTTTACATTATAAGCCGCTTAATCATGAAATACTGACCCGATAATGCTACCGTTTCGTCGCCTGTCCGTTAACTGTTAACTTTATCAATACCGGCGTTTTGATGTCAATCATAAACACCTCGAGAATATTTAAGACCCGAATTTTAAAGTCCATAAAAATAATTCGCCCAAACAAAGCAAAAGCCTCAACTGCCATCTGGCACATCACGCTGATATTTTTATCAAGACGTTATAAAAACAAATAAAACAGAAGACAACAAATTGTTAGCGTTTATTAATTAATGAAATTGAAACACCACGAAAGAGTCATTTAGTCATTCAGTCGATTCTGTCGATTGGAATTCAGAATTATATTTCGAATGCTCCGTGACGAAAAATAAAACAAACCAAAAACAAAAATAACGTGATCGGAAATAATTTCGTTACGTGCAATAAAGATAACATTTTTTTAAAGAAAACAACAACTATCGAATCAATTCCACAATCGAATCCGAGAACGATGTTTTTTTCGAAGAAAAAAAAACGCCTATAAAGTGATTTCAAAGAATGATCAAAAACAATTTTTTCGCCTTGTCTGAGTTAAAACCAAGCGACAATTAATTTATGACGACTTGATACGAGCGATGCAATAGATCTAGCAGGCAGTTAGTTTAGATCTAGAACTAAATTTAATGAGACGCCAGTAGCTCGTTTCGTTTCAGAACAGTCGCAGTTTCCCGGAGCGTGGTGGAAACCTTTTGCTTAGCCCCCTTGAAACATCGTAATCTCAGACAAAAACAAGTGAGCCCTCCCTCCCTCGCCGCGTCGTGCTACAGCCTGTCGTTATTGCAAACCATGTCTACTCAAATTTATACTCCAGGTCAAGTCGCCGAAAATAACGGTAAAAATGGTAAACCAATTTGGCTGATTGTGAAGGGCGGGGTTTACGATATGACCGATTTTATTAAAGAGGTGGGTCTGCTGGAGTTTTCTTTAGAGAATAAACGTGTGAAAATAAGAGGAATTTCTGTTTATTTATTAAAAAAATTATCCAAATTAGCATCCGGGTGGTGATGAATCCATTCTGGAATATGCTGGCAAAGATGCAACGAAGGCTTTTAATGATGTCGGGCACTCGGCCGATGCTATCAAAGAGATGAAACTTTACAAAATAGGCGTGGTCGAGACGAGTAATAGGGTAAGTATGAAAGGAATGGACGCGATTAACAGGCCAGGCCGATGCTTCAAATTGCGGTTAATTGGAAATTATTATTGCTTTTCTTAACGAAGAAAAAGGAACATTTTCAGAAATGTGTTTTTACAAAATTATAAAGCTCGCATTTTGATGCTTCGTCACCAAAATTGGCCTCCCTTGCCTGCTTTGTTTTTCATCGAAAGTAAATCAAAATCAAAAACAAAGACCGTTGGTTTTATATTTTTTTGGTAGAAAAAATATGAATTAGTAAAAACTCCTCCTCTTCTTCACCTTAATTTTTTTCAGCCTATAAAAGAAGCTCCCACGAGGTTAACATTGCCAAACAACGACCTCGTTCCTGATGCTCTACCATCGACTGAAGAGAGAAAGAAGCGAGCGAAATTTTTCTTTTGCTTTTAAGAGTTTCAGAATAAGAAAAAAGAATTATGCTCTACTATAAATAATTAAATTTATTTGATAAAAATAAAGCAAGCGATTAAGCTAGCACTTTAATTCCTAGAAGATATCTACAAGATACAAACTGCAATAATATTTTGAATAAAATTTTAATTTATGACGTTATAGTAATAAGAATAATTAAATGTACAATTATAAAATAAAAAGAAAAGAATGTTTCTGATATAATGGATAATATTCCTAATTATTTTATTAATAAAATAGTCTTAGTCCTAAAGGGCAGATTCAAGGGATAAAACATACAGTTCGTTTACAGTTCTTTCATTTCGAATTTCATTAATTAGAAATACTCACGCACTGCTTTCGTTTCGACACATGCGCTAAATATGCATTATATTTCCACAGGAACAAACGCATCCTTCCCTGATGCTTCGGCTGTCTTACGACATTCTTCATTCTCCATGAAAACTCCACAAGCAGTTGTAAGGCGTTCAGCACGAATATCGGAACTACTGCGTAGATAATGATAGAATCGGGTGGAGCGGCGTTCGTTTATGGCTCGTAACTTCTCACTGCGGCAGATGGAACGTAAGGTCGGTTCGAAATCTAGTGCAAGGGAATGTCGATTACGAAGTATTGTATTCGTCGTCAAACCATCAGTTAGAGTTATTCTACAAGATTTTTGAGAACGTTAAGAATATGGTATGATCTCGCAATATATGTGCCCTCTGGAAAGAGCAGCAAATTAGCCAATCAGACGACTCACTTTTTTATTGGAGAATAAATTAAATTGTAAGCAAATTGATTTGCTTCCAGATTGCAATCTATTGCGTTTGCCACTAAATTGTAAGCAACATCTTCTGCCATTGATGATGTCCCTATTTCTGACAGGGATGACCTATCGCTTTGACGAAGTCCCAGCAGAGAAGCAACCGATAAGTTTTCATAGAAGGCACAAAGGTCGTCCAGAGGTTTGACTTGTTGAGCAGCAGCTGCTGTTAACCAGACTTTCTTTGGCGATCGTGATTTACGTTTTGTTGTGTGCTCAACAGGTGTGGCTGGTTTGCCTTCTCCTCCTCGAGGAGATTTGTGTTCAACGAGCTTATTCGATATCTGAAGAATATCCTCCAGATTATGGCGTAGGAGATCGAAATCAATGGGGTACGGTATCCGCCATTTTTGGTTTTGAGGTGCCGTGAAGAAATGGAAGAGATTTTGATGTATTCGAAGATTCAAGCTTGCCTCAGGTAGACTGACCGCTGTCTCTTTATTGGGCAGATCATCATTTGCAGGACCCTGAGTACTATTCGATTCTTCCGAATATCGTCTCTTTGTAGGTGAGGCAAATAAAGAAGGAGTACCCGATGGAATCTCTTTCACTTTGTTGCGATCTCCGCCACTTTGAATGAAAAATTGTAACTCTAGAAGCGTTCTACGCAAATCCTTCTTATTGTAAACGTATAATGAGATCAAATCGTCCAAGTTTACTGGACAATTCTCCAATAAGGCAAGCACGGACATATATCGTGATATATTCAGGGTATTTGGTTCCTTAAAATGAATGCTGTTCTGTTGTATCAGTCTCTGTAAATGTGGGCAGGTCGCATTTGACGCCACAACGATAACTGGGCGCTTCGAACTGGCAGCTAGTGTGTATATTGCATCTGTAAAGCCAGCATCCACTTGATCGAGAACAATGTCTGCATCTTCTATGAGTATCAAGCACTTCCTTATAGCTTTTCCATTTGATTCGGGCACATTACCCGCATTACTGGCGTCATCATCAGCGTTTGTTGAAGAGGATTGCTTTGATTTTGATTTAAGACCATCTAAAGACAATTTCAGGAGATTCTTTTGAGTTTTACTTTGTGTGGAGGCACTTTTTCGTAACTGATGAGACTGTGTAGCTTCCTGTACCGAGAGCGAAGTAGATCTATGAAGGAACCGTAATAATTGCTTAATTCTGAAATCACTCACCTGCAGCTCCTGCATTAGCTTTTTCCCTGTCCTTTTCATTCCCGCATTTATTTCCAAAACATTAAAATTTAACTCATTTGCCACCGCAAACACGGCACTCGTTTTACCGCTCGAACTTGGTCCCACTAATACGACAGTATTACATAATACTTGATGGCTTAAGGAACTTGAATCATTTTCAGAGTCCAAAGTCTCATCGGCACACTGAGAACTCCGCGATCCTGCTGCCCAGTTGACAAGGAAATTCCGAAGCTCCGAGACAGGCGACAAATTAACTAAAAATTGTTCGAAAAACAAAGGCTTGTATTTTTCCGTGAACATTAATTCGCCATTGGGAGCCATAGCTGGTGGTTTGGCCTCATCTAAACCGACGTCTTGATCCGGCAGGTCCGCGCCTTGGCTAGGCCGCGAACTCCGCCTTGTGAACACAAAAGATTCCGTCACTTGCTCAGTATTCTGGCCAGAATCGACAGCACTGAAATAGCGATATTTTTCTCGCATTTGGTTGTAACATCGATATATCGGGAAACGTTCGTAACCGGTTTTCCAAGCCTTGATTATAAGCCGTTTGTCGGGAACCGAGGGCAAAGGCACTTTGAATGATGCGGGTGTTGAACACATTGGTTTCTCGCCTAATTTTAAATTTCCGATTCCTTTCATTTTCTTCGATTTCGATCGGCGTGTCTTAGCCCCGCTTAGTGGGGATTCTTCTTCTAATAATTGCCACTTAAATGTAAAATCAACATTTTCCCGGAGCCAATCCATCTCCGTCGCTGTTAATTGGTGCACATGACTAGTCATTGGAAACAGATTCAATGCCTCTTCGTAATTTTGTTCAAAACGTTTTTGTTTAGCCTGCTCAATCCGAAGCTTTTCGGGAACTCCCGACATTAAAAATTCTTGGCGCGCTTTTGCTAAATTTGGATCGGGATTTGGTTTGGGCAGAGAACGATAGAATACAGGAGCTAATTTCTTTCGCTGCGATGCTTTAGATTTTGTGTTATCACAATTTAGAACCTCAGTCTCTTCATCGCTCACGACAATAACCGGTGTCCTAACAGATTTTGATACTTTTGAGGTTTTATCTGATTTGATTGGAATCACTTCCAGATCGTAATCGTAACGTGCTTTATCCGCACAAGAACGGCGTGCTCGACCGCTTTTCCTCACAGGCGTCATAGATTCGTCCTTTTGCAGTTCTTTGGAAGACACGGAACTCTCTCTAGTACTGCGCTTTGTAGCCTGTTTGCGACGCGGACGCGTTTCTGCGTCCTCGATATCATTCTCAATATCTGGATGAGTCGTTTGTCCTTTTTTCGGAAAGAAACCCAACAAATTATCGCGCTTTTTCGTTGGCGACGAAAGGGTCCTTAAAAATTCAACGGTTCCGGCGTCTTCATCCAAATCTCCATCAGGCAATTCTTCAGATTTATTGGATTTGCTTTCAACATTTGGCTTCTGAATTTCATTTTCCACAGATTTCGTTTCTTCAATATCTGATGACAGTCTCTTCTTTTTCGATTTCTTCTTTTTCGTAAGTTTCTGAGGATCTGTCTCTGTTTTTGGTGATGGAACTCGGGCAGTAAGCATCTCCTTGAATCTGAAATGAAAACATTTTTCCGAAATAGGACTACTTCATCTAAAGGACTATTTTCTAACAAAATCGATTATCGCACTTACCGTTTGGCTCTAGAGTCAAGGCATTTTTCTATATAAGCTGCTCGACTCTCCTCTTCCAATTTGCGCTTACTGCCACCCTTTCGGTCTGCCCACTCTTGAAGCATAAGTTTGCGGTTGGCATTTTTCTGCGGCGATTCTACTTCTTGCTGTTCAGCTGCTTCTTTTCCAGGTGTGTTCGAGCCAATAGACTTGTTGCGTGCATTCATCATTACTTCAAATGCATTAGTTTTTGGAGTCACCGAGGACTTCTCCTTCGATCTCGCATCAACTTTGTTCGTCTCATGTATTTTTAAAGCTGAAATAAGTTCACCAGAATTTGGTTGGCTGATGTGTTTAGGACCAGTTTCATTCTCAGACCTAGATGAGATCTTTTTCATTTGCGAATGCTTTTTCGTCTTTTCACTACCACGATCTTGCCCTGAATTATTGGTTAAATGTTTGCTGTAAAGACTTCCGGCTGTTTCAGAATTTAATGAGGACGATACTTCCTCCTTATTGCTTTTCGTTGCAGCAGCCACTGCCTCAGCTTTCAACAAAGCAAGCTTCTTTTGCTCTTTCTTCCTGCGGTGCTTTTGTCTATGCTTTTTCTTTACGGAATTCAGCACCTCTTCCATATTCTGCAGTATAAGTTTAGAATTCACTGAGGGTTTCTTGATTATATAAAGGGGAGAATTGGGTTCATGGATTTCCCCATTTGCACCGTTCGTTATCTCCAGCTCACATACTTCACTCGCAACTCTTCCACAATTATCAATGTTTTTCGACGGTATTGCTGCTTGAACCAAAGTCGCTGTCCCGTTGGCACAACTTTTCTCGGGGCTTGCGAAATAAGCATTTAGATTATTCATAATTCCGTACTTATGATTTCAACCTTAACTGAATTAAGTACACATAAGGATTAAGGCAATTTATATTACAAAAAACGTAGCAACCTCTAAAAACTTAGAAGCGATACCAGTTCCATCAAACAAGAAAACCTAAAATGAAAATTTCATCGAACGGCTGCGTAAATGGAATTTATAACATGGGATTATACTGGAGGCTTCACAGGCGTTTCTGGATACGAACCTTTTAATCAAACAATTTGGCTTCGCAGTGTTGGCAGTTAATCACTTTTTCGGTTTCCCGCCATCGCATTATTTTATCACTTATTTGATAATGTGTAAAGTAATTTCTTTATTCTAGAATGGAAAGCTTCTTAAAATTCTTTTCTCTTAAAAATATTTAAGGAATTATATACCATCAAAGGTAAAATGAAATTCTCAGAACCATCACATCGGTTCTGTCAAAATTGATAAATGGCGCGAACTAATTCAACGAGTATGAGTAGCGAATCGTAAATGTCAAATAGAAAACGTTGCACATGCAAATCGCACTTAGAGTATCTGTAGGGTTGTTTACTCACATGTGGTACAAAGATTCCGATTCAACTTTGAAAATACAATCAATGATTACATATGATTATATAATATGATCAAATATATAACAAAAAATGTGAACACAAATTACAAAGTAAGTCTTATGGATGAATGCCTTAAAATTAACTTAGATATTTGCAACCATAAATCAAAGTTAATTTAACATTCAAGTGGATTAAACATAAACCCTGTTATATTTCTCATGGGTTTAACACGTGAACGTCATATTTTATATTCAGGAAATATATAAATTTATTCCTTTCGTTTTGAAACTAAAGAGTTACTTTTTTTAACGAATCCTTTGGTGCTCACCAATAGAATCTCAAAAATTAATATAGTAGAATTGTCATTCGTGAGACAGGAGATTGCGTAATTAACACAATACCTTCGTTATTCTTCAAATTTGTTCATGAACACTTATGTACTTAAGTATGAAATGTAAGTACGAAATTACGCAATAACTAGTACATGTGATAGGAATATCGAAAATTTAATTGGAAGTCAGAAATCATTTTTATTTATCACTTTCGCTAGTTTTGTCATACATAAAAAATCATGGCTCCAGGAAGAAGGGCTATAAATACTTCTATGAAACGTGACAAATTGGAGAAAATTTCCGAAATCAGTAAAACTTTCTAAAAGTTCCTTGGTAAAAATCTGACAACGAATATGATTAAATAACAACACAATAATCAAAACCAAATTTGATGATATGGAAACGAACGTCAATTAATTGATTGGCATGTGACAATAAAACAAAAAATTATATAGCAATAGACAGCAATAGAGACGGCGCGGAAAACACGTATTTTGTCCTCTGTGCTGTTAATGTTAATTACCAAAATTTAACTGTAATATTTCCTTTATAAAAAGATAATAAATAAATACATATATAAATAAATAAAAAAAAGAATTGAAATAAAGAAATATATGTGTAAAAAATAGTTAATTAATTAATTCACATGCGTTTAATATTCATTAATTAAGTGTTTGAATAATTTAATTAATTGATCATAGTTTAACCCTAGTAAGACAAAGAACAATTTCAAAAAAAATTGATTATTTGTTTTTATTGTATTACTTTATTAATAACATTATCAATAATAAATACCTTCCGATCTCAAGACAAAAAACATTATTGTTACATTTCTCTCAGGAGCAGTAAACATGTTTTGAGTAACATTTTTTGGGCAAAATAATAATTAAGAGAAACAGTCAAACTCTCTTCTGCTTTGCAACATCCTCAGCATCCTGGTCTACCGTTCGGAACGTCAGGTAAAATACCATGAGTATGCTGATCATGATTAAGCGAAATTAAGAAAATGTTCTAAGCGGTGAGAAATAGAAATAGCAGAAGGTAAGAATAGGAACTCCATTGGTAACTGGTTCAGAAGCTATTAATCAAAAGATTTAAGAAACGAACTTGATTCAATTCGTCCGATTTAAAAAAAAATGGAATCTCTGGCCTATAAATTTGAAAACTGAAGTATATTCCAGTAAAATTATTTTTTATTAACGATGGAATTTTTTAGTACTAACAGAGATAAAAATTTATTAATGATTACTTAATTCCATTCTGTGCAAATTGTGCCTCTATTATCAGGCTCTCAATTGGCTTTAGGTCATTCGTTTGGACATAAAATCGCCACCAAATCGAATGACTGAACTATAGTAGCAAGAGCACGTCAGGAAGCAAACAATATTGAAGTATTTCGAAAGCGTTGACGATGACTACGACAACGTGGGTTACGATCATGCTGACCACTACGACGACAGCGACTACGACAGCGACCAAGGCGACGCACTTAGCCAAACTTTATATTGTTTGCTGTGCGGTTTTTGCATTAGTAGTAAAGAATCAGTTTGTCGGTACGGTTGCAATATTTCGAACGTTTTGTGTCTATCACGATGTTAACATATTTTACCAGGATTTCATAGAAAGAGAAAGAAAAACATGTGATTCAATTAGAAAGAAGACGAAAATATCACGAAATTGTATTCACTGACCAAACGGCCTTTAAAAATATTTTGATTAAAAATTTTTAATTAAATAATATTTTCATTAAAATAAAATTTAATTATAAAGGATTTCTTTAAAGACGGTTTGTGGATTTGAATATATTTAACAAAGGAAGTTGTGTGATCAGTCTATGACCTATTTGTCGTTATGGGTACCAATGTGATTATATTGTAACGGTGTTTGTTATTGTTGCTGTTTTCACTGATAGTATTGTCTCCTTACTTTATAAAGAACGATCAATTGTAACAAATTGACCCTCAATCCAGACTGGAATTTTTTGGAGCTTTTAAATGGACTACAATTCCACCACAGAGACATTTTATACGTGACGTGAGATCGAACTAGTAAGTAATTCAAAATACTTAATGACTATGAATTGTTTTGTATTTTTTGGATTATATTTTCGTAAGACGGTAATATATTATTAATGAAAATAATTCTGTGCGCTTTGTCCAAAATTAAAAACAATAAGTATTAAAATAATAAGTAAATAAATTTGAAACTATAAGTATTAACAAAAATAAATAACAGAAAAAATTGTTTTTAATTTTTTTTCAAAATATCGATTATTGAAATAATTAAAAAGGCACAGAAAATTTGAAGAAAGAAATAAAATAAATTCCGAAACCATTAGTACTAATTCCAAATATGAAAAAGGAAAGCAAGCAAAAAGATTAATATTATTTTTTGTCGAAAATATGTCTGGAATATCAAAACGGGGAAAATACGAAAAGAGACCGTAATAAAATAAAATAATATCGCAATACAACGCACACCGAATTCAATTATTTTGATAAAAACGTATTCAAGAAAGTGGAAGTAAATTTTATTTGATTACGTGCTCAACGACAATCACTTTTTGCAGAAGGAAATCAAATAAATTGATTTGATTCGAAATCAATTATAAAGTCATCGAACAGAGACATAAATATTTCGCCATCATACACGTCGCGATCAGTTTCAAATTACATAAAGGTTAACCAAAATCGAATCATCATAATCGGAAAATGTGACATTGATTGAATACCGCGTGCAACAGTTATTTGTTGTTGTCCGTAAATGCTTTTGTTTAGAAGCCGTTAGTGCGTTAGTGCACTTATTCATTCTCATTTTCATTGAAAATGGGAAATTGTGTAGATTACAACTGATTTATCTTTAAAGAGATTTAATTTATTTATATCGATTAAATGTATTGACAATGGCAATGTCTTCATCTATCTCCTTCTGGTGCAATGTACTCTCACTCTTTTCGCTACGTTTTTTGACAGTATCCTCATAATCAATAAGCAGATTCTTTGGGCGAGTTAAATACTTTCTCTTTACATTTGTCCTTTTCCAACCTACGGACAATCTTTACGGTTATCATTACTGCGTTTTTATTATCAATCGCTTATTCTATAGTTTCAGAAACGATATTTGTAAGCCCTTCAGAACGTATTCACACACTCTAATGAAGAAATGTCACCAACGATTCCTTCATGATTCTTTAAAGATATTAACTGCAGTGTTTGCCGTAATTATTTTATATGTGGTATACGTGCGCAGGTGGCAAGGTATAAGTCTATGTGTGTGTGCGTTAATTCGATCATGTTTTTTAATTGAATACAAATGACTCAATTAAGAGATACTTACGCATGTGCAAGTACGTGTGTAACGGTCATTCGATGAAGGGATTGAGTATTTTTTATACACAAAAGTTATTTAATCACGTTTTCTGTTTATTTGTTTCACGCAAACGCTTTGCAATTATTCGGTTTTCGCCTTTTTACGGAGGTGCAGACGAACTTTTCTGAATTTTAAATTGTTGTAACGTATCAAAAATATTCATTTTAATTACTTAATTTTGTTTAATTGAAGTAAAATTGAGGGAATTTGCTGAAAACCTTCGAGTTCATAATTTACCACTCCCTCTCATCCAGTTTTGTAATTATAGAAAATTCAAAAAATTGCCTAAGCGAAACTATAAATACTAGAAAATACTATGTAAAGTAAATATGTTTATTATTGTAATAAATATAACGATTATTTTTAAAATTCTCAGTATCATTTTGTATTCTTTTATGTTTCAATTTGTATTTCTTTAAAAATATCTCTTCCACAATTTTGAATTAACACACACACATTCACTCACGTATTCACACACACATTCACTCACGGAAGAGCAAGGAAAGAAGAGGTATTTCTGATAAAATCAGAAAAAAATCCAAAGATTTCTATAAGAGACAGCATGTGAACTAATTTACCGTAAGAGTGCATAATGTTTGTTTCAATGTATTAATGCATATATAAGTGCGTATAGCCTCCATAGAGACTTTCAAGTGGACCGAATTCCACTTGACTTTACACTACATAATAAACAATAAACCACTAGAATGGTCTAGAATGGTAGTGCACACGTGCCCATTAAACCAGGATCATAAAACACAACATAATTGCAGTTATTTTTTTAAGGAAACTATTTCAGACCGAGACCAATTGTTGTTGTATCGTGTACTCGCTTATGATCACCTGCGATATGAAAGTATTTGTGTGCATGTGTGTACGTGTGCGTGTGTGTCTGTCTCGTCTAATTGGAACTTCTTGAGTTTTTGAACGTCATGTTCTTTATCAAACTTTCCATTGCCCGATTTTAGTTAGTTGCTACGGAAAACCACTTTGTCGAATGGACTGAAACGCATGTAGGACTAATAAAGGCAATTGCCAGGAAAGGCGAATGACAGAGGCGTAGCAACAACAACAGAAATGTTGTTCCAAAACAGAACGTCTGCAACTGCGTGTACACAATAATCGTACTAGAAAATGCGAAATATGATCGAATGGTATTGCTGGTGTTTGCATCCATCCAATCAGCTGCGAAAGTACGTAATGCGTCGTGTAGTTGGCGGTAAAATCTTGTTCCTCTTATGCTTCCTCCTTATTTTTCACTCCATCAATGACAAACTTGACCTTCTTCTTTTCATCGTTCTTCTTTTTCTTACGCAGTTTCGTTTTCTAGAGAATTCGGAAAGAGTTCTCTTCGGAGGCTTGCTTTGAGTTGAAAAGATTACAAAAATGTCTTTCTAATACTTCTACTACTATTTTTTACAATTACTACTACTAATACTACTTCTACTACTACTACTATTTCTACTACTATTATTACTACGAGTACTACTAATACTAATACTTCTACTGTCTTTACCACCATTGCCACTGTTACAACTGCTACCGCGATTACTACTACTACTACTATTACTGCTATTTCCACTACTATTATTTCTACTTCAACTCCTAGAAACACCGCAATTAATTGCGCAGGCTTGATATGAAAACCTGCTACAGAAATGGTTTAGAATTTTCGAATGAAGTCGTTGTGGAAGAAGAAGCAAAAGGAGCTACAGTTTAATCGTCGTTGATGACGGTCTTGCATTTCATTTGTCCAGAGATCATCGTACATTCATACAAACATAATTACTTGCTGCTTCTTTTCTGACTAATTATTGCTGTAGTTGATGTTGTTGTGATTTCTGTTGGTGTCGTCATTGTCCATTTGTAATCAATGCTGGCTAGCAATAATTGAGCTCAACCAAATGCAATTTTCACCAACTTATTTTCTGATTATGATTCTTAATTGTTATGTTCACAGTGGGAATATATACACACACACTTGTACATACATACTTATATCGATACTTCCTTATATATATGCAATCACACACACACATTTATTCCATTGACATGAAGCAACTGTTTATATGTTTACACGCCTCTAAAACCATTTATGTACAAAACGAAATTATATCGAGAGATTCATTTTCAAGTCCGGTCAGATGCACCAAGGAATCCATGGGTGTCCGAATACCATGCTGCAGCGGAAATGGCATGTTTTTGTCGATTTCCCTTTCTCTCTTTTTAATCTTAAAGAAATTTTCATAAAATGAAAACAGAACTAATTATCAAAAGAAAATTAATTATATTTACATACACATCTATATAATATAACTCACATACAGGGTGTTCAGCAATAAAGTGCTTCAAACGAACGAATGGAAGTAAAAATAAAGTCCACGCAATGGAGTCTCAGAATTCAGTTTTTATTTGATTTCTCGTTAAGTTTAAATTGTTTTCTTAGAAAATTTTCTTTGTTTTTTCACGATTATTTCCAAAAGTTTTCTTTTCATGTCCAAATTGAACCTACACATCCTGTACCTTCGGAATGACCCAATTTTGCCTGAAAAAATTCTTGTCCTGCAGTCAATAAAATTGCCGAAATTATATTTGAATTCTTTCCACTCATTCCACACAATCAGACAAAATGTGGACAACCCGCAAAACCACTTTAATTGATATCAATTTATGTTGCATAATTATAATATACGTGTCGTACGTCCTTGCCTCTTTGTCAATCATTTTAATTTAGTCAACAACTTTCCCAGATTTATCAAGAATGAATTCAGTAAATTATTGGCAACTCATGTGAACCTATTTGTTTCTTCTGAATAGGTTGGGTTTAGTATTTAAATGAGTATCACTAGAGATGCGTTTTTCTTTGGGTGGGCGGAGGAGGGTGAAATCGATACTGTTCTACTTTTTCCTGGTAGTTTCAAGGTATTTACAAATGTCTGTTCCATGTGAATATGACCATTTGTGCATGTGTGTGTGTGTCCATGTATGAGTGCCATTGACATGTGTGCATGTGTGCGTGCAATCTTGTACGCATCATCGCCATCGCATCGATCGTTGCCGTTGTCAACATTTGTGATTCTGGTTGGGCCCGGCATTGCGTCTGGATAAATTCTTGTTTTTGAAGTGAAATTGCTAAATTCTAAATATTTTTTCCTGAAAAAAATGCAAAGTGTAAAAGTATATTTGCTTTCATCGAACTTTCACGCAAAATGCGTTACATTTTATGGACATTGAATCGAAACGTTTAGACTCATAAAGATCTGAGAAATAATTAACTATAGAAGATTTTTTTTAAGATGATTATTGAAAGAAATATTTTAATAAAAATATATGATTCCTTATCCGAGCGCCGTTTCGGGGTAAGAAACGTTTTTATTTTTCTTTCGTCTACTTAGTAGACTTAAAAGACTCTACTCTATCGTGCGTTATCCGTCGATGGAAATTGGAGAACACGGAGATATTTTGTTAGAACCATGCCTCCTTTTTGAGCTAATATCGGTTCATGATATCTGCGTTCACGGTTGAACGTGCTGCGTTTCTTTGCTTCATTTGAAAGTAAAATTTTACATCCGAGCTTAATTTCTAAAAAGAAAAACATTGCAGCACAAGCCATGGTCACTTGCTGGCACATATATCACAAATCCGCGGTGTAGGGTATATAAACTTCGTCGAGGCCGAATTAGGCCTTTTTAATTGTTTCCATTTAATTTTCTCTGCGGTTGAATAATTCTGTCCAAACACCAAAAGATCGAATTAAATACTCTTAACATCAAGCGAAAGCAATAATAAAAGGCATTAAATGCTGATTTAATTGAATTAAGGATTTTATAAATAGCAATCTTTTTTTTCAAACAAGTACTGCACAATTCTTCGTCTTCTTCTACATTTGTGATCAACAACTTTTTGTGGCAACACCAGTTCGTTCATTCTGAACTTGAATTGACGCAAATATTAAACCTGATTCCTTCTCGAACGAATGGATGCCGGTGTTTTTCTTTCTTTCTTTGTTTTGTATAATTCGTCCAACAAAAATGTAGAAAAAGTATGGATTAAGTTTTGTTAGTTTTCTTGTCCTCCTTGCTCTTCTGGGTCTCTTCCTTTGATGCGTGGACGATTTCCCGGTATAATTTTCTGTTATTTTTCATACAAACAAGTCGAAAATTCTAATAAAGAGAATTAACAGTTAAACATTTTTTTTGAATTTAAGTTTATGATTTCTTAAATTAAATCGTCTTATGGATTTCCTTCGAAAAACAAAATTCATTTAGTTTTTTCTTCTGATTTATATGTTGACAATAAACTTCTTGGTAAAAATTGTGGTTTCTCCTTGATTCCAGGCTCGTCATTTCCTTCGATTCACTCTTCAAACAAAACAATGTGTTCTATTTGGCTGTGCCAACGACGATTAACCTCAAGCTGTTTATATCTATTAATTGCGGTTACGATACACACAGTGACATCATATTCGCATACAACCGAACAGACCAACCTCCCATTCACGAGCCGTAGCAATATAGCAAGTGCAACAACCCAACAGCAAACAGCGCAGCAGTACAGTAAAGGGTCTCAAAATAATCTCATGGATGATTTAGGACACGAGGAATTTACGGACAACGATTCGAATTTGCCGCACTCGCGCAGAAAACGTCTTATATGGATCACAGATGATGGTCGATTGGCTTTGCCACCTGGAACGTCGTTAACCTTTACACCCACAATAGCATTGCCTTTAGTGAGGCATCCACCGGAAGGTTTCTTCTCGAATCTCACCATTAGTTTTCCAGTAACAAGTACGAACAATGTTTGGATACTGCTTATTTTTTATTTCCTCAGAACATTTAAAAACATTTGAGAATTGACTTTATTTTTAGTCGATTTTGACAAATTGGGTCTGACGGATAATCAAAACCCACTCGGAGATCTGCCGCCTATTTTCGCGCGATCGTTTGGTCATACGGCGGGAGAAATGCTGGGTCAATATGTCTACCGATATCTTCATTATAGACGGAGACGTGATTTAACGGAAGAGAGCAATTTAGAAGAAGGCGATGATGATGATGATCAAAATTATTATAAAACTGTTACGGCAGCCCCCGAATTACCAGAACGTTTTCAACATATCTTTCATGGTGGCGAAAGGTTTTGCTCTACAATAGTTTTAATGGTTTTAGTATTTGCTAATCGATTTATTTTCCTATAGAGTTATGCTTTATGGAGTACTGGAAGATTTCTTATCTACGTTTGGTATGAACGGCAGAGCATGTCTACTACGCACCATTTGCGAGGTGCACTCAAGGAATTTAGATCGTTTTGGCGTTTTTGGTGAAATGGCAAAACTTTTTCTAACGTTCGTATTTTTCTTGATCACTTACAAACAGTGTTTAGCAGATATATTGCGCACGATTCATGATTTAATCAATTACAGTGTAACCAAATCGCCATTTTCGGATTTCATACCGGAATATGTAAAGGCTCAGGAAGTTGGTGAGGGCCGACGGGCGCCGGGCGAGTGTTTCCCGTATCATAAACGATGCCCAAAGAGTATTTTCAAAACTTTGCAAAAACACAAATACAGGTTTTCTAAATGTTTCTTCTATACGTCAATATAATGATAGATTTTAACATCCTTATATTTTCGCTCCAGAGACAACCAAGGGAACGAATATCACGAGCAAGAGGCTTATGAAGTCATGAATCAGAAAAGTGAACGAAATGAGCAGGGCTCTGAAGCTCTAAAAACTAATCAAATACAACTGCAATCCACTAGAGAAAATTTGTTAATGTAAATTTTGTAATTACAATTTGAAATATTAAATACGGTCTTAGGATTTTAGCTTTCATACACGTTTTGTAAAAATAATTAACCAATGAAATCAACATATAATAAGTAATCTATTCTTAGTTTAATTATAAAAGAAAGAAATATTGTAATTTAATTAAAATATAATAATAATATTTATGCGTTGTAAATATTTAATATGAAACAGTAATAAATATTTATTTTTTTTTATTTATGAGCTCAAGGACTATAAGCCTTGAAAAGTGTATTCGCGTTGGTGAATCTGCGAATGTATGTATATTTTCGTTTCGGAAATCGTTTATTATTCTTATTATTTTGAAAAGATTAAAGACACTAGACAGTCCACTAAGATGCCAGACTTTGAATTACAATAATTCAGAAGAAAATTTTGTAAATGTTTTTGCAATAAATTAAAAATACAAATACAAATAAACAAAAAAATACAACTGAATTTTGCATCAGTAATGAAGTCATAAAAGTTTTTAAAATAAAACCGTGAAGTTCTTATCCAACAATATACTGCAAGTAACAAATATAAAATTATTATATACTAGCAATATACTGCAGTTATTTATTCACCAAGCTTGGCGTTTCCGCAAACTCATTTACTCTAATCACCGTGTAGTTATATCAACTTTGAAGCAACAAAAATAAATTAATTGCAGATGGTCATTTTATAAAGTCATACATAGATTTGGACGTATGAAGTGAATTATTCAAACACCAGGCGTGGTCTCAATTGTTTCGTCTACAGAAACTTGCAAAATTCTTCAAAATTTATATAAATTTATATAAAATTGGAGACTTCACTATTGAAATTGTAAATTATAGAGTTTATAGAGTTAATGTACGTTTTCTAGATTAGCGCGAGCCCTTGAAATTTGTTTTTTCAGTAACGGGATCCACATAAAAAATTCACTTATATTTGGTAATGGCAATGCCTCGCTGCGACTGACAATCCTGAGTGGATTCTAAACAAAAGCAACAAATTGAAAATATTTCAGAATTGTCAAAATAAGAAAGCTATAAGCTGATGGTGTCATTTTAATTGGTTTTTGGAGATGGATTGTTGTTAACCTTTGACCCTGAAATGAATAAGTGATTGGTTGTATTATCAGCAATAATTGATGAAAATTGGCAAATCATTATATGGCGGATGGTGAAAACGATTCGGGAAAATCAATTGGTTTCGAAGTGAATTCGAAAGTTCCCTGGGCTTCAGTGATTATTAAATTATAATTGTGCTTAGTGGAAGCGAGACATTCCGTTCGAATAATAAAAGGTTTTACATACTTTAGTGAAATAGAAATAAAAGTTCCAATCTTTATACTCGTTGGTTAAGGCACGCAGCACCAAGGAGGTTCAAGATTTTTAATCCGGTGAAAACAGCGCAAACGAAAATAAAAGAAATATTCGTCGGACTTTCAGATAAGAAACGTCACTACGGATTCAAATGCTTCGAATACTGTATTCTACTGATAAAATGATGCTTTGCACAGCTTTCTTTGTTTCTGTGAGGAATGGCTGCAAATAATCTGCCTCAGGCTTTAGTTGTGCTCTTGAATTGATTGTAAGAGGAAGAACCTGAAATGGCTACGCAAGACCAAGTATTGTCCAGTAATGGCGTATTGGGACATCAGATTTTAAGTGCTGATGTAGATCATAATTCCGAAAGCGAAGATTCTGATCAAGAATATCTTGATAATTCTGTAGAGTTACGTGGCTATTTAAGTAAATGGACAAATTATATTTACGGCTGGCAACCGCGATACATTGTACTCAAAGATGGAACGCTATCTTACTATAAATCAGAATCTGAATCAGATTATGGTTGCCGTGGTGCCATTAGTTTAAGTAAAGCTGTTATCAAGGTTCGCATTTTTGGTATTTAAGTTTTTCTTATTAAGTTATTTCCTCTAGTATTTGCGGTATTATACGTATTTTTTCGCCTTTTAGACCCATGAATCGGATGAGCTACGTTTTGATGTAGTTGTCAATAATTACAATAATTGGTGTTTACGTGCCGATACTTCGGAAGATCGTATGCATTGGGTTGAAGTATTGCAATTATATAAAGAGGATTCTGGGAGTACGGACACAACGTCATTGCGTCGTCATGGCAGCACGTTATCTCTGCAATCGAATAATCCTTCGGTAGCCAGCGGCAGCAGCCTTAAAAAGACGCAAAGAAGTTTAAAAGAGAAAGTAAACGAGATAGAGACCTTTAAGGATATTTTATTTAGACAAATTGAGACTTTGCAACGGTACGATTCTTTATGCTTTAGCAATAGCAAATTGAGAGAAAAACTTAAAAACCTCCTAAATTAATGCAGCTACTTTGATGCATGTGCTGATGTCAATAAAGCCATTGGCAAGCCATTGGATTTGGGCGACGGCTTAGCTCCTATAGATTTCAAGGTATTCCTGCTAGCTTCGAATCATTCCTTTCGCTGAAAATTTTCTACTTTAGGGTGAATCGATAACATTTCGTGCCACAACCTCCGGTGTTATAACAACACTTCAACACTGCCTAGATATTATTGGTGAGCGTGATGAATTGTGGAAGGATAAGCTGGAGCGCGAAATTGAAAAACGCAAAAAAATTGAGGAACTATACAAGTAAGCTAGAGATATAAGAAGATGAAACACATATATTTGATAGATTCTGTTTATTCCTTTTATAGAAAACACAAAGAAGAAATTGAAAAAATTAAAAGAATTTCGTATCCTGGACCAGACTTAGAGGTAAGCCGTTTTCACTTATTTACATTCAGCTCATATGTTTTTTGGCAATTCAAATTTAATCTGATCGAAATAAAGTTTTCAGCTAATCAAAATTGCTTTAATAAATCTAATCTACCAATTGAAATCAGTGGTTTCATTTTTTTATTCGCATGAGTATTTACTTAATATTTTTAATTTTATTACGAACAAAATTCAACAGATGTATCGATTTAACCTATACTTTTTTATATTGAGCCCTAAATCTGATTTAAAATTAAAATCAAATCAACTCATACGTTCTCAACTGATTACAAAAAATCAGTGATTCACAACTATAAATAATTTCACTAGCTTTACCGAGGAGGCGCATCCAATGGTAGAACTCGAATGATTCCAAATTATTAGAATAAAAAGGCGTTTTTCTGGTGTTTTACTTAATATTCTATACATATTATATATTGCTTTTCTTCAGCTTGATTCTGGAGAAAATTAAAATTTTGTTTTTTTCGAAAATATTTAAAATTACAAAAGACACATTCCATATTTTTTATTTCTGTCAAGCCTTTAACAATAAGAAATTTGAGCTATGTCAAATCAATTGACAAATAAGTTAAAAAACCTCTGAAAATTGCTCTTAGTGGGTTTTCTCAAAAACAAAACGAAAATTTTATCAACGAAGTATTTTAATTATCAGTATTGTTGATTTTGCATAACTGCATTCCATAAAACGTTTTTTTATAAATTATTTATTCGTCGTAGCTGTTGTTGTTGCGGCCGGCTAAAATTTCAACATTATTCAAACTCAAGACTCGAAAAGAAACAGAAATCATAACAAGTCAATGTCATTTTTATGGGTCAAACCACTTATATTTAGACATAATAATCTGTTGATGATAATTATCAAATTAAAATATGTTTGTGGTCGAAATAAAAGAATGACGATAGCGATAAATGAATGAATGTTTGAATGATGATTAAATCAAATATATTTTCTCAATGAGCTTTTTTTAGCATTAATGATGCTTGCTTAAAGGACTTTTTACGATGCTAGTAAAAATAGATGTCAAGTTTCCAGTTTTACGATAGGTATTATTATTATTAATAATTGTATCGTATAAAAAATATGGTTTGTTAAAAATAGTTAAAGATGCTTCGTAAAACTGAGAGTGTGCAGAAGAAATCTAATCAATATCATTTCGTTTTAATTTTGGAGATTCCCTTTTATTAATAAATTACACACAAAGGCACAGACATAATTTTTAAATAGCTTTAAAAAATGTTTGTTTTAATTAAAAAGTTAGTTTAAGTTTTTGCTTTAATTTTTGTTGCCAGAAATCTTACTTATTGTCTCTACCGATTTAATCGCGTTTTCTGTTGTCAATTTCTCGTTGTTAACACGCTCTCTTCTGCTGTTAACTTATTCCATGGTATTTCCAATTGGCTTTACGAACATAAGTTTTAAATGGCTTAGTATTTCGTTAACTTTGAAAGCGTTAACATCGGTTGGATATTTTGTGGATAAAATTAAATTAAAATTTCTTAAATTTTTGATAACAATCAATTAAAAGAGCTGTGTAACAAACGAATCATATGCTAACGATATATTACGAATGCAATTTCTTTAACGATAATTGACCTCTGTTAGATTTTAATGAATATTCCTTGAAAAATGCCTTCAGTGTGCTTTATTAAAAGTTTGAAATTGCCGAGTGGCGAACATGTAGTAAGTGTGCCTAGTGAGCCCAAATAGATCGCTTATAATTTTTAAAAACTCGAAAATAGTCGGAAATAGTTTTCAAACAAAATGTCTTCATTCAGAAAAGAAGGCATGAATGAATTTTTAGTTACTTTGTATCGTTCGGCCTTTGTAATGCAAGGACTTTTGTGGTTTGGCCTACATAACAACAACAAAAGAAGCGGTGTTAAGGGAGTTGTTTTCATGCTTTCGAAGCGTGACGATATATCTTCAATAAAAAAACCGTTTCGATTTTTTGGAAAAACCTAAAAGAAACAAAATAGTTTTAAAAATGTTAAATTTTTTGCTTTATCCAATTTCATCAAAAATATTTGCCGAGAACGCGAAATTTATTTAATGACAATGGACAGGATGTAATTCATTCATAATCTGATCACGTTGACATAAAATTATTATTGTTTTCGCCATCGTAGTTATGATTGACGTTGTTGCTTTTTTTGGTAAAAATAAAGTCAGATGACGCTCGAATTGAAACTGAATTAATTATTCATTCACAAAGGAATTTGGGTTTTTTATTGTCTCTGGTGAATTCCAATTGCTAGCTTATAATTACGAATAGCTGTAATAGTGTAGACCGAAATTATTTAGCCGACTTTACCAACAAAAAAGCCAAACCTAAATTTAATTAAAATTAAAGAAATGGTTGTCATTTTACCCGTTTTGTTTGTAATTTTGTATTTATAGCCAAGCTATTTCGTGCAAGAGCAAATATTTAAAAGCCTTTTCCAATTTACAGGAAGGTCCTCATTCTACATTACCGGAGGATGAATTCTTTGATGCTGTCGAAACGGGTCTCGAGAAGATCGAGGAAGATATGCAACTTCGTGTTAAGCTCAAATTGCAATCGCAACAATCACAGACGCTGGTTAATGTTCCCCATCGGGCCCAGAATGAAGGTGGTGATTCAGTGGAGGAATTTGGTACCGGCTTAGGAGCGAGAAATCATCCCCTTTGGCCGGAGGTAAGTCAACAATAGGAAAATTTTTTCTGTTTTCTGATTTTTATTCGTCGTCTTCCAACCTTTTCCACTCTACATCTTTTATAATTATTTCTTTCTTTTGTTTTTTCTTATTTTTATATTAGATCGATCGTGTTTGGCGAGAACAATTTCGTTACGCTCGAGAAGGGGTGGGACAAGGTGGTAATGGTTGGCAAATATTTGCTGACGAAGGCGAAATAAAAATGTACAAACGCGAAGAGGAAGTAAATGGTATGGTCATGGATCCATTAAAGGCCTATCACACTGTTAAGGGAGTGACAGCGCGTGAGATGTGTCATTATTTCTTTATGCCAGAGTTTCGTAACGAATGGGAAAGTAAGGGAGAAAACAAAAGATATAGATCGTCGTATGTTATTTCAAAGAAAACTATTTTTCTTCCTTTAGCCACTCTAGAGGATTGCACAATTTTGGAAAAAATCTCACCAGATACTTTAGTATTTCTACAAACGCATAAACGAATTTGGCCAGCAAGCCAACGTGATGCTCTCTTCTGGTCGCACATGCGCCGAATTACCGACAATCTCGATGAAGGCGCAAACGATACGTGGATTGTGTGTAATAATTCTACAGATTATTCTAAACAAGAGGTTCGCTCATAGAAGTATTTCATATAATAATTTTCTCCCGATGATCTTTAGCTTTTAATTATTATCATTTTTTATTAGAGTACTAAAAATATCTGAACACTTTATAAAATTTTAAATATTATTTCAATTGTTTTCTAACAGTCGAAAAATGGTAAATGTATACGAATATTTTTGACTGTCATTCTCGCCTGTCAAACACATTTACCACCCGGTAAAACCAAAACAGACCAATTGTCACGTGAAGAATTGACCTGCAAAATCACCTATTGTTCCGTCGGTAAGTATAGATGAATATAGTGAAAAGTATATGAAGTTATAAATACTTTGATATCGTTCATCATATCGGAGTGATATGGAATATGTTTAAGAAAAATTAGTCACTCCAAAAACATCCAAATAATCTCATGTTTCAAAATACACAATTTTCGTATAAATTTAATAAATTTCCATCAATTTTTCCACCAATTAATGAATTGGTTTTTAGTGAATCCTGGCGGTTGGGCGCCGGCATCTGCATTGCGTTCAGTTTACAAGCGAGAATATCCAAAGTTCCTGAAACGTTTTACCAACTACGTGATAGATCAATGCAAGGGGAAACCAATAATGTTTTGATATTTAGTGCTTATTTTTATAAATTCATTTTGTAAAATATTTTAGTAAATCGTTTCAAAAAATAGCATCGATTGCTTGTTATGCTCGTATGCTTTAAAATTTTATAAATGTTAGAAATGTTAGTTAATTAAAAAATATTTATTATATAATATTACTACTCACGTAAGATGAGCACACATACACAGGCACGCATGCACACCCACACGTACGCACACACACACACACACATGCATACACACACGAACGGTGACACAGACACACAAGCACACAAACATGTATTTCTATGAATTCCATTGCTCTGATTTTTTTTATAATTAATTAATTATTAATACGTTTTGACTCAAATTGAAAAATGCAAAGAAACACATACCGTTATATAAATTCACGCCAACACATTCACATGCTCTCTATACTCGCTTGTTTGTAATTATTCATAATCCTGATGAAACCTTGCTCTTTTTTAAAGAGCGTTAAATATTAAGACTTGAAGTTTGTTATCAAACCAAAAAACAGAACAAAACAAAAATTATATCGTTAATTTCTAAGAAGAGCACAAAAAGGAAATGGTACTCCGTTGAGGAGGCACGTCGCACTATATTAAATTTTATTCATTAATGATTAATGCACGAACCACGATTGAAATGTTTGAATTACAATTAAATTGAAATTAAAATGTGGAATTGAAAATTAGGAGATAACTTTTGTAATATCTTCCGTAATTGTTAAATTTTTAGTTCAAAACTATTAAATTTTTCTTTCTCAAAATTTACGGATTATTTTTAAGATTTTGACTCGAAGGTGGAAGACGGGCATTGCCTTTTGCCTCAATACGAAAATCCTATTAATGGGATATTTTTTTATAAATGTTTTTATATATGTTTGTAAATGTTAATTGTCCTTAGCTTTTTACTGTGCTTTATAATAAATACAATCACCATTAAACGAAGTGCTTTGTTAAATAAATAAAAGAAAAATAGAAAAACAAGAATTTTGTGTATTTTTTAATGAGATAATCTCTAACTTTTTGATGGTGGTCAATGCGGACTAACAATTTGAGCTACGTAAGTATTGGCGCAGTAATTTTTTCATAAAAAACGTCCCGCCCCCTTCTAATTATATCCAAAATCCGTTTCTTAATATATGCTTTCTATTTCTATAACAAAAATCTCTTCGCTAAAACGCCCAATTTCACCTGATTCACCTTCAAATCACGTACTACTACTTCCATTTTGTTTATCCTTTCGTAGCTCAGTGTTAGATCGCATCGACCACAATCTGCCTCGTTATCAAATGAAATTTATCACGAAAAACTTCAATAACTTATCAAAACACTTTTGAAATAAAAATAAAAGTAAACTTTTAATTTTTATTTATAAGAACAAAAGTTAAAAGTCAGTTCTTTTATAAATAAAAGTAAAAGTTAAAAGTAAATGTTTACTTTTATTTTCAAAAGCTGAAGTAAACTTTTAGCTTTTACCTTTAAAAATAAATGTTGAAAGTTGACTTTTAAGTTTGTGACTTTTAAGTTAAGAGCACTGTTTTTTAAGGTTATTACTCGTTCGATACAGCTCTTTGGGTGTGTGAGCCCGCACGCGCTCTAGCACGTGATCCTTTGTCGTTTTAATTGCGGGCGCTAGTATAACCAAACGGTAAGAAGAGGAACATAAATATCACACCATAAGACATTTTACATAACTACTAGTTCTACTCATTGCTTTCTGGCCTGTATTGAAAAATCACAAATCAGTAAAAATATCTGTCGAATCAATTCAAAAGTAGTTTTAATGATAAATTTCCCGGACCCATATTTGAAGAGAACGATAAATTAAGTGATTCCCCCGACAAATTTCCGGACACCGTGTATTTTCTGGCTAAATGATTTTGACAATTTTATCTCTTTTGGAATTAATTTCGCTCTTACCGGTTTTGAAGGAGTATCAGTTTTAATAATAATTTCCATATAAAATTTTTTCTTACTTACCTTTTAAAACTTTGGTATCTCTCTCTTAATATTACGTTCGCATTGTAAAGAGAAGACGTTTGAATAGTGTTGATAGTTTATTTTAATATTTAATTTAATGTTTCTTTAACGTGTTTACTTTTTGTTCGTAAGTTCTGTTTGTTTTAATTATTGTTTTACACAGTTGTTTGTTTTTGTTTACATTTAATTTGTCGTTTTTATTGTACGATTACGTTTTGTGTTCATTTTCAAATACACAAATTTTTTCCTCTTTTCTGCTCATTCATAATTTTTTTTTTCAATTCTGATCCGATATTTTCATTCAATTTTCATGATTTTCCTTATTTAAAATTGGTTTTAGTTTTTTGTTTTCTTTTTTTACAACCAAGATCAAGACTTTTTTACATTAATATGTTGTATTTTTTTTTGCTTGTTTGATTATTCTTTGATAAGTATTTAAATTTTAGTGCAGTCTGAAATGTAGCCGGATTTTTAATTTTCATTGTATTTCATTTCATTAATTTTGTTTGTTTTAAAATGCATTTCTATTTTTAAAATGACATGATATGTCAATTGTCGAAAGTTTTCAAGTCTGATTTTGGTTTTTTTAAATCTTTTTTTTAACTTTGTGTTTATTTCGTTTAGTTCTGTACTGACTAACTGTATTTTTTATTGTTGAATTTTTTGGAAAAATATGCAACCTTTCTGTTTTATTGAATATATATTTATATATTGTCACTTAGTTTTCCCTTTTAATGTTTTAATTTAATGATTACTTGATAATTCCCTTTACTTTGATTGAGAATTGAAAAACATTAATAATTTTTATTCTAAAATTTTATTTAATAGTTTTTAAAATTTTAAGACCAGGATAGGGGTTTGCTCGTTTGATTGATAAAGAGATAAAGAAATGTTTTTATTTGTCGAGAGAATCCGTAAATTTCTAATATAAGAAATGTTTAATTATTCGAGAAGTGAATAAATTCAAAGCGTAAAGAATAATTCACGATGAAGGAAACACTTTTGTCTATTGGAAGTTAATATGAGTTTGTTGGTTATTCAATGAGATCAAATATTGACGCGTTTGAGAAACGATTTGTATAACAGTTATGAGTTTGTTCAAAGCGCGCACTGAGCGAGGGAGAGTAAACACACATTCAATATTAAGACTCTCTTGAGAAATTTGTTGAGACTTTGTTTAAAGAAGTGTCAAAATATCAAAAAAGTAAATTAGACAGAGGTAAAAGTCGCTCGATTTTAAAAGGTTTATAATATTTATTGAATTTAAATTTAAACATATTTTCGAATTTTTTCTCGGTTATTTGAAAAAAAGATGTTATTTATTATGAGCACAATCAATCATTGGAAGAATTTGCTGCAAATGTAATTTTTTGACGAGCCTGTCTGTTCCTTAACACTCTCCATATTGGAGTCAGTAACATAACTGTCTGTGGAGACCGGGATAAAATAACACCTTCTTTATTATTCTCTCTTTCGATAACATTGTGTATGGAAAGTCAAGTTTCCCTTAAATTTTGGGCAGTTTATTTCATAAATCTTAGTATGGTAGATTAGTATGATGGATTATGTATGGTGGAAAACTCTCGGCAACGTTTTTATCACTGATTTAACAGTTGCTTATATGGAGTATAAAAATTCGATCGTCCCTATGTTAACAATATTAATTTGCTTCCATTATTATTCAATATTATTTCATTTAACAGGTTCCTACATCAATTTAAAAAAAGCTACGTCAGGGGAAATAATATAGTGAAAACAAACATTTTTCTTATCTCTAGAAAAATTAGTCAACACATTTAAAAAATCAGTCTAAATTAATCCTCAGCAACAGCTACTTGCTTACATAATTTTAAAATTATAATTCTCTTACAAGCTCTCTTATAATATTTTAAATACAATTTTAATTTATTTAAGTGTACACTGTTATACCGTTACACTGTTAAACATCGTTACACTGCTTAATACATTACATACAGTACAAATAATTTATGTAACTTCTGTTTCGGTTATATTTTTATTATTTATTACTAAATATATATATAATATATATACTTGTATATATTTAACAGTATATTACTAATTTTAAATAAGTCTTTTATAAAGTTATTTAAGTAAAAAATTTGGCTACGTTCAGTGTTTCTTATTTTGTTTGAAGTTACATTTTTTACGATAATGATATTAATTTTAAATGCAATCGTTATTAAAGGTATTCACAAACTGACAGTTGAAACTCGTTGTTTGAAGACTCAAATAACTCTCAACTCAAAATTTAAAAAAAATAAATTTTGATGCGTGCATCGTGAAAACTGTAAAGAACAAATCAAGTTTGACGTTAAAACTCATCTGCATCGGACGTTGTGCAAATATTTTCAAACCCTACATCACCGAAGGGATAGGGTATAATCACTTCTTCCGCTTGTAGCGCAATACAGAAGGTGTGGGAGCGTAGAAGCGTATATATATGTATATAGAAGCGTGTATATGTATATTCCTATCCGTTCGATTTAGCCATGTCCGTCCTGTTTGTCTGTCTGTCTACCCGCCGTTCAAAGGAAGATATCGACATGGAGTTTGCCACGAATATTCATTGTCATCATATGCCGTAAAATGAGTTAAATCGGACCGGTCCCACGAATCCCTTTTATATAAAAGTCCCTTTTAAAGGCCGATTTCTCAGTTTCTACACAAGTTTTCATGCTAGAATTTTATATCAGAGATGTTGGTATTAGATATTATATCTCCACAAAGTGGGCGGGGTTAGCCTCTTTTATCATTCGTATACGTTTTTGACAGAGATTGTGTTGAACATAAGTTAGTAGATTTAAATTAATCAAGAGAAGTTAAATTAAATATCCGAAGGAGGGTGCACCGCCCCTCCTTCATTATTGGAATCAGATTATAATTTTTATTACGGGTGTACGGTATATAAGCCTCGGCCAGGCCGCAGTTAGCGCACTTACTTGTTTTTTTTTGTCTAATGGTGTTTATGTTACGCTTTCGGAGGCACACATTTATCGACAATAACGATTTGGATTGGTCGAATGCCTTGGCACCATCGAAGAGCTTTTTTAGCGGAAACAAATGGCACTACTTCGTCTTCATAGCTTTACCAGACAAAATAATTATTAATAATAATTTATTGAATTTATAGAATTCGGTTTAAAACAATTTCAGATCAATTAATTAACTGAATACTCGAATTTTAGTTATACCTAATCACCGTACATATTCCTTCCTTAGCTTTTAAGCTCGTCTTTAACTTTCTTTTTAAAAAAATACAATACCAAAATTTAACAATCAGTTCGTGAATATCTCCGTTTGATTAATTTCTTAAACTGTTTTTTTTAAATAGAGTAAAATGGAAGCATTTAAATATAAATACGTGCATTTATACTTTTTGATACGATTATAAAGAGTTAGATTCGAGGAGAATTTTTTTCTTTAATTTGAGATAAATCTGTTAAAGTATGTGTTTGTTAGAATATTGGGAAGCTTTTTTTTATTTTTGCTGTTTCCTTTGATGATGCTTAGGTTAATAACCATCGACACTTTCGCAAAGAAAAAAACAATAAATAAAAATCGAAAAATTTTATTATCCCCAAATGGAAATGCAAATAAAAGTTTTCAATGACACTTTAAAAAAATTGTTTTTGTTTCATGTTTTCTATACAACTCTCACTGTATTTCATTTTAAAGAGATCCTCCAAACTCAATGCTTCGGACTACACGGAAATTCGTTATAAATATTTATTAGTTGGCTCTCTCATAAATAATTCAAGATTATTGAACTCGTCGAATGGCAGTAACGAGATTATTATTTGCTCTCGAGTTCGAGTTCGAGTTCTTGTTCTTGTTCGAGTATTTGTTCTCTTCTGAGCATGTGATCAAATAAATTTTACAAAATCAGTCTGACCTTGAAATAAGAAATAATTCTTTTGCCTTTTTCTATAGACGTTTGATTTTTTGGTGTTGAAGTTGTTGTCGTTAATAATTGTGTTCTCTAATATTTGAAAAGAGTTATTAAATATTTCTTAAATTTTAATAGAATTTACAATAATATAATTTACAAACTTGAACGTCATTTAACGTGATTTATGACACGGCTTCTGAATTATAGCGTATCAGAACATTCTTCTCTACATTACTTACTTACTTCTTTTTTCCTTTCTCATTTTCGCATTTAATATTTTCTTCTTTTTCTTTTTTTAAGAATTTTTTAAGATTCTGTTGGTTTATGAGTTATTACTAAACTATTTACTAATTTTATACATTTATTTGAAAAGCTTCCCGTTGCAGTTTTGGATTGGCACGTATACGTGGTGAGTTTTGGCTCTTACTCTTTTCACCACTATCAGAAAAACGAGCCGGAGGATTTATATGATCCTGATAATTTGCAGGATAATTCGATATGCTAGATTACAAATAAGATAACATCAATTTTTGCGGGTCGTATCTCGTGAGCTCGTATCACCCATTCACTCGATTTTTTTTTGTTTGTGCTTACTCACCTAAAAGTTGTCTCTTCGTTGTGACTGGAATAACCACTGGAGCTGCGCACGTGCCTTTTGGTGCCACTCGATCCTGATTTACCGGATTTACGTGTGGCAAATGGTGGTTTCGATTTACGTGACATGCTGGTTGGTGAAGTCTCCGAAGAAGATGAAGTCTCATCTTGGGTATCTGTTACGGAAGCGGTACAGCGTAAGAGGGTTCCGGACGAGGGAAAGAGAGGGAATGTAAGTTGAAGAGTAAAAGAGAAAGTTATTTACATAACAATTTAGTGAGTTAAAGCTGTTCTACTTTAGCGTACCTCGTTGCGGTCGATATTTAGCCGAATTAAGGGCACGCGAGGACACATCATTGTCTGATTCAGAGCCGAGTGTGTCATATTCTGTAATTGGTATGTGAAGTGTTAGGATTTTCCTAACTTCGGAATCTGTTGAACCTGGATTGTCCGATTCTAAAAGTTTAGTACGATATGATGGAGTTGTTCACGTTCAGATGGATTGAAATGAGATTAATAATATAATAAAATAATGGAATTTCCTCGGTTTTTAGGCATAGAGGATTTTTGGTTTTTGTTGTTTTTTTTTCTGTTTTTTCTGTTTTGGTTGGGGAGACTCATTGATTTTGATGGAATAAAGGAGATTATCGGTATCAGTTAGTCGGTTGGTTGATTGGTTGATTGATTAGTTGGTTGGCTGGCATTTGGGCGGTTATGCTTAAAATAATTCAAAAATAATGAGATGCACGCATGCACGCATTCAATGGATGATCTCTTTAAATTTTGATTACATTTTAATTGACTATTACTGGCGTTACTACGTTTCCTACTCACTACGACATAACTTACCTTGACTTTCGGAGTGAGGATCACGCAGCCGTCCGCCTTTTCGACGAACTTTCGTATATTCAGGTTCCTTCGTCTAAACAGAGGGGGGGGGTAAGTGGTGGAAAGAGGAAATTCATATTAGAATCACTATTAATTCTCTATAACAAAATAATGCATTTTACGTGATAGTTTTCTGGCTTCACATCGTGATAAACGAATGACCCGCGTACCGAATGATAAGGACCACTGTAAACATTTCCGCTATACGAGCTCTCGCTGTAGGTTTGCTTGTTGAGTTGAAAGGTCGCGTACGGACAAATGTCCTCAATGTACTCATTGCCCTCTGCCTTGCCGAAGCTACCGGAATCGTTGGAATTCGAGCCACGTGTTGCTCCCGAACCAGGATTACACCGTACAGCCAAATATTGCTGATCTCGATTTTGTTTGTTCTGCAGATTAGTCAAACTAGGCGACTCCGACATGGATGACGTGGCTAGGCGGCCTTGGGCACTTATCTCTATTGGTTATTATTAATAAAAGAGAGGTTAAGTTCGAATTTTTTTATTGACCAATTATGAATCAAAACTACTTGTTAACACTGACTTCGCTTGCGTATGAAGAGTACCGCAGCAATCAGACCCAACAGCATCAGTAATGAGAGGCACACTGGCAGAAGGACTTTGAAATTTGCATAGAAAGGACTATCACTCATATGGGAGACGGGGTTAGTGTGATCCGTAGTATAGATAACTATGGGAGATGGAAAGCAATAAGAAAAAGAAGATAAGATACCAATGAAGATCAAAGCCCTGCCAAATTACCTCCTTGCGGTGAAAGTGTTGTAAAATTGTAAATAGCCGTTGTTGAGCCGGCATTATTGTGCGCGGTCACCTTGAGTTGATATTTGGTGCCGGGTATCAGATCACTAACCGTATAAATTCGTTCGGTGGGAGCGATATGATTGGAGACAATATTCCATTGGGATCTAATCGAAGATATGATGAAGTCATGCCATGTCACATGTACAACAACAACACCATTGATCATCCCTTACCTGCCATAAATACGCGACTCAATCATAAAATACAATATTCCACAGCCTCCATCCCCCCAAGAATCCAACCAGCAGGTCACACTCGTTGAGTTGTTTGTAATCATTTGTGAATGCTTGGGCTGCACCGGAGGATTTCCTTTTGTGAAAGAGTTCACGATGTCGCAAGGCAAGCCGGTGCCGATTTTATTGTAGGCCGTTATGTACAATTGATAGCGTGTACCGCACCATAGGTTGCTCAATAGATGTGAATTGGTCTTGGAATCGATTTGCAGCTCCTCCCAATCGCCATTGTCGCGCTTGTAATTAATGACGTAACCGAGAATGGGACTTCCTCCGTGACTGTTATCAACCCACTCCAGGTGAAGACTGTCCGTGTACGTATTCACCACGGTAAGTGCCGGCGGTTCTGGCGGTACTTTTACAACTACAGTATAAACGATTTCATCCTTGCCCCACGTGTTCTCGACGCTGCACGTGTAATTACCGGCGTCAGTGCTCTGACACTCGCGTATATACAATGTACCATTTTTGGCAATAGTTTTACGGGCATTCGTCTCCATTGAATGGTCATCTTGTCGCCAGATGGTTACGGGTGCTGGGGTACCTACTTTACGGCAAGGTAGCTCCAGATGTTCTTTCCACGGTGAAATAATAAGTTGACTGAAGGAAACAATTCGAGCGGGTACTTTATTGTTAGGCGGCACCGTGACGACCTGCGTCTTCTCGCCTTCGCCCACTTTTGTCGAAGCTGTTAGCCAGAATTGATATGTCGCTGATTCTTGCGTTCGTTGGGTTTCATGCATTTCGACATACGGGCCAAGTAGCCGCTTGTGCGTACCCTCCTCGCGCCCACCTTCCAGCATCGACATATAGAACGTGTAACCAGTCTGGGTAATGAAGAAGGAGTTGAAAAGAGTGACAATAGTTATCATTTTTATAAAAAAATTCTTTGAATACTCACAATTTCGCCGTTCGGATACTCCGGTGGAAGCCAGGATATGATGATTTTCGTACTAGACGCCGGTATGGCTTTAATGGCCTGTGGCGCCGAAGGAACTGCCACGAAGATGGAGGAGAAATCGGATTTCAGCGAAAGAAATCAAGAGAAAATCGAAGGAAAAACAAAGAAGGAAATTCTTAGGCATTCTTGTGCATTCTCCAGGGGGTCAACGTAAAATTCATTTTATGATTAAACCCAATTTTGGAGCTTACCATCTTCATGAGTGCGGCAGTAAAAGGGTTTTGTTTTTATACCGTCACCCACTTTGGTATACGCTAGCACCCAGACAGAATAGTTGGCGAACTTCTGCAAATTATCGATTGTGACGTATTGATTTGTAGATTTCACAACCTCGGGATCAGTTTCTGTGGAGAAAAAGTAAGAGAAAAGATTTCCGACAGGTTAAGAATTTAAAGAATTTTTCAAAACTCGTCTCGTTCCTTAATTTCACATTTCAATTAAATCGAATTAATCGAATAAACTTAAATCTGTCGAATAGAAATCCAATTAAAATCCTGTTTATCTTTTGCCTAATCGACCCTTCCTCCTTCCCTGACCGGGGAAATTATATTCTCTGTCACGAAACGCACATCATTTAACGGTCCAGAGGGCGCCGTCTCATGGAGTTACCCTTGAAATGACCATGAATGAAGTGCGAACATGCAATGGGGCGATAAATTGGTATAATCGTAGTGATGAAAGGGGGAGGGGCAGGGGGAGTAATTTCAAAAGTAAACTTTAAATGAAGTTTACAGCTGGTGAAATCACAGGCGATGACTTACAGAAATGACGACGGGCTGGCTATGACTTATAGACTAATGGATGCTCTTTCCAACCACCTACAACCCTTCCCCTCGTCCCAACAACCCGTCACCTTGAGGCATCCTTTCAATTTAACTCCTCTTACTTCAGCCCGTCTTTTATTCCGACGTTTTAATAAAGTCGTCCTTCATCTCACTTAAAATTATTCGTTCTCGCTTCTCTCAATACAAGAACTCTTTTCTCTCTCGTTTCTTCCTCAATCTGATTTCAACTCACTCGAAAGATCTCAGTTCAGTTTTTACCACTCATGCCTCTGTCGTGCCTATCGGTCAGAGAACTTTTATTTGATTTTCGTCTGATAAATTTCTACCACCCCTCCCCCCTACCCTTGCGCAGTCTTTACTCACCATATAATTCCTCAATCGATATGTAAAATACTTTATATCCTTTGATTTTGCCATTTTGTCCATCAACATCCGGAGGCGACCACGTGATATAGATTGATGTAGAGCCGAGTACGTCACATTGAGGGCTCTCCGGAGGTGTCGACGGAACTGCCGAGAATCAGAATTTAAATTTACTAGAGCACTGTTTATACGATTTGTTGCCGCAATTCGGATTTCCAAATGAACGGACGCAACGATAGAAGCTCATCCTTCTAGTCCTCGAGTTAACTGTTTGTGATTTCGTTTGTTCTTCACGTTCATCCCCTTTTTGGAAACCCAAACGCGTGTCAAATTAGCAAAAGCATGCAAATCGGGCCATCAAAACGGCCCGACACACATTTTCATGCTGTTGCTTTTGACGATTTTCAATCAACTTCCAACTTACCATCCTCCATTGTTTGCACTGCAATCTCCTTGCTGGGTGGTCCACTGCCTTGACTCGTGTAGGCCTGAATAATCACGTGGTACTGAGTGTACTTGTTTAGGTTACTCAGCACAGTTTCACCGCCGAAATGTGACCGAACCTCAACCGTTTTGAAGCTGAAACCTTGAGTGGGATTGATTTCCTTGTCCTCGGGCGATGTCGACATCTGATAGCCAACGTAGTAACCCAATAATATACCGTTCCAGTGGTCGCGATCCGGTGCATCCCACGTGACAGAAATCTCTGTCGAACTCTTGGCCTCCGCGCGAACGTTTAATGGTGGACCGGAAGGAACCTCTTCGAGGGTGGTGACTTGAATAACTTCGGAAAACTCAGAAGAACCCAACTTATTTTCGGCGGACATACGAATGTGATACGCTTTGGCAGGGCGAAGGTTTTGTATGTTGACCACTGTCTGGGTACCGGTTATAGAGATGCGTTCGGCATTTTGCCAAATATCTGTAAACAGATGGGGTAAAGTGGGGAGAGGACAAGAGAATGAGAGGAAGTGAAAGAAAGTGTTGAAAATCTCATAAATTAAGATTTATCTGATGAATTATTCTCCGTTCGCTGACAGAGCACTAGCTGAGAGGAGGTGAAGAGTGAACCATTGGGATTGTTTGTTATAATTATGTACAGTATCCCCCTCCCCCCACCTCTCTTTCGAGTGTTCATGATTGCCAGCTTTATAAAGACTAATTTTATCTGCGCATTTTCTTTGCAAATAAACCATTCTGCGACAACCTCTTGCTACCTCCACCCATCCTCTCCTACGATTAACGGTAAATGAAGCTACCTGAAATTTGTTTGTAAAAAATATGATACTCTTTGATGGGACTGTTTCCAGCAAAAGGCTGGCTCCAGGTGAGCTGCAGACTGCGAGACTGCTGCGAATTGATGCGTAGATTTTTTGGCTGTTCCGGCACTTCCTGCACGATTAATTGAATCGACATTTCATCCTGGTGTTGTGCGATTTTTTGTTTGGGGCGGGGGAAAAGAAATTTTGGGCAATTAATATGAATACATATTAATTATGATTAAATTATACGGTAATAATTCGACAAGGCGATAAAGGCTAATAATATCTATACTAAAATGTAGGATTAATACTCTTGTATCGTAGCTACGGGCAGGTTTCTTAAGTATACCGGTAACTAAATGGGATCGCTTTGCAAGAGCAAGGAGCTCCCAAAATAATGCCAGATCGAGTGCAGATGATTAACTCTTTATTTTGAATCATTCAAATCGACCAAATGTGTATTCTTTAATAAAAAGTTAGAGAAACCTCTATATGAAAAATTTATTAGGGAGGTAAAAAATTCCGAAGGGGAAAACCTCGAAATGAAGAGAAAAATCCGAAGACGACAATATTAGGCTTTTTAGCGTGTGGCGGCTTTCGGTCGCGGAAAAGATTTTAACTTTTAGCAAACATTGTGACTATTACGCACAAAACCGTTATAAGAACAGTTGAAAGTATACAGTAATAGAATATAATTCCTCTCACCTGACCGAAAGCATTGCTAGCATGGCAGATGTAGATGCCCGTATCCTGACGATACGTATGCGAAATACCAAGTTCAGAAACCATACCATCGTCCAGCACCTGATCACGTATAGTGTATCTAAAACAATGATCATAGAAGAAAAAGAGAAAAATATGTGCACTAGTAAACAGAAATAACAGTTATATCGCTAATGTGTAATATAAATTTTTGCAGATAATACTCTGATATTCTGGGAAAGTGTTTTGAGGATGCTACATTAGCGACCTAGTTTACCTGGAGTCCAAAGACTCATCGAGATACTGTTGAGTGCTCTGCATCTTCCACTTAATAACGATGGGATTGTCCCCTTGTACTCCACACTGCACGTGAACTTGTTTCCCTTTGGCCACGGAAACCTGCTTCTGTTTTGTTGTAAAGTGTGCCGGTACTGCAATTATAAAATAAAAACAGATCGGGAATGATATGGAGATCGGGAGGATATGCGTCAATTAAACCCACCATTGACTTTTAAGAATATCACTTTGCTCACACCGGAGCCGATATTATTTTTCGATTCGCATAGAAAATGCCCCTGCGATTCTTTGCTGATTTTCTTAAAGAAAATCGTACCGTTCGCAAACAATTGCACACTTGGTTCGTACAGGAAATCCTTGTATTCACCCGGTATTGCGCCGATTGCCTTCTTCCAAGTGATTGTCGGTTTCGGATAGCCATCCGATTGGCAATGCAACAAAACATCCTGACCAGCCTGAGCGCTAGAATCTTTAGGTTCTAGAATCCATTTCGGAGGGACATTGACGGTAAGCGGAACAGTAAAACGTTCAGTGCCGGCCACATTACTGGCAATACACGTATAGTTTCCTGAGTGTTCGGAAGTGATATGTTCGATAACTAAACTCGCGGAATATTCATCGAGTCGGCGAAAAACCTCGTTCCTGACGAGAGATGGTGACATGATAATAAACTAGAATGAGGCGGCTCACCTCGTATATTTTCATACTTACCCAGTTCCAATTAACGGTTTTCCATTGCGTTCCCAACGAAAGCTTACCGGTAAATCGCCTTCAAGTATTTGACACGAAATCGCAGCACGCATACCTTCCCGAAGCATATTCGTCATGGCCTGGATGGGCATAATTTTTGGCGGGACTTTAAGAAGCAAACGATAGAGAAATGGAGAGTGAAGAAGAAAGTGTGAGACAAAGGGAGAGTGATAACGCATAAATTAAATATTGAAGGACTTTTCTGTTCAGGAAAAATGCATCTGAATAAGATTAGGGACTCTACTTATGATATCGACCAAAATTTCATTATTTTATCATTTAAAAATAAATTGTTTAACTTAGCGACTCGCAACAACAAATAACAAATATATATTATTGCTATTTTTACTAAGAATCAAAACAATTGACTACTCCGTACTTTCTCGTTACGAATTTGTTAGTTGTTACCGTTGCAATTATCATTAGTATCAATTTTACACACACAAAAATTGTGTTTTTTGTGTCGCCCTAATCATCATCATCATCGCTATCATAAAATCTGCTTAACCTACAAATTTTTGCTTCATCGAAGGAGTTAACATTTGTGCTGGCTTGGTAATTATCATGATTATCAGGTTGTGATTATGATAGGTGCATTTCGCCACACCCGTGCCCCCTCCAAAATCATTGACGATGCTCTATCTATCATCGTGATTCTTTTTATTTCAATGACGCCAAAACGTGTGAAGGTGTTTGCGATGATGATGTTGATGATGATGATAATAATGAGGCCTTTCGGTATGATTATGGTATTTATTTTAGGGATTTATGAACAAATCAACTGCAGAGCGAGCACCAGACTGGTTGAAGTCAATGACTTTAGCTGAAATGCACGTCGCACTAAGTCAGTGCTTTTTTTTAATTACAATCAAAGAGTAAGAGAAACAGCGTTCTAATGCGGTGCTTATGATGGTGGTGATGGTGGTGGCAGGCGGCAGAGTGTGGTTGACTTAGCGTGGTTTTCCATAATTTTTAATAACGGCAGTTGTGGAGAATGGCGTTCCGTGATGAATTTGCCGCGGTTTGTGGTCATGGACTAACACCAAGTGCTTGACTTTTCTTTTTCGAAGGGGGAACGACATTCAATAACCGAAACCTAAATCAATTCTCGATACTCTGAGTGACCAATGATTGCAACGGGTATTTGGTTTTTCGTATTAATATTGATTGCGGTTAAACAAATAATTTAATACAAATTATTATGAAATGTAATAAAAATAGAAATTATTGATTTTGTTTAGACGGGGTGCTGTTTACTCAATTTCGTGGGGGTTGCTTTACAGATAGGGGTGATGGCATGGGAGGTGGTTGTGGTAGGAGGAAAACCATACAAATGGTGCCGGGTGTGGTGAACTATAAATACAGAATCATCATCATTATAAATCCGTCTATGATTGCTTGAAACTAAACAAAACACAATAGAACGAAAAATAGAGAAAGATTGAAACGGAAACGGAAATGAAGTGGTGCAAAAACTATAGTGGATTTTTAATGAGAAAATTATTTCATTCTTTATTTTTAATCTTTTCCTTTTTGTTTGTGGTTTTAATTTGGATATGCGAATGCATTTGTTTGCGGTAAACTTAATGCTTTTCGTCATGGCGCGATGCGTCTATCAAGAGTCACGGAAAAATGAACAGCTTGCAGTAGAAAATTAAAAGCACGAGGGCAATTATTCGGAATCATATGTCAGAATTTTTTCATTAATTTGAATTTACAAAATACGTTCAAATACTTTTTACGCTTATGAAATACAATCAAATTGTCATATAGATTGTAAGAGGAAGGAGAGGAAGAAAATTACAGTTAGAAAGAGAGATATAGACGGAGTGGGAGCTACCACAAAGCGATAATAAATAATCACAGGAGAATAAAAAATGTTATCATAGTTGAAGTATCATTGCCTGACAGTTTGACGCTATAGGACTTCATTTTCTGTCATTCAAAATTACTTTTTGCGCTGAAAATACTAATTATTTAGTACTAAAAGAAGACGTTACAGAAGTTTATACAAAATTCGATACGACATTTAAGAAATTAACTAACTCTTCGTTACAAATACTTTAAATTGACCTTGTAAGTTTTTTTATTCAAAATCCAATTTTTTGGGAAATCTCTTTTATTTATATTTTTTAGATATTCTGACAGAATGGATGCTTACCCAAAACTTGAATCTCGACATTCCGACGAGATGTCTGCTTCTGCTTATTTTGAGCCATACACGTGTAAGTTCCGGCATCTTCCAGCCGTTGTAATTGTTCGATGACTAGAGTGCCGTTGTTGTAAGCGCGCTGGCGACGATTAATAGGTAAGGTTTGACCATCTGATGAAATAAAAACGCATTTGTAAAATTGTTAAATCTTAGTAATTCAGTTAAAGCTAAATTTAATTCGAGAAGTAAACAACATTTTTTTAATTTAATTCTTGAGTTAATTTTCAAAATAATTCAATTAAAATAATTTAATTTTTTCTCTATTTCATTTCGTTCTAGTATCCCTCAATATTTATAAAAATTTCAGATACTGAAAAGAGAAAAATATAGATAGAGAGAGAATTATTTGAGTTTGCGGGCAGATACGCATTGACCACAGAAAGTTTATTATATCTCTTGAAATGGACTGTAAACCGACTGTGCAATGACTGATTTTATTTTCTACGTAAGTAAAAAGAAAACAAAAAATGTAATAAAATAAAATGGAGATCATTTGGTGAAACTTTTCGAGAGTTCTCCCGCAGAAATGCTGAAATAAGTTAATAAAAAAATGGGAAGTAACCTTTTTTCAGAAATATTCTGCAATATTTCTACGCACGACTACAATTTCAAAAGAGGGAGTGGCGTTGTCACCCAGGTTTTATCTCTTTCGAGAGCAAACCAAACGAAATAAAATTATCAAAAATTTATTTTGAAAAATTTTCAATTTTCGTTGACATACCAAACACAAAAGGAAACAAGAGCCATAAGGCAAAAATCATCTGGTCTTCTTTGAAATTTTCAAGGCTAATTTTGTCAAACTCTCGAAATTTTAGTGATAGTAAATACACAAACCTCGGCCTCTTATTGAATACGTTTTTTCACATTCGAATATCATCTCCAAATGACCATGTAGTGAATTTGTACCGATCTGCCCTGTATCTAAGCTCTATAACACCAACCCGCACTAACAAACTTACCTCTCTCCCAGTGAATCTTATCAATAGGATAACCGGCCACTGGACATTTGACAATCAAATCACTTCCGGATATGCCGGTTATTTTTGGCATTTCTCTTATGAATGGCAATCCATAAATATTCACTTTTGCGCTATGAGAAACTCTGCAAATTCATAATTCAATTTTCGTATTCACAAAACGAAAAGAAAGGAAGAAAAAAAAGAAGGAAAGAAGAATAAAAATAAACATTTTTTATTAAATTTGTTACTGCATGTACAAAATGAAATTGAATTTGAAGCATGAAAAGTATAAAGTTAAACTTATGTCACTCATACGCTTCGGGTAACGCACGAGTTCTATCTCTCCGGCCGCCAACGGTCCACTACTTGTGCTTCCTGCGCGTTACTTACTTGCCAATTGCGTTTTGAGCAGTACATGTGTACTCCCCGCCGTCCTCTTCTTTCACATTCGATATATTCACGTGGCTTATGACGTCATCATGAATTGTCACGTATTGGCCAACTAGAAAGCGCGAATTGTCAGGAATCTGCGAGAGTTGAAAAGGAAAAAATTAAAAAACTAATGAATACTTTGTGGAATTTTCGATGAATTGCGGGTGTCTCGGGCTTAGAAGACAAGGCCAATGCAACGCAAACCTTGCCTTCCCCTGACCGCCTTCCCTCTCTCCCACGAGCTGTTTTTCTATTCTAAAATTATTATCACAATCAACAACATTTTAAATTCCTTCGCACAATTCGAACAAAGCTTCGAACTTAATTCAATCAGCGCCAGTAAGAACACAACAACAACAACAATAACAACAAAAGCTGTAAAAATTAACAAAAGATACAATTCTGTGCTATGAACAAAAAGAAGAGGGAGCGAACACCAATTAAAGACTTGAAAATTAAATTGATTATCGAATGAATAGAAGAAAAGGGTAGAAGAGGGAACAAAGTATGAAAGAGGACAGGCCAGAAAGAAAAAAGGTAGAACAATTAAATTAAATTTACATACAACAATAAAAGCGAAACGAACAGCAAGTAACAAAAGAGAAATATCAGTAAGAAAAAATCTGCGAAGAAAAAAAAGGCTTCAAGAATGGAATCTCCGCAACGGAATGAAAAATGTTCAACATAAAAGGGCTACCAACCGATAAAATGCACACCAATTCTGGAACTATACTCTTCGGACTATTGATGAATCCCTCTCGATCAGAAAGCCACCATTCGTCTCGATTTGAAAGATCGAAATCTAATATTAAAACTCTTTTGGCTTCTGCCTATGGGAGGCAGTGTTCTCCTGGGGAAAAACATTGAATTTTCATCGATAAACAATTTACACTAACTGAAAAATGTCATCAGGACAAGAAACCAATACAAACATCTGGGGAAAGTGTTTCGTTCGTACTGAAGGGAGTTCAAGGAGATCTCGAAGTAAAATTTCTCATCTCTTGTGGTCACATCTTAATATGTTTGAGAGTTCGTCGACGAAGAAAAAATGCGAACAAAATTGAAAGGAATCGGTACAAGAATTTTTTATATTTTACCGAAGCAAAAAACATTATTTTTTCCTTTCTCTTTCTGTTTAGCTCGGGTCCCGGGAAAATACTTCTTCATAAATTGAGAACTATTTTATCTAGTATTTCCGTGTTTGTGTTTGTGCATGTGTACGTGTGTGTGTGTGTGTCTTATAACTATATTAAAAAATACCGTAACTTAAATATTTTCATATCAATAAAGAAATATTACAAAACAACAACAATAGCAATAAGAATAACAATATAAAAGAATGGCAATAACTATTTGCAATAAGTAATCAACAAACTGACTATTATTGAAGTGCTTACCGGGAATCCATCCAAAGACCACGTAAATTGAGGCAATGGATTTCCAGTTGCAACGCACTTCAAGGAAACCGTTGGCCCTGGTTGCAACGTTTGCTCCGAAAACCAATAGAGTAGTTCCGGTGAAGCATCTAGTGAGAGAAGAGAAAGAAGAAGAAGAACCAGAGGATAATCATAACGATAAGTGAAATGATTATAATGAAAATGATAATGACGTGGACATTGACATGACGATGTTTATATATAATAAATTGAGATTGGAATATATATATATATATATATATATATATATATATATATATATATATATATATATATATATATATATATATATATATATATATATATATATATATATATATATATATATATATATATATATATATATATATATATATATATATATATATATATATATATATATATATATATATATATATATATATATATATATATATATATATATATATATATATATATATATATATATATATATATATATATATATATATATATATATATATATATATATATATATATATATATATATATATATATATATATATATATATATATATATATATATATATATATATATATATATATATATATATATATATATATATATATATATATATATATATATATATATATATATATATATATATATATATATATATATATATATATATATATATATATATATATATATATATATATATATATATATATATATATATATATATATATATATATATATATATATATATATATATATATATATATATATATATATATATATATATATATATATATATATATATATATATATATATATATATATATATATATATATATATATATATATATATATATATATATATATATATATATATATATATATATATATATATATATATATATATATATATATATATATATATATATATATATATATATATATATATATATATATATATATATATATATATATATATATATATATATATATATATATATATATATATATATATATATATATATATATATATATATATATATATATATATATATATATATATATATATATATATATATATATATATATATATATATATATATATATATATATATATATATATATATATATATATATATATATATATATATATATATATATATATATATATATATATATATATATATATATATATATATATATATATATATATATATATATATATATATATATATATATATATATATATATATATATATATATATATATATATATATATATATATATATATATATATATATATATATATATATATATATATATATATATATATATATATATATATATATATATATATATATATATATATATATATATATATATATATATATATATATATATATATATATATAATTTTTTTGAACATAATGAAGATTACCAACAGTTGACAGACAACTAATCGATTTAAATTTGAATGAATTAAGTCTGAGAATAAATTAAGTTAAGATAAATTAAATTCATACCCGAATGTTTTCCTACGTGCCGATAAAACTTCCAATCCCTTAACACTCCCCTAACCCCCCACCATTTCTTTCTGTATCCTGAAACCAATTCACTTGAAGTAATTTTTATTTCGAAATATTGATTTGTCCCTTCGCTTTTAATTTCCTTTTTCATTACAGATAAATTAAAATTTAAGTCTTAGATTAAAGAAATACATGAAAAGGCAATTTAAGACCTGGAGGAAATAATATTTTTACTAAAGAGGAGGTAAATAGTCCTCTGTTTAAAGACATACGAAAGAAGAAAGGGCGTTCTGGAAGAATAAATAAGAAACAATATAAATGAAAATCTTATTTAATTTCTCCTTAAATTTTCAGAAAATGTGGATTATCTGGATTAAAACTTTTCCAAAAACGGGCCAACTTTTCGAAAGAATATTTCATTTAAATTTTTCAGGGTTAAATTTAATTGAATGCCAAACCTTCATTAAATTTTAATCTGTCGAAAAATTTAAAAGAGTGATGAAATTATCTCGTCTTGAAATCGTCATTATAAAAAATTAGAAAATATCGGAAAATTAGTTGTAAAACTCTGTGACGGTTAATTTGAATTTAAAACCCTTTAATTTAAAGTCGTTATATTTTTTACATTCATTAGCGTTCATCACGAAACGTCAAGTTCGTCTCGTTCGAAATGAATTTTTTTAATATTACATGATGTGTCTCCGAGAATCGTAAAATCTTCGTTCTAAAATTCGATTTTAATCTGTTGTATATGTTAAATTTTAATATAAATATATCCCGTCTGCTCATTATCAATTTTTGTCATTATTTTCCAGAAGTAGAGAAAGGAATTCTTCCGTCATGTTCTAAAGAAGACGTTATCTGCATTTGATGCACGCAGTTCAAACGTTCATTGCATATAAAGGTATTAACAGCTATTAGAGAAAATAAATCTTAACAGAATCTAAATTAGAGATTTTTAAAAGGCCGACGGCCTGATGGCTGATTGTATATGTTAGTCGTCCTGCCATTGAAGAAACACAACGTTGTCAATTCAGAAATTGTGGTTCGTGGTTGTCAGAGGCAAAAGAGAGCGAGAGTGAGTGAGAGAGGGAGAGACACAAGGTGAGAGACAGAGTATACCTCTAGAATACTTCAATACGCAGGTTGGTAATAATAAAGTTGGAATATTACTAATAGAGCATAAACCGTTTCATTTCATCACCCTCCTTCCACCAAACCGTAATCATTACAACTATCATTGCCCGCATCAAAATCGTTGGCTTAGAATTTAATCGACACGAATAGATTAAAATTCAGAGCAAAATGGTAGAAGCAAAAAAAAAACGGAGTTTTATCTTCAAATGAACTTTTTTATTCATTGCAACTTCTGACCTCTAGTAATGCCTTTCTCTCTTCTAACTCTTCTTTTCTTCTATCCCCTTGGGTTACTTACCGCCAAGTTGTAATTCGGCCGTTGATTGTATTTGTTCCCATTCATTCGATACGAAACACTGATACATTCCAGGATCGTCCTTCTGGACCTTTTTTATAATCAATCTCGGTGGATCGGTGAGAAGCTGGAGAGAAAAACGCAAAAACAAAAACAATTAAGAACAATAACTTCGGCCTGGCCGAAGCTAACACACCCTACACCCATAAATACACATTTCTTATTTAAATCCAATAAGCAGTGGGTGGGGCACGCACCTTTTTATATCAGATTTCCTTTTTCGATTTCCTTTTTAGAAATTAGTTAGAAATTAATTTAGATCTTCTATTCAACTCATCTCAATACAACTTTTGTCAAGAAATGGGCGTGCCCTCTCCCTTCGAGTGTAGGGTATAAAAAAACAAAGGATGGACATTTATTATGTGTTCATTTCTCGACTCGATGCGATCGACCCGTTCTTACCTCGACTCGATTGTCGCGCAGAATGGGTTTGCCATCGTGCAACCAATTCACATCATGAACGGGATGTCCCGACACAATGCACTGGAACTGAGCATCTTTATCGACGTCGATCGTTTGGACTTGCGGTTGAAGATGAGCGGTTAGCGGTGCTGTAATTTGTTATATATAAAAAATCTACTTTTTACATTACATCATTTACAAAAAAAGTAATTCCGAGGATAAGTTTAAAAAAAATAATAATTAAAAAGATTACTGAAAAAAGCAACGTGGTTTGGAGAATTTTCTGAGGGTACCTTAGTATGAAGAATTCTCTTCATACTAAGAAGAATTCTCCTTGGAGAATTTTCTAAGGGTACCACGTCCAATTTTAAGCGCTGTCTTCTTTAATTATAATTAATTCGTTTCATTTTCTCCCGCTTTTGGCTGCTCCGCTTCAGGATGCCAGGAGCTACTCGGCAACCCCAACCACACTTTTTCTTATGCCTACTTTACAACTCGGCCTACTTGTAGCGTCACTCACCTGTAACGGTTAAGGAGACTTGAATCGTTTCTTCGCCGGCAGTGTTGTTTACCCAACATAAATATTTGCCACTATCCTCGAGACGAGCCTGCAGGATATAAAGAAAAATAGAAACCTAAATAGAAATAAATAATCATAGAAATGAAAGGATTGGATCCTTTACAATAGGCAAAATTTTAAGAAAAGTGATGTAACAGAAAGGTCTTTTTATTTTCACGTTTTATTCTTCATCCGCATGTTCTTTATTTTTCATTATAAAGCATTATGAGATTTCAACTCATTTAGGAAGATGCCTGATTTAAAAATTTCACCACGCCTGCAGCAAATATAACGGATGACGTTTGCGAAAGCTGTGAATTCAGTGAAATTTGTCAAATGAACTTTTTATCGAACTTTTTATGAATTTCGAACGAGATTTTGCATACAGTTTAATCTTCAGATGACCCGCCAGAAAATGCGATTGTTTTACTTTATTTTGAGGTCTGTTTTATTTTCAAGATAAATATATAAAATTTACATAATGGATGTGACCACTAAAATTAATCGCTCCTTAAGAATTAATGGTATTCGTTAAAGCAAAACGTCTCTGAGACGATTCTACCGGGAGTAGAAACAAATAACTTTTAGCTGACACTTTATCAGACTTTACCTCATAAAGACACTGGATACAGTGAGCGAACTAGTGAAATTTGCAAGCAGATTTTTCGGAAACTATTTAACGATTTATTCGAATACAAACGCCGCGATATTTACACAACTCGAATATTTGCTCTGCATTCCGACTTCGATTTCCGATTTTAACATGCAACAAATTCCGATTTAAACATGCAACAAATACCACCAGCAGATATTTATCGTTACACCAAGAGTTGTTGTTTTTAAAATTATTTTTACAATTATTTTGTTTACGACTTTTTTTTCGATGGTTTTGTTGAATATCGTAATCGTCTCGTTAAGTCGAAAAAGCATTGTTACTTTTTTAAATATTATTTTAACAAAATAAAACGTAGCATCAACATTACCATCATCACCACCAATAATAATGATATCCGTGCCGCTAACTCTCCCAACATTACTGTCTGCTGCGAATTATTTGCAACATATCATATCTCCTTACCTTCGTTATTTTTAACAAGCCAGCTGAAATCATTGTGATCCTTTCGCTTAATTGTAGTGGCAACAGTTGCTCGTTCTCCTCTTTGAACCATCTGACGTATGAGTGAAAGCAATGAAGCATCAGTATGTTTGTGAAGAAGAGGGAAGGAGATAAAACGAAACGCAAACGATTATTTTCAATAGAAATTATAATTAATGAAATTTAGTATTATTAAAAATATTATTAAAATACACACACCCACACGGGAATACACACATATTTACACTATTTCAAATTTGTGAATATGTGGGAACAAGATATCAGTGAATGATTCACCGAGGCACGGGCGGATTTAATATTGTTTTGCCTTTAATTGTTTTCGAAACCAGATTTCTTTCGATGGAGCCTTTCAGAAGTGTACGCATCCTATTCATAAATATTCATTTTTCACATGATAAAGAAACAACAACAACAACTAACCTAATTAACGAAGAATTTTAGCGTATTTAAAGCCATGATTATAAAAATTGAACTAAGACTTTTTTAATGTCTTAAAAGAGCATTTTGACCCACAAAGACGAAGGAGTTAGCGTATTTTGCAACATAACGAAAGTTCCAAGTTAACTTCGGACTTTTATATTAATTTTTAGCAAAAACTTGCTTTAATTTTTGAGAAAATAATAAAACACGAATATGAAACAAAACAAAATCAAAAACCCATCAGTAAAATCTCTTTTAGGCCGGTGCACGTCTTCTAAATTTTACTTGACTTCGCGTCATGCTTCTTGAGCATCCTGAATACTTGATGAATATGATAATGACGATGCTGATAATGATGATAAGTCTCTCACATCTCAAAACAAGCACAATCCTTTTCACCAATGCCTTCGGAAAATTGTATGAAAATGGTATGAGTAGTATGAATGAGAATAGGTAGCTGTTGTTGTTGTTGTCGGTCGATGCAGTGATGCGGTTCTGTTCATGTGCCCTGCCACTCAACTCGCTAGTTGCATTCGCTAGTGCTTTCTATCGCTGATTTGCTCGCTCAATCGTTACAGCACGTCGTTAGCGAACCATAGCGAATGAACAATAATAAACAACTAAACCCGAAGAAGAAGAAACTCAAAAAGTACAAGGAGAAAAGAATTTAAGAAAAAAAAAGAAGAACAGTTTATATAAGGGGAAAAACCTAAACGCTGAGAGCAATAACAGGGGTGGCAGGAAGTAAAATGCCAACGACGTCGGTCTCAACATCCGTGGAGGCAGCAGAAGCAGCAAGATATGCAGAGCATATCATTTGTAATATTCCGCGCCATCTTTGGTCTTTGCACGGCAACTGCGACGGCAATAACGGCCCTAGACAAAATGAATTTACTGAGCTCAGCTACGGCAACTATTACAAAAACAACAACAACAATGCCGAACAAGAGGAAGGGTGAGCATAAACAATAGATTTTAAACTCCTCTTTCGTGATCTCCTTAGCATTCTCTTCCAGCTCTCATCCGTCCCGTTAAAACGTTACAACTCTACAACAACTATAGCACCGACGAGCGTTCACTCCTCTTACGGCCATTAAGAAAACAAGAAACGATTCTAGAGATAGAAGATTTTTTAGTACTTCAGACCCGGTAAATAATGGACGTTGGAGCGAGACGATCTATGAGGGGGCATAATAGAAAAGTACATTTAGTCCATTTGTTATTTGCATAGGCGTGGCTCTAACTGAGCTCAGTGTTTGCATATACGAATATAAACGAACGAATGCACACGAAGTGGGTCAAATGTGAAAAACTCGTTTGCTTTCATTTGAAAAAAGAAATAAAAATATCCAAAAAAATTAGATTAACAGCGAGTCCCTGAAGTACCGAAGAGCTGTTACTTATTGTTATGCAGCGCCAGGAGCAACAATACAAACAAATTACGACAATAAAAAGAATTAAAATTTTAATAACAAAATAGTACGCATTGAATAATTTCGTTGAAAACTTGTTCCTATGGAAACTCACCGAAATTGCAATTGTTTGAATTTTATGAGAAAGTTTTTTAATTAATTATATTTTATCGTAATTGAATTGTGCCTTTTAAAATTAAAATAAACAATGTATTACATAAACCATCAGAAACGATTTTAATAATTTGTTTATTAATAATTTATGTTTTAAAATATTCAAAAATAGCTCCGGCGAAAACAGAACATTTTCAACTCGTATTTAAAACAAGCGAAATCTATGAAGAAGACACTTTGCAGTAAAGAAACAGCATATTTTATTTTAGTTTGGCAATGCCAAATTAAATTAAATGGCTTCATACGATATTTGGAATGCGCGCAAGAGGGACAACTAAAATCATAATGTTCTGAAGTAAAACCATTCATTTCTGAAGTAAAAGCCTATCGAAAACCGAACAATTTTCATAAAATTTTAAATGAATTTATGCGCACTTCCGGCAGTTTTTAGAAATCCATTTTGAATAACGTCCGGTTTCACCAATCTTTCATGTTATTAATTTTTTTTATGTTTATCGAACATAAACACGTTGATGTAATATCGCACAATTTCGTTAATTGTCTTAAATACAGACAATAGATGCACCTCCCCTTCACCCTACGGAATGATGTATTCAATGAAATGGTGAATAACACTTACACTTACGCACACATTTACATTTGCACATACACACTAACCTATATGTTGGCACCGGATGTCCTTGAGCGATACACGGTAAAGTCGTCTGGCCATTAAGAACGACATGACGCATCGAATGCTTCTCGACGTTAATGCGCGGTTGTACCATCCCTTTCGGTTCAGTAACAATGATCCGACCGGGATACGTTGAAATTTGAATTTCACCTGAGAAGATACAAAGGAAGATATAAAAGAATAAGTAAATTAGATGAAAATATATAGAGAGAATTTTTAACAAGGATGTACAGAGAAGAGAAAGCATAATTCAATAAATGACCTTATATATATTTAAATTGAATTAAGTAAAATGGCCCCAGGGAAGCACAATTGCATTAAGACCAAAAGTTAATTCAGTTTAAGCTAAACGAGCAGAGTCCTTCAACTTAAAACAACGGCAACGATGCATTTAAAGCACTTAAAATTTCTGAAATATGAAAATGTGAAAAACTCGCGTTATCTGAAAATGAAATTTGAAAATATCATCAGACTTAGTTGACCAACTAATTGATCGCTCCATTTCTAAATTGACTTATAATAAATTTCAATAGAAAGTAAATATACGCGAGGACAAAACAATGTCTCTATTCAAATCACCAAAATTTTTAATTAGAGTAAGAGGGTGTTACCACCTGGTCATCAATATATTAAATGGCTTCATCATGTACTATTATAGAGTGGCTTTTAATTTAGTTCTTTATGATCAGATTAAGAGAGAAAGAGAGATAAATATAAGGAGAGAGGACGCTCACATGACTAACGGGAAGATTATTCATTAATGCGAGGCATGACACAAATAGTATAAATAGGCCAGAATAGTAAAATATCCCAGCCGGAAAAGTTCATGCTCAAAACGATTTTTGCTGTTCTCATTTCAGGCAATATTAACATTGACACCTACTTCCAGATATCAGAGATAAGCCTAATTCTAATGGAATTATGGTTTCATATATATCTTTCAATCAAGCGTTAAAGTTAGGCATAATTATATTTTCGGTCTGATTGTTTCAAGCAAAATAATCCAAAATCATGTTGCGGAAGTACGTGTAGAAAAAAAGTTAAAGTTATTTTATGGGAAAATTGGAGAAATAAGTTTTAGAAATTTTCTTAATACTTTGTGAGAAGTGTCGGTGCGGCGTGAGCGAAAGTCACAATCTGGAACGTTCCAGGCTTGACGCCGGGGAAATCTTCTATTTTGATAATTATTGAATACCTGAATGTTTTCCTACAAAGTCAATCATTAGCGAGCGTAAAGGCACTTATGAGGCGACGAGCCACACTCACAAAAACGCACATACACACATGTATAGCCAAACATATAGTCATACACACATGTACGTAATATGTGTGATTTTAATTTGAACCACCGTTTAATTGCACAACGCATTAAATGCATCCTTAGCACCACAAAAAGCAACAAGAGAGCAAATAGAATGCAATTGCGTGCATGCGTGTATATGCGTATATGGCGTCCATGGCTCGGCTTTATTTGTTCTGCATCTGTTTGTTTTGCCATTAAATTCAACCCAATTCAACTCCACTGACACCGGGATGATTCCAACAAATTTTGTACTTCCGAGTTTTTGTAATTTTCAGTCAGATTTCTTAACAACGAACGATTTTTTCTAATCGATTCTGCTTTTGTGATTTTAGCTTTGTTGAAATTTTTGTATTTATGATTAACGGATATTACGTTTGTTTATTTTACAGCGTCATTTTTCACCTTTCCTCGAACTTTTACACTAAAGGGAAATCCTTGTTTAAATAAATATTAGATTTATTGATAATCAAGAATATTCAAAAATTATCAATTATGGTTTATTTTAAAGGTTTATCAGTTTATTTTAAGGAATTCATCAAACTCTTCTATTTAATTTTATATTTAACTTAAGCTGAGGCGGTGTTTTATTACTTGAATTTCTCTATTCATTCATCGATTCATTCACTTATTCGTTCATTAATTCATTCATTTATTTGACCGACCATTCGTTAATTTACGGGTATTACGTGTCTTTTATGTGGGGCTAATGCGGTTGTTTGTTGTTGTTTTCGTTGTTGCTTTTGTTGAATTTTTCATTTATGGAAGTGGTTTTTATAAAAAAAATTTCGAAATTTCCAGTCGTAAATGGAGCGGATCAAATGCAGGAGGAGTGTTAAAAGAGATTGCAGAAAAGTTTGTTATAAATGTAAAAATTCATTGGTCTTCTATTTATTGTCAGAAATTACAAAATAAACAAATTATTTATAAAAACTGAAATTTTTTCTCAAAATTTTCAATAATTTTCATAATTTTTTACTGACGCAATATTCTTTTTCCTCGCTCGAAATACTCTTTCAATTTGTTGCTCTCTTTTTTTATTGCAGTTAGTTACTCGTCATTCCCCTCTCTCGTTTCTAATATTCGGTTACGTTCCGTCAACTATGCAAAACAAACATCACTGATTTTCCAAAAGAAAAAACAAAAAACTAGCTTAAATTGAATTGCTTTTGGATTGATTTGTGCTTTGGTGCAGCAGAAATCTGTACGAAAGGATTTTTTAAAATCAATTGCAAGCTTTTTCCTTTCAAGTATTTTCTTTTTTCTCTCCTTTACACTTATTTTTTTAAGAAAAGAAATTCCGTTCAAAGGAAGCGCATAAAAATATTCTTTCATCTTCATTTCTTTTGTTACATCCGGTTTCTTTTCTTCCTTTTCTCTGATCACTTTATCATTTACAAATTCATAAATACACACACACACTAGAAATGTATTTAAAAGGAACAAATCTTTGAAGGACGCAAAGTATCCTTCTGCCCAAGGCATTTGAACGACCAACATCGACGATGATGACGATGATGGCGTTCGCATTCGCATCGGAATCAAACGGAAATCAGAATTCTTGAATATCGTCTTGGTTTTCATCGTTTTCACAGACCTTAATTTGGTTTCTTTCTCTTTCTCTCCTAATATTTTCGCTACTCTTCTATTCCGCCTCTTGTATTTCATTTTATTTATTATTTGTTGTTTTAAGTTTTCTCTTTCTATCGTTTTTCTTCTCTTTAGTCCAGCAAAAAATATGAAAAAATATGTATTTCTAGTTTGATTGAATTTCTGAAATGCAAAAGGAAAACACTCTCACAAAGCACTCACTGTTCGTTTGCTCCACCCGATCTAAATCCTCGTCTATACATAATTTAACTACGAGTAATCTATTTTATTTTTGCACTGCTTAGACGAACGTACCTGTCAATCGATTGACGGTCCGGCAGGTGTAGGTTTTGTATGCGTCATTCGGTCCGGCATTATTTATGTAGAGCTCGCCATTCGCTAATACCGTGTATTTACCACCGATGTCGGTGTTCGGATACAGATGCATTCCAGTGTCTTGCACCCAGGCGGTAACCATCACGAATTCGGACATATAACTGGGTACCTGTAAGTGAATGTATAAAGAAGACGAACTCAAATTAAAAAATTATAATAAATTTTGAAATTAGAAGAAATTTTGCTTTTTGCTTACATCTATTAAACTTAAGAAACTTCTCTTCTGAACTTATAAAAGAAAGGGAGAGAGATAGAGAGTTAAAATTATAGAATTTACTTACTTGACATTTGAGTACGGCCGTATTACCGGTCATCACGTATTCATCGTGAACTTGCACCGTGTACTTCTGGTTAACAACTAAGGCGATAAAATAAAACGAAAAAGTCTCTTAAACTTAATAGATCATTAGATCGTTGTAAACACTCGTCGATTGAAGCCACTCGTCGATTGAAGCCATTAATATGATCTTGAAACAAAAATGATTGTATGTAATGTATAAATATGTAATGTATAAATGTAATGTATAAATATTAATTATTGCTGGTTTAAAAGCTCTTTTGTCAGAACCGAGACCGAATTTCAGAATTTGAAATTTCATTTCAGTTTGATTCGAAGGGTTTCTCAGAAAATTGTTAATACCTAATCTCCGAATATATCACCAGTGATATTAATGATGACTTGTTTATAATGACGCAGGAAAAAAGTAACGAATAAAATTATAAACTGTCAAAATTCACCACTAACACCGTATATTAATGGTATCCTAATCTCGATAGTAAAGGACACTCTTCCTAAATTTCCTCCTAAATAAATACCAAACCCAGACCAGTTTTTATTTCTAATTTAAATTCAATTTTAATTTCAAATATTTTTCATTAAACATTTTTCGTATAATAAAAGTTTCTGAGTGAAGAAGATTAGTTTCGAATTTGTTCGAACAACAACAATGACAATCCAAAAACCACAATAATAACAACTACAACATGATTAATATTGGTAGCAGTCTATTAAAACGTAATTGGTTCTTGCACGAAACTGAACACAAAAGGGAAACATTTCGTGGCCGTGACCAAAAAAGACCTTGAGAAAAACTTTTCAAAGTTTCTGGCTTTCCGGCTTCCGTTCGACTAACTCTGAACCGAATCCAACCGATGGAAGGTGGACGTAACGAATGATAACGAAAATGATGATAAATAAATTCTTTACTGCTTTTGTAATTAATTAAAATTGACAGTGAACTTTTTAGAAAGTTTCATTAGTGGTGAAAAAAGTAAATAGAGACAGAGTTGATTTCTTTAAAAAAAAGAGAAACCGTTACCCTCTCTTCGGGGTTTTGAAGATACATTTTTAATACAGAAGAAAAAATAGAAGAAAACATATATGAAAAGAGGCAGCAAGGAGTACAATTATCACACTTTTAGTGATAATTATTTTCTACACTAAATTTGTAAATTTCTGAAATGAAAAAAAATGCTAAATGATAGCGTCTGAAACATATTTAACCTTTTCTGAAGTACAATTTAAAAATCTGAAGCATATTTGAAGAAGTCGAACTTTCCAAAAAGAACTAAAACGACCATTCTCTATGGGTGTGAGAAGTAACGTTCGCCTCATAGTTACTTTTTTTATTTTATGAAACAATTCTACCATTTTGGCATTAGGTCTTTCTAGGACGGCCTTCAATCCATATTTCGTTAACTGAAACAAATTCAATCCTCTACATAAATGGTGCAAAAATGTGATCCGAGCCTCCAATTTTTAACCGTATAATTATAAATTTTATCTGCTTTTTCGACCTTTTCAAAAGAAAAGTTTATCATTGATGAAGGTCGATTTTGACGTCACAGAATGGCGATTTTCTCAACCACAAGTTATTGCAAGGATGCTGCTATTGTTTCATTATTTCGGGCTTCATTATAATTTTGATAGAATTTTATTTTTTCAAATTTATTCATGAAATTGTTATTATGCTTTCAATACAATGCTTCAAATGCTTTCTGCACAATAGAAAAATATCCCATTCCTCTTCTCTCTCTCTCTATATATCTGCCTCTCGCTCAGCAACGCAAAATAAAAGGCAAATAAAATTCTAATTTGAAAAGTTTTACGCGTCAAAATTGAAACCATACAACATAAAGTATCCTTTCGCCTCACCCAAACTCAAACTCAAACTCGCGTCCTACAAACTCGACGAACTTCTGGGTAACTTCGGCAAGTTTTTCAAATAATTTGCCTGGAAAAGACCCTGGAGAGACCACTATTTGGGCACGTAATTGTTCTACTACTCAAAACAAGAAAATTCTCGCTCTCGCTTCAAAATATGCCTGAATTTCTGATGCGTAAAAGTGAAGTCTTTCCACAAGAGGAAGACATAAGAACGACATGAGATAAAGACAATAATGAGAAAATAAGAAAAAGAATAAAGAAACAGTATTAATTTACAATTCAAAAGGTCTATCGTAGAAAATTATTTCTCTAGTCAGATTCGGTCTTAGAGTCAGAACAGCAACAACAACAACAAAAAATCAACAATGGCAATAACGAAGGAATATCCCACGAACCTCATAAATATTTCAGTCTAATCCTCAACAATTAATGTTTCCCAAGGAGCAACCACTAAACCGTAGATTTAGCAAATTAAGAGGCTGACTCCAACTCTCCACCCTCTCCCGACCCCACGACACCGTATGGATAGCTTCCTCTTCCCATTGTCCATTCACAACTCACCAGCACGATTTATTTCTGAGGGACGGAGGAGGAACACACACATTGTAGTAGTGTTTTTATTAAATCACCTAAGAATATATATATATATATATATATATATATATATATATATATATATATATATATATATATATATATATATATATATATATATATATATATATATATATATATATATATATATATATATATATATATATATATATATATATATATATATATATATATATATATATATATATATATATATATATATATATATATATATATATATATATATATATATATATATATATATATATATATATATATATATATATATATATATATATATATATATATATATATATATATATATATATATATATATATATATATATATATATATATATATATATATATATATATATATATATATATATATATATATATATATATATATATATATATATATATATATATATATATATATATATATATATATATATATATATATATATATATATATATATATATATATATATATATATATATATATATATATATATATATATATATATATATATATATATATATATATATATATATATATATATATATATATATATATATATATATATATATATATATATATATATATATATATATATATATATATATATATATATATATATATATATATATATATATATATATATATATATATATATATATATATATATATATATATATATATTCTTCTGAGCGACCTTCTGAGCGAGAGATATATTTTTCCATACGTACCATCCCTCTCTTGATGACTTATAAACGGAAGCGCAAAGTGAATATACGTTAACCCTTGGGGTGTAAGTTATAAAATAATCTCTGATCGAAGCGGAAAAATCTAGTTTCAGAAAGAATGAAAGTACTGAGAAAAAATGAAAGAGATAGAGAGAGTGAGAGAAATTGAGAGAGACAGAGAACCAATTACTCTAATCCGAAAGAACTTCTCGAAATTTAATTCCCTTCGACCTCGTCCCGATCACCAATCCACAATTTACTTAACGCAGCAGATGAAATTCATTCCTAAAAAAATAATTTCCACTTCATTTCGAACTTTCGGATTACTAGAGAGCGAGAAAACAAGGGCCAAGGATGAAGAAATATCTAGAGAAAGATAGTACTGTTATATTTTTAATGAAGCAGTTAGAACTTTTTACTAAACCATTTTGAGGTTACTTGGCGCAATTTCGGCAAAACAATATTTGTTTGAAAACTGTTCATTTTCATTGAACTTTTGTTCTGTTTTCGCGTAAAACAAAAGCATACAAAATTAAGCAAAAAATTAAACCCCCTCTAAAAAGAATTAAGTTAATCAATCTGAAACATTAAAAAGTTATAATTGGCTTTTAAAGTACGCAACTAATCCAACTAGCGAAACCAGCGCAACTGACTCTGTGGGCGTCGGTCCACCATCGACCAAGAGTTAAGAACCAAAAAAAAAAACTTCGGTAAATCCGGACCCAAACTTCAAAATTCTCAACTAATTATATTTGAAATTTGACGTACGATGGACGGCGTATGACGTAAGGCGATATATGTTAAAGTTATGCGACAACGTCAAAATCGTATGATATTATGCTAAATTTCAAAATGGCTTTACATTCGCGGAAAATTATCATACTTTGTAACGAAAAAGGGAAAATCATTTTTCGAGAAAATAGGGAAGCTAAAATTTGATACGCTCGATTTTTAATATTTAATTTTAATATTCGTCCTTCTAAAATAAACTATCACAGAAAATTATAAACAATTTAATTCGTATTATTTTTATTTTCTAAATAAGTTCCGCCGCCTCACTCCATTTCGTGGTGAAATTCAAATAAAGTACTCACCACCGCGTACGTGAACCTCACGACTGAGAATTGTCCCGACCAGATTACGTAATTTACACCTGAATGAAAGATTGCAAAAGGTAAAAAAAGGTGTTTATATTTGAGTTCAATTAAAAACCAAAACGGTATGGGTGCTGTCACTATCGATGGCGTTTACCTGTAGACTGTTGAATGAATTTCATGACGATATTTCTCTGCAGAAAATGGATAAAACATAAGACTTCCGTTTGAAATGGTAAACACCAAGTCCTGTTGCGGCGGTATTGGCGTCCACTCGATCTGCAGAAGAAAAAGAAAAAGATGGAGCAACGGAACATTATATTTTACTAAAGAACATTATATTCTACTTTCTTTTAAACTATAATTTATTCTAACAAATTAAAAATCAAAAGCTATTTAAAAATAGAAAAATAAGTTTTTATGAAAGACGAACTTTTACGAAGTTGTCCGAAAAATTTCTAATTAAGATATTTTGGAAAAAGTTTTAAAAAAGTTTTGCTTTTTAAAAATTTTTTAATATATATTTGTGCGTCTTATACGAACAACTGCTTATGCGCCGTCATTATAATCGCCATCATGGCCTGACGAAAGCCCCTAAAATTAATTGGAATACATTTAATTAATTTTAGGCGAACAAAACGGCGTACCAACCTCCCTCGCCTACTTGCCCGCCCCACTCCCTCACCAGTTACGCCTCCCCCAATACAATCATTTCGAGTCAAATTGCGAACTTTGCATTTTCCCGCATTTCAAATTATTTTAAACTGAAGTTCTTTCTTGTCTTCGTAATTCCGTCTTCCTTCCTGCCGCGGCTCACGAACTGTACCGGACTACAACCATCCCACCCCCTCACGACCACCTCATTTCTGCCCATCGCAAATTTTGTTATGTAATAATATTACCTCTGGCTGCGGACTGCCATGACCTGAACATTCTACAAGTCCTCCAGAATTATTCGAAAATTCCACTTTGTGTGGCGGTTCATGAAGAAATATCGGTCCCTGCAGATCCAGTCCATTAGCGACGTAACGGTATTGCTGTTCAGCTGCTGCCCGGAAAAAATCGACAAAAATAAAACCAAATATTTTTAGAAGCAGAATTGACGCCAACATCCGTAACATCCGCACGAAAACGAACGATGTAGCGAATAAAAGAAGAAGAAGAAAATGGAAAAGTTTACATAAAAATGTGGCAGCAATTTAAATTTATAATTAAAAGTCCTGCGTTTGATGTATACGAAAACAAAGCAAATCCACGTGTAGATACAAACGAAGAGAGAGAGAGGGGGGAAAGAGAGATTGACAGAGAAAAAGAGAAAGTGAGGAGGTGGTATCGAACACAAGAAATTGAATAAGAAATTTTTCAGATAAAACAAGCAAGCCAAAAATCAAGGAAAATTACTAAGCAAGGAAATGAAAATATGTGAGGAGGATAAAGGACTGTAAGAAAAACCGGCATAGGGAACTTTCGGTCGGGAATAAAGCTCTCTTAATATGAATGATGAGGGGATTGGAAGGGGGTGGTAAGCCACATGATATAAAATGACAGGTGCTTTATAATGGTTTCACTCTAAATTGTATGTTGTTGTTACTTCGACAGCTTTTTCCAACCACAATTAGACCGCAACAATAGCAAAATAGGGTTCCTGCAGAGTCACTAAAAGTCCGTATATGAGCCCGCTTAATGATACCGGATCCATAATACACTATAATTATGGGAAGATTAACCATTCCATAAGACGATGAGCGTTTTCGAGAAATGAACGCAATATTCTTAATCTGTTGATGATCGTATGGTGGCAAGTAGTGCAAATAGCACACCCGTAAATGGGCCCAATCCGAATGAGGAGGGAGGCAGTTACCAAAATTCACCCTTTTGAGATAAAAGTACGATATTTTTAACAACGGCTTCATCCTTCTTCCAGTGTAATTTATCAAGATTCCACAAAACAAAAACAGACACAGCATGACACATCGCCGAGAACGGCCACAAACCAAATATGACAAGGGACGACTGAAATGCATTAAAAATATCTCAATAGTATTCCTTATTTCTATTCTTTCCCTATTTTGTTTTGGCGGCATAATTACCAAAAAGTTATGGAAGTGTTTTCTAAAATATATGGAAATTTTTATGGAAAAATAATGGAAACAAATTATTGTTGTTATTTTTGTAATATTATATCAAAAAAATTCGTGCATTTTCTAAACTCATCTCGCATCAAGCGCACTTTTAGGTTTAGCCTCTACCAAGTTTTAACAAGTGTTTACCCAACCATAATTTATTTATCATTTGCATAAAGAGGTCAAAGGGTAAAATTTTCTTATTTTGTAGCTCATTTTCCTGAGCCTGCTTGGCTGAAGATGAAGCTGACACCAAAAAAGTAAAAGTAGTTGGCCAGGTTGTCCTTAAGAGAGCCACCAGGTGATGATGTTAATTTTCAATTCCTTTTTACGTCGCACATCCAAATGCAGTCTTTTTAAAATGTCAAATATTTCGGTTTATACAAAACTAGAAGAAGAAGCCGATCTTTCCCCTCTACCAACTTAAGGGAATTCTGTTTTTTTCTATTTTTTAATTCTGTTGTAGTGGCTTGTATAGATGATGATGCCCGTAATGATGATGATGATGTTGACAAAGATTATGATGGTGATGATGGCGGCGGTTGTGACCTCATTATCCTTTAGTAAGTTAGCAACTTCGGTTTTCTCTCTTTGCGGTCTCTTTGAGTCAGCAGGTAATAATGTGTTCTGCCACCTCCTGCCCGGGAATTCTTTGTCAGAACTTCAAGGAGCTACCATTAATTTTAACAAAATTTTTATTCCTTCAAAATTTATTGCTTTACTAAAAGTTACCGAAAGTTTTGTGAAGGTAGTACCATTTATTCGAAGAAAGTTGACAGCTCTAATTGAATGAATTTGAGAATAGTTTAAAATGGGGGCAGAATATTAATATGGAAACCATATATATGCAGACGAGATATATAGACGATATATATATATATATATATATATATATATATATATATATATATATATATATATATATATATATATATATATATATATATATATATATATATATATATATATATATATATATATATATATATATATATATATATATATATATATATATATATATATATATATATATATATATATATATATATATATATATATATATATATATATATATATATATATATATATATATATATATATATATATATATATATATATATATATATATATATATATATATATATATATATATATATATATATATATATATATATATATATATATATATATATATATATATATATATATATATATATATATATATATATATATATATATATATATATATATATATATATATATATATATATATATATATATATATATATATATATATATATATATATATATATATATATATATATATATATATATATATATATATATATATATATATATATATATATATATATATATATATATATATATATATATATATATATATATATATATATATATATATATATATATATATATATATATATATATATATATATATATATATATATATATATATATATATATATATATATATATATATATATATATATATATATATATATATATATATATATATATATATATATATATATATATATATATATATATATATATATATATATATATATATATATATATATATATATATATATATATATATATATATATATATATATATATATATATATATATATATATATATATATATATATATATATATATATATATATATATATATATATATATATATATATATATATATATATATATATATATATATATATATATATATATATATATATATATATATATATATATATATATATATATATATATATATATATATATATATATATATATATATATATATATATATATATATATATATATATATATATATATATATATATATATATATATATATATATATATATATATATATATATATATATATATATATATATATATATATATATATATATATATATATATATATATATATATATATATATATATATATATATATATATATATATATATATATATATATATATATATATATATATATATATATATATATATATATATATATATATATATATATATATATATATATATATATATATATATATATATATATATATATATATATATATATATATATATATATATATATATATATATATATATATATATATATATATATATATATATATATATATATATATATATATATATATATATATATATATATATATATATATATATCGAGGTCGTAAAAGAGGTCGAAGGGGGGCGCGATTAGAAAAGGACGAAGCCTTCCTAGAAAAAAGGGCACAAATATTACATAGAAAAAGGCAATTTGACGTCATTAAAATAATGATATTTTATCGTTACTCTCGTCGCTATTTAGTTAAAACTTTAATAGAAGCAAGATTATATCTTGCAAATATAAGAGTATGAATATTGTAAAGGATTCAAATAGGGTATCCTGTTTATTCATTGTCGGAAAACAAAACCGAAACCAGTGAAGTTAAAAACAAATATTTATTTGTGAAGAAAAAACACATAAAGCCAAATAAATTGACACATACCTCGATACGAACAGACAAAAGAGCGAATAGTCACTGGTTGGGTTGGGTTTATTCAACGAACGCCAAAAGAAACAGGGTTGCCAGCCTCGTTATCTCTCATTATTACGGATTATTAAAAATCACTTGTCATAAAAATATAATAAATGGAAATAAGAACAAGAACGGGAGATTATAATGAGATTTTAGTGAAACGAAAAACTAGACAGGAATAGAGAAAGAGAAATGAATGCAAGATTGATAGAAAGGGACGAAACTAAGCCTTTAAAAGTTTAAAAACATTACAAAGAAATAAATTGAAAAAAATAATCTCTGAAAAGAGTTCTATTGATCTTTTGTATTTTGTTCTCTGATCCTTTTTAAGTAATTCTAACAATCCTTGTCTAATCCAAGGTTACGAAATATTAAACGTAAAAGAAAAAGCAATTGCATTTAAAATGGCTTTTTTATTATTCAGTATTCTTTCCGTTCTGTTCATCTCTTTCATTCTTGCTGTATAATTTATAAACTCTAAGACCATGAAAGGACTAAGCCTTTATTTCATCAAGGAATAACGGTAAGTTCGTGCATTTCTACTTATATATCATCTGTCTCTTTGAGAGTGTAAAATGTTTGTTCCTGAAGGGAGTGGGCGATAGGGGAGATCAGGCAGGGTTATTATGTAGCTTGGGTGCAAAAAAGAAAGCATTGTAGTAAGGATGAAATCAAAAACAAAAAAGAACTGTTTATAATCCCTTTTTATTGCTGACTTCGCATATTATACCAACAAATTGTAGAAAGGTGAAAAGAGAGGAACAATAATGAAAGAAAATAAATGAAAGCAGAAAAACACAGATCAGAGAAACCATAGTTCTTTTCATTACTCTGTGACCGTGATCCGTGAAAGATAGATGGAGACTCTAAAAGGTAGTTATCGAATATGTATTTATATACGCATTCATGCATAATCCTTTATTTCCTGAGTCCATTCAATCCTTCCCGTGTAGATTCTGGTATATGTTTTTTCATACATGTATCTTATAACGATATATGTGTTCATTATAATGCTCTAAATGCATTCCGCAAGGAAAACCCGGTTAGAATATTCTGCCAGCATGCAGAAATCGAAGCACATTAAAATTTTTTTTCAAAAAGGTTCCAAAAAGCTTTTGAATGGTTAAAAAATAAAAGTTGATTACAATGAAAATCTGGAAATACTTCGCAGTTCTATAAACTTCCATTCGACAGATCTGGGGGTCTTTTTGGGAAACACTCCAACACCGAGGGTAGCTATCACTCAGACTGGTTTGTCTTCAAGCCAAATCATGTTATCAACTCATGTCCTATATCGGAGTCTCATAAAATAAATTCTTTCATTAATCGGCTAGGATTATTTTTTGCAGGCAACAAAAATAAACAAAAGAAATACCGGAAAGACAGTTCAAATGCCAAACACCAGCCAAACCAAGCGCAACAATCACACCCTCGAAATGTGAATGACCCTCAAGGGTTTCATTTTTACTCAGGTGCTGCATGAAGAGTATTCGGATCTTAGGGCGGCCGCTCCTACGCCCAGCAGAAGAATGAAAAGAAGGTATGGAAGATAAGGAGGTAAAGATTCATTGCTTCTTTGTTGTTGTCAATGTTGGTTTCACGGGTCAATCCAGCGCAGTCGGGAGTGAGCGTGAAAAAGGATATCGCGTATTAAGAAGAAAAAACATTATCATTACCATCTCTTCGGTGATATTCCTATGGCACAATACATTCCATTTTGATATTGCTTTTGTTGTTGTTGCTGACTATTGTTGTTGTTTTCTCTTTACTATGACTTTCTGAAGACACATGAACCGAGTGAATGAATGAATGAATAAATAAATGCAGAAATGGACGAGTGCATGACTGAATGATTGAATGAATGCACGATTGAATACAAGAAGTCAATTATGAATGAATGAATGAATGAATAACATGAATAAAAATCTACTGAAGAATGTATGAATTAGGTGGAAAAAGTAAACTGATATGCACAAAGTTGATACACACACGCATACGTTTATATAAATATATACAAGCCATATGAATCGGAAGGAAACTAGTCTCTTGCATTGAAATTTTGAGCATAAAAAGTAAGAACGCTAGGTTTGGCCTGACCGAAACTTCTATACCCTACGTCCATAATATAAATTTATAGTTTGTTTCTAATTATCAGTGGGCGACGCACGCCCCTTTTGATATTATATATAATTTGATCTCTTAACTAACTTTGTTCCACCGACTGATCGGCACAGTTTTTCTTAAAGAATTGCACAAATGGCATTGTATACTAGTGAACGTGCGACGCTAATTTTTCAAATAGTGTTTTGAAATTTTATTTCATACAAGGTAGGCGTGGGACAAGGCCGATTTCGCCCCTTTTCAATACCAAAAGCAACCCGTAAAAACAGATAATATTCGTGCCGCATCCCATGACAATTTACTAAGAGCTTCATTATTATTTAACGAAAAACGAATAGTAGAATTCACGAACGGTCGCTTTCACAGGCTAATTTCAGTTGTATTAATTAATAAGTTGTATTAATTAGGAACTAGAGATTCCTCAACGAATGCCACTAACACATATTAAGTTCATATTTCACCGTGAAATATATACACACTAAGATCATCACTACTAGCAGCATGTAACGGTACACAATGCATATATTCATATTAGGCATCAGAAGTGAACGTGATTTTTATCCGATCTCTCCTGTCACCAAAAATAAACAGCTTATAATAATAGAGAAGATTTGTGTCTTCCCCCAGTCAGAGAGGCAAACGGACAGATAGACGGACAGACGGAAGACAGCTCTAAAACGACTGAGAAGATGAGTTTGTTTCAGAATATATATATACTTTTCCATATATGTCACTTCCCATTTAATGCGGTGTAAACGGAGTAACAAACTTTATCTATCCTAAACCTTTGGGCTTGGTTTTGGATTTTGAAAAAATAGATTAGAGGGTGGCCAAATAATAATAACTCTTGAAAATTATGCTATTTTTCATTTGTTATTTTCAAATTCGCTGTTCTTTATCAGCGTAATGAATAATAACACAAAATTCTCGTAATGAATAAAAACACAAAAAAATAATAACAAAGTATTGACAATTTCTTGCTCTCAATTTCAATCCCGTTCTCTCTAACTCATTGTCCTTCCTGTAATGAAAGACAGAGAGTGTGTTTCATTATATCGAGAGGTTGAGAAGCTCCTAAAATTAATTTTGTGACGGGGTCCTCTTTGCATTTTTATAGGTTTTCAGCGCCGTCTACATTACAAAAAAAATGCAAAAACATGCAATAGGCAAAAATGCTAATATTAATGTAAGCAATAATTAAAAGAAGAAACAAAAAACAATTAGGAAGAGATGCATACGCCTTGTTGTGTGACCGGCAATGTAAATTGTTCTGCGGGAAATTTCAATAACAACCATTTTTTGTCCAGACGCATATCGAATTAATTGTTATTGGTAATATTGTTTGATAATTACTTAATTAATGTGACGAGACAGATGTTCTCTAATCTCAAGTGATCACACAATTAAAAAATGGTTAAACTATGTATCGCAGTTTTCGAGATATTTATAAAGTTAACATTTCTATTAAGTCCAAACATGTTAATAAAAATGAGCAGCGAAAGCTCAGTTTCATCAGCGTTTTCTACGTATTAATAATCATTACGATTGTTGAAATTTGAAAACGATCAGACCTGTTTGAATTTGATTCAAACAGGGATCAACCGTTTTTTGTCAAATTGTAAATATTTTGTCTACGGCAAGAAACTCTTGAATGATATTGATAATAATTTGTAGAAAGCAGTACAATAAAAAATAAAAGAGTACTCCTTGCAAAATTGAGCTCTAACTAATTTCAATAAACACACACTCGTTTGTACCCATCTCGTTTTTATAAGAAACAAACGAAATTCATCAACAAGTCTAAATATTTGAGAATATGGAACTCTTAAGCACAGCCTACGAATCAATGATAGCGGACTTTTGTCGAGAGTCTAGACCAATTATTTTCCTGCCGGGCATTTTCAGTATAGACCACGCACACATACAATAAAACACTCTCTATCCCATACTCATTCACTCTCTCTCTGTATGTGTGTTTGTGTATGCTATATCCGCGCATAAATCTAAATGGTCTTACGGTTTTATCGTAATTCCGTCCATCCGTCACTCACCTCGAATGACGTACAGGATCAAAATAGCCTTGAAAAGGCTTTGCAAATCCATTTTTTATGAACTCTAATGCTTTCCATTACATTTTTTATGAAGGATTCTTTTAAATTCGTTGGTTTTATTTGTTATTGCCTGTGATGTTGTTGTTGTTGAAGCCGTTGGTTTTATTGTTTCAGCTTTCAATGCTGTTGCTGAAGTCGTTGGCGATGATAATTTTATTTGCGTTTATTTCAGTTTATGTTTGTTTTTTGGTGTCATTCCTGTTGCCGTTGGTGTTTGTTGTTGTTGTTGTATCGATTCGAATTTTTTCTTTTTCTTGGAAATTTGTTGTCTTTTGTTTTTTTTTTTTTTGTTTTCACACACGCTTGATTTAGCTTTTGAAGAGGATGGACCCCGAAGTCCATGAGGTTGCAGCCATTGTGTTTCACGTTCTATCTGTCAATCTGACATATCACCGTGTTTTTATCTCTCCTCTTCTCTTTTTATTTTCTCAAAATGTGAAATGAAAATATCGTCCCCTCTGATGAATTCCACGTACTTCGCTCTTCAGCATTATAATCGCGATGAAGAGGGTTAATCCGTAAACACCAAATCGTTAAGGCCGTTCGTTTGACCTTGATGGCGTTGGTGATTGGAATGTTTGCAGCATTTGGCAGTCTTGAAGTAGTCGATGAATATAATGCTCATGTAAGTATTGTTGATTTTTTGTTCCTCATCCGTCCATAATCCATATGCGATCAAGTCTTACTAAAATGAATAAAATTTTTAAAAATTTATTAATATTCTGCCTCAATATTGTTTCAAATTAGTTTTCCAGAACTTTTTCTCTTCTTCCGTAATTCTGTACTACCCTGCTTCTACTTTTTCCCCTCTCTGTCTTCCTGTCCCCGTCAGGGGGAACCCTCTGGGGAGCCAATCCCTAAAATAATATTTCTATGACCACCACAGTAATCCGCAATTCCTGAAAGCTTTCACAAAATATCCCTCTTATTTTTTCGTTATTTTCCCCCTCTTTCTTTCTTTCTTTTATTATTGTGTTTTTATTATTATTATTTATTTATGCCAAGCATCGCCTGTAACCCGCCAACCAGCCAACAATTCCCAGAATGTCGTGCCCTCCTTCTCGCTAGTGCTTGAATAACAAACACATCATCATCACCATCATCATCACTTCCATTATCCTGTATAAGTTTTGCCTACTTTGCACTTCATATCATTCACCAATGGGGGCACCAGTGAGGCACATCAGCGAAGCAACGCGGCAAAAAAAATCTCCCTGCAGTTCCCTGAACTTTGACCTAAATTCCTGTCGCAGTTGGGTTAAGGCAGGTAAGCAGTTTTGGGGAGGGAGAAGCTGGAACTAGTTTTTTATCCTTTTTGTCTCTCTTTATTGCTACAACACTTTTCCCGATTCCCCACCTACTCTCAATAGCTGACCCATTGCTTGGTAACAGTATCATCATTGCTGATGCTCTGTTTACTCCCTTTAACCTTTTCCATCTCACCCTCTCTCTCTTTTCATCACTTCCCACCGTTCTTACTCGCTGTTTCGGCTGATTCTCCTTCGGGTTCGTTATTATGAACTGTCAAGTGTCGTTCTTCGATCAACCTGTCAACTGTTCTATTAATCATGTGCTGTTACCATCTCTCAACTTGAGAACTGTAAAATGCAACACTTAAATTTTTCTGTTTTCTATTTACTCCCCTCTCTCGAACCTTCATTCCCTAAATTCTCTTCGCCGTTATATTTTATTTCTTAGAGAAACTGAGAAATCTGAGGATCGAGAAAATATATATTCAGTTTTGCACTGAATCCGATAATGTTGTTTTTGCATGCTTTCATTTTCATCTTTAAACTTTTGAGTTATAATTCACGCTATCGCCTCTAGCTGTAGCGCGATGCGAGAGGTCGAGTACATGTTAGAGATATCATCGTGAATGGGGTGGCCTGAGGAAGAAAGATTCATTTAATTTTCAGTGTCGGAATATCAAAAAACGGTTCATTTCGATGTTTGGATTTTTAGTGCTCTTAACCCCAATTTAATTATAAAACAATTTCTAGAAATTTAAATTGTTGTATGTATTCATATATGATCGTCGTACATACATACAAAGGCATACACTTGCCTGATTGTCGGAACAAAAAATAGCAAAAAATAATTTTAATCTCAATTTAATGAATAGTTTTTCAAAAGCGCCTTTCTCGCCTTTCTTTAAGTGGAAACATGGAGGTTCATGCAAGAGAGTTTTTAGTACAATTAGTACAATAATTTCTTGACTTTAGAGTTGTTTAAGATATTTTAAAGCATTGTGATAAATATTTCCTCATTTTAAGAAAATTAGAATATAGAGTTTTAAGTACTTTGGTATTAAGACTTCAAAACACTGTGACCGTTTTTAGTACGCATTCTGGTTTTAGATTTGAACAGCTTGGACAAAAACAAATTGCTTATTTGAGTTTCCTTTTCTGAAAGGGAAGAAAAGGCTATTCAAATATTATTATTCCAGTAAATCGAGCGTTTAAAATTCTGCCGAAAAAATATTTTAATGTAGTCTTTTATACTTTAATACTTTTAGCACCATACGATGCTTGACTGTATCAAAAAATAATGAGAGTTTTTGTAAAAACATAATCACCCTTACAATGCATTTATGTATGGTGTAATAATTGTGAAGATTTTCGAAATTCAGATTTTAACAGAATCTATTTTGATTAGTATGATCATGATCTCCGTAATTATGTACGTATGTATAACTCTCATACGTCTCATATAACCCACAAAAAGTTGTCCGTGGAACTTTAAAGTTTTGTGATTTTATTATTTTATTATCTTAGATGCTTAATATTTTGATTATAATCGGTTTTGCCAAAAGGGAATTCTTCTTTTAGGGTTTTGTAGAAGATTGCCTATAGCTCAGAAACTGGTGACCGTACGAAGTTGAATTTTTTACTTTGAGCTTCTAATTCTGTACCTCCTATTTTTTGCTAAAATCGGTAAACTCTGGTGATCGCAGCTATATATCCAGTGCCGTATGCGCATTAATGTATTTGTTGTAGATGACACCCAGAATTTCTTCTTAACGACACCCAGGAATTCCTGTTTAATACCAATCAAACTAAGATGATAAATTTATTCTCTCATAAACTTGATTTTCTCAGACACCATGAGAGACGGACAAAAGAGTTATTGTTTACATTTCCACACCTGCCACGCCCTTTTTAATATCTTATAGGCGAAAGAGGTAACTGAATCCGTATTCCTTCGGGTATAGAGTAAACAATAAATAGGATAACTGCAACAAATACGACAAGGCAACAACAAAAGCAAACAAGAAAACAATGAATGCTTTTAAGCCAATAATTTGCTTCGTTTCTTCTACTTTTTTGGTTTTTTATACTTTATCCATTCAAGAGATGGATATCCTGCCACTGTCACGGACACACATTGACAAACCAATGCTTAAACACACACAACACACACACGCGCGCACACACACAACCGCATATCGTCACGCCCTTGCAACGCCGTTCAGACAGAGTGAATAAAAATGTTTTTGTTACATTTTTCAAGTTTTGTTTTCATATATTTTTTACACAATGAATGGTTTTTAATGGATTTGTAAAAGCATTTTTTCCTTATTTCTTTATTGCCATTTTCTGTTAATATTTTGTTGTTGTTGTTGATTCGACGGTTGTAGAAACACTATTTCATTCTATGGAAAATATTGTCTTTATTAAAATCAATAATGTTGATTCCTTTGCTTCTCCTTATTGTTTTACATTCTCCGTTAATGCATTTTTAGTTACTCCTAAATACATTTTCGTTTTGCTTATTTTTTATATATAAAATATTTTTCAGCTTTTTAAACCGCGAATATTTGAGTTAAAAACTTTAAAATGACTAAAAATAAAAACGGAAAGAAATAGAACAAGAAAAAGGAAAAAGAAAATGGAAAAGACATGGCAAAATACATAGTATGGAATTGTTTCATGTCGAATACAAAACCAATATGGAGAATCAAGAGGTAGGGGACTATTTAATATTTCTAAGATAAAATTTTTGGTACATAAATTTATATTAGAATGTATGTATATGTGTATTTGTGCGTATGTTTGTATGTATGCATGAATGTATACATATGTATGTGCACGTATGTGTGCGTATGTAGGTTTGCGTGTGAGTACATTTTTAATATCATACCAAAATTGAAAACTTTATGTCAGCAAATTGTTGGCAAACCAAAACTGTTGGTGCACTTCGAAAGTTAAAATTAAAAGCTTTCGATGAAAGAAATTTTACATGAAAAAATATTGATCACTTTCAAAAAGCAGTGGCGTGATTGCGTTATTACAAAGGGGATTCTGACAATTGAATTCCGAATTCCGAATTTCCGAATTTTCTTGAAGGAAATCATATTTATCCATAATCTGTCTTTTCTATTTTTTGTGTCGTCTTAGGCCAACCGCACTTGCCTTTTCCGCAAAGGAAAAGATTCTTTTTAGACTCTTTTTCTACATCCATTAACAAGGTTTGTAATCGGCTTTAACGTTTCTTATCGATTTGTGTGTTTTCCTTTGAACAAAAGGTATGACAAAGCGTTATTACTTTGCTTTTAAAACACTTGCTAAGCTTTAGAATACACATACACACAAATACACACACAAACACCCATGCACACATTTACATACAAACACAAAAGCAAATTTCAATGGAATACTAATCGATAAAATCATATTTTATAGCGAAAGCTTGTGAAAGAATAAATCCTGAAGCATTAAAGACATTTTCCACTTCCCTTTCTACTTTCTTTGTTTTGTTTTATTGATTAATTTTTTTATTGCCTTTTTAAAGTTTATTGCTTCGTATAAAATTATTCATCGTTCAGTGCATGATTTCGATTTTTACGAGCTCTTTCAAATTCGGGCGTAACAAGCCCACTGAATGAAGGAATTGTCGTTGACGATTGATCAACGAAAATGGTTTGAATGGATTGTTTTTGTATAAAATTCACATTTTGATGCGGGATGTAAGTCATTTCGAAGGTGATTGAAGAACGAAGATTTGAAAGTATATTTACGATCCAACCAATTGATTTTTAATAGCTCTTCTTCCCCTTCACTGAGTTTTATAACAATAAAAACGAAAATTCTTTCGCTTCTTACGATTTTTCTTGAAAGCAGCAAGCAGCAGAGGATGCCATAATTTCTAAGGTCACCGGTTTTATATTGTTTTCTACAAACTGGCTCGCTACATCCACCAATATTATACTTTTTTCTATATTTTTTTTAAGCTTCCCACAGGATTGGATGCTTCTTATTCGATACTTTTGTCAAATCCCTTCTAAAATAATTTTTTCTCTCGTCCGTTTTCTTTACCTTGAGCTAATTAAAATTTTTCTTTGTCTTTAACAAAAAATTTTTATCCTCGCTATTTCCGGTACGTGTTTTTTATTTCTTTTTTTGTCTTTTTTTTTTCTTTTCCTTACTCTCATCATTGCTGAAAAAACCACAGTGCAACGACTAGTATCGGACGTTGTTTTATTTAAGATGTTTTTTCAAGTGTACGAGAGTTGCATGAATTAATCAATGATACCACATCGACAAAATGTATGGATTCAAATTAGCGGCACGACCGAGAGAACGATTACTTCCGTTTTTGATGTTGTTGTCAATGCTCCCTTCCCAATTCGTACAACATTCGGACGTGTGTAAAATTTATATACAAGCTTAAAATTGAACACACTCAAACATACACACGAACATACACACAAACGCATACAATACTTAGCATTCTTTAAATTATGCCATATTGCATGTGGCTTGCGGTCGAATTAATGACTCGTGTAAAACGTCACACAACAAGAACATACAGTCCTATTAAAAATCAAAGCAGCAGCAACAACAAAAACAACAGTAACAGTAATTACGATACCATTTACAAGCGTAAAATTTGTAAAATATATAACCAATATTTTTTTATTTATTTCTCAACAAAAATGTTCTCAAATCCACAAACTTTGACATACTCTCTCTCTCTCTCCCTCACTCTCCTGCTGCATTCCTGCCACTCCGAAGGTTGACCCCTGTGAATAAGAGCTGCCAAGGAATTATTCAATCCTGATTTGCATCGATTTTTGTTCTGAATAATAATTAAGGTATGTCGCCTGGCGGTCTGACAAATTAACGCTTCATAAAGTCATTCCCGTGTATGAAAATCACCGAAAACAATTTGTTTTCAGAAATCTGTACCAGCCATTTCTGCATTGGCGTAAGTCGTCAAGAATGGGCACGCCTACTAATATGTTATAAAGAGGTATTAACAGATGCAATTGGGTGTACTGAAGTTGAACTACGCATTAATGAAGAAAAAATGGACGAGACTTGGGTTGGTAGAAGCTCTCTTACTCGTTCTTTCTAATTGCACTCACAATAAAACCTACAACAACAACAACGACAACAACAAAAATCGTCAGAATACTCTTGTAAATAACAATCAAAATAACTATTTTTATTATGCCCGAGAATAACAACAACAAGAATATTAACTCACATGCATATATGCGGCGATTTACCCAAGGATCCCTCTGAAAAGAATCCTTAACAATGGATCTGGCAAACAATCGGACCCTGACTGAAAATTTTTTGCTTTCAAGCGATATTAAAAATAAAACAACAACAAAAACCAATGGAACAATGCTAAAAACAATAGCGAGAACAATGCTGAGAATAAACCAGAGAGAGAAAAAAGAGAAGCCAATAAAATTTTAAACAATTTGACGCTAACGATGATAATCGATCGAGAGGCCAAAACGTGAGACTCAACGAACGGAAGCCAGAAGAAAGGATAAACGATTCCCAAACAAAACCCAACAAAAACAACAACAACAAATAGGTAGGTAGACTGATTATGAGTGAATTGTCCTCAGTCATTCTCCGGTAAATGCAAAGCAAGTATAGAATAAAAACTCATAAAATACCCTTTCCCGTAATCTGGTAATGTCACAACTGTGTCAGTTACAACAACAATCACAGCAATGTCCAACGTCGCAACAACGAAAATGGCAGCTTCTGTTGCATACATATAAAATGGAATAATGGTAACAAAGAGAAAGAAAAAGAAAGAGAGCAGGCTTTAGCAAAGTCGAACTGCATTGCAGATGGTCCCAAGCTGACTGAATTTGAAGTACCTTCGATTATTATCCATTACTTTTAACAACTTTTATGTTACGTAAAAAAGATAAAGACGTGAAAACAGAGGAGGACGAAGGAGGAGAAGGAAGGAGTACGGAAGGAAAACTCCAAAAGTCATTGGAATCAAATTGAGACGATTATCATACTATTTTCAAATAGAATGACCATTTAAAATTAATTTGATAGTTTCTCAAGTTTTTGTTATCGATAATTTTCATTAGAAATGAACAAGTTTTCGTGAATACTTTATTAATTTTCAAACTGTATAGTGATTTCTTTTTCTCTCATTCCTTTTGGGTACGCTTTTAAGCGATTGCATGTAGTCTTTCAGAGGCCAAAATGTATCCGGGCTTTTTCGTTCACAAGAAATTTTATTATTTTATTTCTATTTTTATTTCAATAGGAAGAGGAAGGATCCTTTTAAGAATCGTCATTTACGAGTATTCCATATCAGTATTCTTCTCATTAAAATTTCAAATTGTCCTCATAAATGTTTCTTATCTTTCATACTCCATGATTTTTAACTGTGACACTATCCCTGTCCTGACTTTGACACTGCCAAAAGTTAAAGCTTCAGTTGTGAAAACTGACAGGTAGTCCTACTACTAAGGCTAAAACCGTTCAATTGAATATTCAAAATAACAATCAGTGGTAATAAAATTGGCTGAAAATTAGAGAGGATAGAGGTCAGAATTTGGCAAAAGGCAATCAATATTGATTTGAGATTATTTGCGAATGGATTTAATTCAGAGTGGATTTTATTCACTCTTTAATTAAATTGAAACTCTTCGTTTTTTGAGGGGCCGTTGGTGACACTCGTAACGGGAAATTGTGATAATTTTTGTGTTCAGGTAGATCCTCCTCCCACCCTTAATTTTTCATTTCAAATCACGTAAAACATTCCTTTAATTTTTTTTGCCGATGGTCAATATATTGAGAAATATCTTCACAAAATTATTGATTACCGACTTTTTTGCATTCAATAAAAATCGACCTTTTTCAAAATATGCGCAACGCAAATTCAATGCGAGCCTTCGTATCGATTATTGTGTGAATGCATACATTTTAATAGAATGACGGCCACAGGAACAACAACAACAAAATTACTATAGCAACCTAACAATACGTACGCATGTCCCGACACAATACGATACTCGTACAAATAAATAACGCACAATATATATCACGTAGTATCATTGAATGACCGTCTGGCCGCACGTGCACCAAAAGCAGCAGCAGCAATAACAGAAGAAGAAGAAGAAGAGGGGAAAAGAAACAGGAGCAATAGTCGTCGTTGAATAGCGTCAAGTTTATGAATGTGTAAAGCACACGAAATTCTGATGGTCAAATTCTCGCACACATACATTATCATTCACATCCGAACACATACCACCCACTGCATTCAAGTGAGCACACACGCACACACATACACGCACGCACATATATACTGGAAATTTAAACGAGCCCATTTATCGGTCAGTGTCTCTGTTCCGTCGTTTGTTTGTTGCTTATTTCCGTCAGTATTTCCTGCCTTTCTTCTACTTCCTTTCGTTGTCTTCCTGCCATTAGTGCCTGCTATCGCCTGATCGGCCATTTGCTTCGTCGGTCAGCCGTAGCCGGCTTTTTTCTACTTCCGTTTTAAAGGATGGCCTTACTGTCGTATAAAGTTATCACCGTGATAATGACGATAATGATGAGGATTAACGGAGCAACGATAGTTACAGAGAGAATGATGATGTTCTCGCTGTAGTTGTTGTATTTATCGTCCTTGCATTCAGTATGTGTGTATTCGTGTGTATGCGTGTGTATGTTTGTGTATGTGTGTAAGTGTGTTTATGTGTGTGTATATATTTTTGTGTATAAGAGTGCCTGTTTGAATGGAAAATACGATAAATTTTACTACACCAAACAAGCGATTGACTGGTCGAACGACCATAACCATTACTAACACAAATGCTAACGGTAGAATCCACACACATGTTTACCTATGTATCATTCTATGTACTGCTACATCTGGACATATATAAGAGTTCTACTTGTTTTTATTTTTTTTTTTGCTTCAATATATGTTGGTGTTATTGTTGTTTTTTTAGTGTCTGCGTGGAGTTCGTCTATCAAAGAGACGATCGATTCGTTAAAAAAGGACAACAAATGAGCAGGAAAAATGTTGATAAAATGGAACCAATAAATAAAATGCCGGCCGGCATAAAATGAAAATATCGGTTGGAATCACTTCTAAAGAAAATAATACCGCGATTAATTTACTAAATAACATTTTATTGGAAATTGTAAAAGAAATATTAAAAAAATTAAAGATTGAATGTCACCATTATCATTATCATCATAAATGGCGAAAAAAGGAAACCTCAAAATAATTGTTGTTAATTCTATTCCATAACGTTTTCAAGCTTTAGAAATGTTAGAACTTTAATGGAGTCAGCCTTGATCTTTCTTCTACGGAAATAGAGATACGTAATATAGGAAATAGAGATAGATAAAATTTTATGATATAATATATAATCTTACAGTTTTGGCCTGCACATATATAACAGAATTATCTTAACACACCAAACGTTATTTTCTATGATTGCCACGCCTAGTAGATATTTCTCCCAATTTAATATCCCATAAGTTGAGGGTTAAAGCCCCATGCTATATAAGTCACTCTTTAAAGAATTTGGGGGATTCTGTCAATTTTGGGGACCACAAATAAAGCTACAAACGTCATCATTGGAACACACACGATTGTAGGTTTCTCTTGTCGCCTTTTTACGAGCTTTTTTATACGAAATGGGACTGGATGGAGTTTATTAATATTTTAACACAAGCGACGGACAATCGGGGGCCCTTAGCGACCCTCTTCTCCAATCGGAATCGATCAATGAGGAGTCATGGATTCATATTGAAATTGTAAACTTTCACCTCTAGAGAGCCTCTTTTCAATGATATTGATAATAATTTAAAACGTGTTAGGAAAAGAGAAACTAGTAAGATTTACAAATGAAACCTGTTAAAAGTTTCAACACTTGCACGTTTTTCCATTGCTCGTTTGGAATCTTCTCTGACACAATCGTTTTCTTATACGAAACGAACGAGATTCAATAAAAGCTCGGTATATTTCCTTAGCAATTCTGTAGCGGAATTCTAATTGAAACAAATCAATTAGAATTCCGCTGATGATCCTTTGCTTCCCCTCTCCTTAAAAGAGTTCAAGACCTTAGAGCTCGAAAATGTTTAGCTATTTAATTGAGGTGGTAGGACGATAATTAAACAAACTATATAGAATATTTATAAGAAGACATAATCGTTTATATTTGACCAAAATACATTCAATCATAGTCCGATTGATTGAATATCAGAGTCATGTTTATACCAAAGTTTTATGTCACCTTGTCGGAAACCCTCTCATTTTGTGAGATTCTGAATTAAATTATTTAAAAACATTTATGTATCAAAAAAAGCATCAAGTAAAACAAAAACAGCAAGGAAAACCAAAAATTGTTAATTTCTAATTTCCAATTAAATGAATAAATAAATAAATAAATAAATAAATAAATAAATATATATATATATATATATATATATATATATATATATATATATATATATATATATATATATATATATATATATATATATATATATATATATATATATATATATATATATATATATATATATATATATATATATATATATATATATATATATATATATATATATATATATATATATATATATATATATATATATATATATATATATATATATATATATATATATATATATATATATATATATATATATATATATATATATATATATATATATATATATATATATATATATATATATATATATATATATATATATATATATATATATATATATATATATATATATATATATATATATATATATATATATATATATATATATATATATATATATATATATATATATATATATATATATATATATATATATACATGTATTATAGCCCATCAGGATTAGGTCAAAGAACTCGGTAACTACGAGGAATACATAAATTCCACTTCAAACGGCTTTTTCTCTAGACATTTTTATTCTTCTCGTATTTAAGAACATCCCGTAAGCCGTGAGACTATTCTCTAGACAGAGCCGTCGTTGTCGTCGTAGTCGCGTCGTCACAGTCACGGTGAGTATCTGTATACGATGAACGATACGGTAAGGATGGGGTGGGTGGTGTGACTGCAATTTTGCATGGGAGGGTTTCGGTAATATTTGTCGAATATTTGAATAATTGAAAAAAATAAAAATATTAAAACGTCCTTCTTCGAAATTTCAGCGAATTTTTTTAAACATTTTTTAAAATTTTATTCAGGAATTATCTGAGGCAGAGTTTTTTCTTCTGTTTCTATTCAATTCTTGAGTAATTTTTATTATTCCATCCACCAATTTTTAGTTCTGGCCATGGTTTTTATACGGGGATTAAAAAGCCGGTGTAGTTCATGTGATAAAAATGTTGTTGTTGTTTAGTTATTGTGATTACAATTATTTGATTTACTCACATAATTTTTTTCATAAGAACACCTCTCTCACTCCGTTACTTTTGTTATTTTCTCTTTTAAACTCTTTCTTCCAATCACTCTCTCTCAATCACCCTCTCTTTTTCCACTTTGAAATAGAAGGCAATCCTTGAAAAAATTGTTGTTTTTTTCTTAGTTTTAGAGATAACTTCACTAAAAAAATTGATTTATTTTACATTTTTATTAATCTTTCCATTCCGCTACCAAAACTATTGCAATTTCAAAGTAATCACTTAAAACTATTTCGGCGGAATGATTTTCAATTGTTGTAAGAAATTACCGCTGTTTTGAAAATACCGACGAACAAACGAAAAGTACGAAACGACTACGAAGTCGAACGTAAGCGAAATGAATGAATCCTTTTTAGATTTATCTTTGAAGTTTATTTTACTTTCTTACAAATCGTTTCTTTTATAATTATTGCAATTCGTAACATCTCGCTCTTTCTTTGGCTTCGTTTCTCTCATATTGCGTCAATCCTCTTGCTTTGTTTATTCATTATTTAGAAACATTTCACTCTATTAGAGATTTTTTCGTTCTTTTCCACACGTTTTTTGACGTTATGAATCCTCGCTTTGACACTTCTTAGTCTTAATCTCACACACTCTCTCTTAAATTTTTACTCTCACAATTTTCTTATTCCTCCTTGTGATCTCAATTACTGCTAATCCTTTTCCACGATTCTGGACGACTTCCCCAAGTTTGGCACAACCGCACGGACCGAACGACGAACAGCAACTGATTTTCGTTGCAGTCAATTTCATATCCTTCAAGCTCTTCTGAACTTCTTCCGGGCAGTGGATTCTGTTCGTTTTAGGCGTGGTGAAAATCTGTAAATTAGCAGAGTGTATAGGTTTTCATACGCAGTTACAAATGGAATCTGTGTGGTTCCGGCGGAAGCTAAAAATGAAAAGTCAACATGCTTCACTGGTTGTTCACCTAATTGTGGATTTCAGGGTAACCTATACGATGTTGAGGATGGTGCCGGCTTTATTCGAATAAAAAAGTTATATATGAACGATTTTGCTACGAATAGCATTTTTCAATATATTAATCATTTAATATTTTGTCATTAATTACAAAATTCATTCACGGCAATTCATCACCTCCCCGAATATTTTGCTTTTCTCTTCTCTTAACGTTGCACATGCAATCTCTTCGCTGATTGCTCGTAAGGTGACGTTTTCTTCGTGCGTCGTCATAAATTCATACATAAAAGTTAAAAGCCGTCAGTGATTCGTTAATGCCATTCCTCGCGACATTAATTACAAGCGCTCGTTCATTCATGTGGTAGCGCAAAACTCGGTACAAAATATTGTGTTGCTATCGTCACTATTGTTGTTGTGTTACTTTTGTGCTGTTGTGTTGTTGTTGTTTTTATTATGACATCAACAAGTGTTTTGATTGGGTCACGTAAATTAATAAATGCAAATTTTTGTTACTACTTTTATTATTTCTGTTATTAGTCTGTAGAAAAAGATCGATTAAATCGTTTTGCTATCGAAAATATATAAATTCAGTAATAAATAATTTTATAAATTTAATTAATTTATAAATGAAAAGCCAATTACTCGAAATCAATTTTGAATTTATTCTTTCTATTTCATTACAAATTACTCTTCGATTATTTGATTTTAATTCGATTAAAGTGATTAGCGCGCAAAATGGTCTAATGCAATACGTAAGATCCTTAATACCCAGTCTCAAATATCTTCTCCCCAAACATTATCCTACCCATATTTTTAATTACACAAGTCACGTCGTCGTGCTCTATTAAAATCTTTATACTCTTCTACTGGGTTTTCTTCTTCTCTAATTGAATTTTAAGTACTTCCGAGAATGTCACGCACAAAAGTTGTCTTGAACACTGTTTGCCGTTTGTCACATACCGGAAGAGAACGACCCGCCTTGGACCGCCTTGGACCGCCTTGGTCTTTCATTTGAACGGAATTCGGCGAACTTTCCATCTTCAAAAGGATCTTCCTTCGGTTTCGTGTCATTAGTAATGTCCAGTTGGCATGTTTGTGTATGTGTGTATTGGTGGGTGGGTGGGTGCGTCAAATCTATAAATGCCTTTAATCGCCTCTTTCGCCCCCGCTTATTATCCTTTGTTATGGTGCTTTTTTCTACTTCCCTCTCTCTCTCTCTTGCTCTGTATCTCTATCACTTTCCTACACAAACACACACCCGGTTTTGAATTATAAAATTCCTGTCGTGTCTTTCGCACAATTCAATCACCCTGTCATTACGACCACCATCAACGGAGCAATAACAAAAGTTACAACAACGGAAGCAACCGCAACAGGAACAACAACAAAGACCACCAACGCAATTGCTAAATTCTATAACGATTAATATGTTATGCGTTACGTGAAATGATTACGTTACAGCGCTGTAGGAAATTCATTAAACATCTATTGCGGAACAGTTGTAGATCTGAATGGATTAAAAATGGCATTTTATATAATTTGTACTTAAAAATTCTTTACGAGATTTATTCTTTATTTATAAAATTATTATTGCATTTTAGGTTACGAAAGTTTAGAATTCGTGTGCGACCAATTCGGATTCTTGTGGCGAGGGAATTTGAATGGGATTGCCAGATGGATCCAAATGTTATTTGATTTGTTTTTATACATAAAAACGAAAATTGAAGTAGATTTTTTCTAACAAGTTAACATAATTTAAAGCTTTTAATTCCACAAGGATTTTGTGTATCAATAATTTTCTGTGAAAGGACTTGCTTCTCTAAACCAGGATCTTTTTTGTTCAAAATGTGTTTCACTTAATAAGATTTCCTAATAAATTGGCTGAACAAGTGCCACCAATTAGATGACACTGCCTCCATTTTCCTCTGCACATGTCTCTCTCGCTCCTACTATTTATCTCCTACTCCTATCTCTCTCATCTATCGGAACGTCGCAACCAGCATTAAATAAATTGAAAGGATTTTCTCAATCTTTATTATTATTTTCTTCTTCTTCTATATAGTTTTTAGCAGATCTATCGCATTTAAAGACGAAGAACAAAACTAATTTCGCTTTCTGCTTCAGTTTTTCTTAAATTGTTTATTTGAAATAGTTTTTCGCCCTAATTCCAGCGGAGGAGGCTTCCTCCTCTCACTCTCCCTCTAACCTATCCCCTTCTCACCGCTACCCCTCCCGCAAACTTTGTGAGTAATGTTGGTCGATGCAGGATATTCTTTGCGAATAACTCTGCTAAATTATTATCTTCTGCTCAATTGATGAAATTCCATCAAAAGGAAAGAAAGTATTTCAATTATTTAGAAATTTTCGAGCTTCAACTTTTATTCTTCTTCATTGTTTTCTTCTTGTCTTCCTCTTCCATTGTTCCGACCATCGATGCGAACAAATCCTTTTTGAGTATTTTCTATTCATTATTTTTCTTTGTTGTTTTCATTATTACGGTATTAAGAGCTCATAATTAAGTTGTCGGAGAAATAAAAGCAAACGATTTTTAAAAGTCCATTAATTTCCTGTCCTTTATGATATTTCCAGAAACTTTTCCAAAACTTCTCCTAGGATTGGAAAAGGTCTCAATAAGAGATTAATCTTCTTAAGACAGTTAAAGTTTTGGGGACTCGGAATTCTGATTATGAAATTTGTGTCACGACTTATTATCAATCTTCGTTGGGGAAGGGAGTTCTTTATCGCAGTCGCAGAGTTATCATATCATAAAAATAAAACTAACACCCCCATGCACTCCAATCTCCCCATCCCAAATTAAAAACCACACGTCTGTACAATATCTTTTTATATTTTGTTCTTTGCCTATCCGGTCAAAAATCCTTGCAATTCAATCCAACAATCAGAACCAAATCCTCGTAAATCCAATGAAAATAAAATTATATTATTTACCTCACAAAGACTGAATATTGATCACTTTTGCTTAAAGTTTTTGCTGTTGCTTTTGTTTACACTTTTGTCCAAAAACTGAAACATAAATTGGCAACAACAATAAAAAGCAAGAAAAACTCGCCAACAATACAGAAACATATAATATCTGACTCTCGCATAGCATATTCAATATACCCACCACTGCGGTGAACATAAGACAATAACGAACAACTTGCACAATGCCTAATAGTTGTCCTCTCTCTTTCTTTAAAGAATCGTGCATGACATATCGTTTAGGAATTTCGTATCGAAACAAACGACTATAATTCAATAAAATTTCATTGCCCATAATTTTCTCTAGCAAGTTTCTTTCATCGTCGATAATCTTATAGACTTCTCGAGCACATTCTAAAAATTCAAAATCGATTAGAGAAACGCTTCTTCTTGTACCATTTCCGAGGCATGGTTTTCTCTATAGTGTAAGACATGTGCTTGTATTTGCTCCACGACCGAAGACCATAAACCGTAGCGGCTTAAGCTGCCGAGGCTTGTTTAGATCTGCATGCAAACAACGAACGCACTTCATCATCCACTCATCTACCATCATTTTACTCGTAACACAAACAAACATAAAGCCACACACACGCAAGCATGCAAACACAAATGCATACTTACGTCTTTCCGAAATGAAAAAGTATTTGTGGCAAAAACACGTCTCTTTTGTCGCCAGCAGGATTAAAGAAAAGAACAAACTTGGCTGCGGCAAACAAATAAGAGACGAGTTGTGGTGTGTGTGTGTGGATGTGTGTGTGCTCGCGCGTGTGTATTTCCTCACACGTACATTCTCGCAACGTAAGACGATCGCGTACGTGTGAAACTAAAAGTAATGCGTTCAACTAAAATTTTATCTGTGAACACAAACACACAAGCCAAAAAGTAGAAGAAGCAATAGTCAACTGCAATATTTCGCAGGCGCTCTATAAGAGCTCGTGCAGTCTATAAATTTGTTGTTTTTTTGTTCTGTTCTTTTTTCCAGCCATTATCATTTTCCGCAATTTTTTGTTTTTTGCTTATTTTCTGCGAAAAGTTTTTCATCAAAAAGAGCAAAAAACTAAAACCAAAAAGTAACATTAGCAAGTTTAAAAATTTATGATAAAAATATGAAGATCTAAAAGTTACTTTTCAAAGTTTTTATTTTACTCGTTCTACAAGTACAAGAATCTATCTATCGTTACGATTTTAACGCCCACGTCGTTGTAAAACATCTTTACACGTGGAGTAACATTATGTTTGTCGTGTAAATTGAAAATTAAAAAATTGAAAAATTAACCGAAGTAAAATTTTTAGAAAGAGAGGGAGGAGAAAGAAACTTTTGTTTTCTTTTAAATATTCTAGTAAAATCGTATCAGGAAATATATTGTCAAACTCTGTATGAACATCTCACTTTTAAAGATCTTTAATATTTGATTCACAAATTAATTCCTTTTCTTAATATCACGCAAAAAAAATTTTTTTTGTTCTATTTTTAAATTATTTATTAGAGAGTCGACAACAAGGCGGACTGAGCTGATCCACTTTACCGGCCTATTGAGTCCTAATTATTCGGCACATCGTTTGCCAAAGAATGATGCCTTTGATATAGCTCTCTCTCCCTCTATCTCTCATTCTGGGTTTGTTTGCTTTTGCATGTGTTGAACCATCTGTCTTGCCAATTTTCACACTTGATTTCAATTTTTTATCTTTTACTTTTTTCCTCTTTAGACGATTTTCTAGATCATTGAAAAAAACCCACACCAACACTCACGTATACGCTACAACTAATACACTTAAATTTTGAAAACATTTTAAATTTCATAAAAGACTTTTTTCCTTTTCTCCATCCGATCGACCTCTAAAATCAAACCGTTCACTCAACGTATCCTTGCGAGTGACTAGAACAGACATTTTGCTCTTTTAACACACATACACACACAGAGAGATACTCATACATACACACACAAACATACACCAATACCTACTCATCATATTTATTACTTTACTTCTATTTCCATTGCTGACGCGGCGTTTGTGGCGACGGCGGTCTTCTATCATGTCTTTCAAATTCAATTATTGGCTGCGGTACAAGCGTCGACCAGATGCTACTGCTTCTAGTCCTTTACGTTCCTCTCATTGAGCGCATCGAATCATTTTTTGAAAAAGCTATCACTGCAATCCTTGCATCACACGTCTCTCTCTCTCTCTCGTCCTCAAGTCATTTGATCTTCTCTTCCTTTTGTCTAACGATTTGTACTTCGGTTAGCATCTTATTTTTCTAGAACGGCATTTCAATCGAAAAACCTTTCACACTTGGAACAATGCCATCCGCTCCCACAATCCCCACACTCCTCCCACTAACGTGTTTTCTCAACAATTCGGAACATATTTAAAAGAGAAGAAAGAGTCTTCTACAAAGTTCAGGAGCGGGACTAAAAAGTTTTTATCGGACGAACAAACAGACGTTTTGGGTATTAATTCAGACATTATGTTTCGAGACGGCCCTGAACGATAGTACCAAATGTTGCCAGCGTATGAAAAAGTTTTTAATGATTTATCGAGTGGATTAAGTAGAGTTTATTTTAGCGTTTATATTTTATGCTTGGCAATAAATCGAATGACTGATTTTATGAAGTGCAATTGTATCAGGACACGAACCAAAGGTAAGATAAAGACTTTTTTGCCTTTTTGTGATGCTTTTGAATTTAGATCTCGTTTCGAATAAATTCGAATAAAATTTATCAATTGATCATTATTACTCGAATTTTCTCTAAATTTTTCTAAAATACATATAAAATCATGAAATTTAGGAGATGGCGTTTTGAGGAAGGTATTGTTTTTTTATTAAAAAAACGATATTCACAAATAGTGTTTTTAAATGCTAAAAGAATATCGTTGCACAATTTTCGGAACAGAAAGTGTTTTAGAGCAATCTATTAAAATATTTATATAAATTCATAAATCGGTCACACCATTTTTAAAGTAAATTATTTATAACCTTTATATATTCGAAATTTTTATATATTTTTTATTTTTAATTTTATTTATATTAGTGAAAATCTTTTAAAAAAATAAGTTTGAAATACAAAAACGCATAACGTTATTTTTACAAATAAAATCCATCCGCGTTAAAAGCATTTATAATTAAATAACCAGACGAGATTGATTCTCAACAATGACAAAACCCAACAACCATTCAAAACGACAAAAATTAAAACAAACAGAATGAATTCTACTTTCAATTATTGTAAAAATATTAATTGCTTTTTAGAGAAATATGAAAATTTTTTGTGATAGATAAATTTAAAGGCTGTGTAAATTTCATTTATTTTTAGTGATTAATAATTTTTAGGCCAAAAAAGGTTGTAGACCAAGCAGGTTTGCGGAACATTTTGCTTTGTTCTCCAAATTCGGAATCAATTTAGAAACGGGGTATCATTTTTTCGCAGCAAGCCAATTTTTCACACTACCTTTGCGGCTTATTCCCCAAAAAAATATACTCAATTTTTTCTCCGTATCTTGGCTTTTCTTTCCCCTCTCTCTCTGTCTGTTCCATTCTCTCTCTAGCATTCCATTGCAAACTCTTGAGAACCGCTTCTCTTTAGTGCATAAAAACAATAATGAATGCCGATCAATTACTATGAATGTTATTGTTTTTGTTATTATTATTTTATATTTTCTACTTCTATGTTTTATTCTTTGTCTACATCTTCTTCTTTGCCTTTAGTTTATTTATAAGACGTTCGTTTAAAAAACATTTTCTTAGTTTTCTATTTTCTGATTTTATTTTATTTTCGATGATATTTTTATTGTTGTTGTTGATTTTGTTGCCGTTCGTTATTCTTCTTCTTATGGTTATTTCGCTTTTTGTTGTTATTTGTTTAATTGTTATTTTCACTGCTCGTTATACCGTTATTATTCCGTTGATGCTTTCGTATCGTTATTAGCCCCAAAGCTCTTTTCCTTATTTTCTTCTTCTTATTCTTCTCCATATACATTACTCTATTGTTTCCCTTAAAACATTTTGCATAAAATTGAGGTTGTTATTGTTGTTTTTGGGCGTTTCCGCTATGTTTGTTGTTGCTGTCATTATTGTTATTGTTATTATTATTATTATTATTGTTTTTATGTCTCTATCTATTTCTATTGTTAGTTTTTCTGTTTCATTTTGTTGTTGAAGTTATTGTTGCTGCTTCTTCTTCTTTGTCTGCTGCTGACAGCTTTTTGCATTTTCTTTCGCATTCACGACAACATCCTTTCATTTCTGGCAGGTAAACCTGAAGGGTTAAGAAAGACCTGTCTAGTTTTCCTATTCCTCTTTATCTCACATGCTTCTTCTTCTCTTAAGAAAAAATCAAAAATTTTTTGCTCTTATTTTTAATGTATTCAACATTTTCATCAATTTCCTTTAAAAGCATTCTAAATATATTCATGTGTATGTGTTTATATGCGTGCGTGTGTGTATGTGTGTGTTTGTGCATATATATGTGCGCATAGTTCCTAGCCTCTCCAACTCTTCGCTTCTTCTTCATCCCTTTTTTCTCAAAAAAGAAAATGTTCCCTTAAACGAAAATAAATGGATTGCGTTTTAAAAAGATATCTGCAAAGTAATAATCGTTAAACAAAACAACAACAACAGCAAGACAGCAATCAAAACAAAAAATTCAGAACGAGTTATCGCATTTGACAGTTGCGCACGAAACTGACAATCAGCTGTCAGTTGACTTGTAGATTCCATTGCATTGAATTCACAGGATGGTGGAGAAGAGAAAGAAGAAGCATGAATTCCTAGAAGGGTGAGTTTGCTTGACCAAGTCCTTCGAGAAGACTCGAAATTTGTATAGCCAGTGCATTTCCTGCCACAACATCCGCTGTTAGTTCTTTCACATCCGTCGCATCACGTCTTTCTACGGCTCCGGCCATACGACACTGTTTCTCCCACTTTTATTATTTTCTTCCTTCCGTCCATTCTCATTGCATGGTTTCCTACATCGTTTTACTCCTTGGGACTCGCAGATACGCTTTACTTTACTTCTTTACTTCTATTCTTTTATAAAATGCAGATTGAAGGAAGTTGATGATATTGAAAAGGCGTTTGGGAAAGGAGGAAGAAGCGTAAGAAAGCGGAAAGAAGGAGGAAACAAATGTTTATTGTTGTTTGGGATTTTTCAAGTCTGCACAATTATCATGTTCACTTATTGCAACGACGATTACAAAAATGCCAACAAAATTATTTTTTATTTTCACAATTTGCGATGCCCTTCCCTCTCTCGCTCATTTTATCTTAATTTTTACATACCCTACACCATGATTAGATTGGATCGAATATTATATACGTTCCACTCATCTGTCCCTCGGTCGGTCCGATTCCTTTCTAGCTTTCTGTCAGTGAACATTAGGAATAGAGGAGAACCAATAGTGGTCCGGTCATAGCATTTTGTACGATTATACTCTTTCATCCTTGGCTCTTTAATATTGAAAATAAACCGATGACACGCCTACATTTTAGAGGTGATATGTATTTTATCTTAATTTCTCAGTGTGCGGGCTTCATTTAAAGCTAATCTTTCGGAATCAATTACACCGAGAGCAAAGGATCCACCCCAAAAAATGGGCGTGGTTCACCCACTGTTAACAATGATCGACATTACAAAAGAACGAATGAACTTAACGTTGTGATATTTTACATATACGTATATTCCCTCCTTCTGGTGGTTCTAGAAAGAGTTTAGAATATACGAATTTACATCCGGTCTGAAGAAATTATACTTTTCACACTTTTTTCATATATCTTTAGTCGTGAACTAATTTTCATTTCAAATGTGAGAAGCGACTGCATTTTTATTATCCCTTACAATTTACTCTGTCACCATTTTAACCATAACCAACGTAATTATCATCACCATGATCATAATCATTCTCATTATTATTATCATCCCCTTGTGCTTATTCACAAAATACACGAGTAATGCCTTACTAATTGGAAACACTTCAAGAAAGGGCGCTTCAATATTTTTCTTTATTAACTGCGAAATGTCAAAAGGCAAAGTCGAAAACGGTCGAATGGAATCATTCAACGAGAAAGATGACAACGTGCATGATGCATGATAATGATGATGATGTTGATGGTAACGCTCTTAAACAAAAACACTGAAAATGAAGCACAACGAACGAAGAAAAACGAGCGAACGAACGAACACATGTCGTAATGAATAGGTTTTGACAAATAATAACGATAGAAATAATAATAATGATACGATGTTGTAAAAGTAGAAAGAATTTAATAAAAGGAGTAAAACGTAGAATGAAGAGAAGGTAGAGGAACAATACCGACGTAGGTGACTGAGTGGAAGTGGAATTGGTGAATGTGCTTGACGGTGCGCATGTTTTGAGGGAGGGTGTTTGATGGAGGCCACAAATCCGGAATGAGCAACGAAGTGCAGTCTCTTTCACTTCGAGCAGATCAATGGAGTAAATAACTTCACGTAAAAGTCATTCGAAATGAAGCAAGAAAGAGTAGAAGAGTAAGCAAAAGTATAAACATAATAATACTACATAGATGCGACACATATACCACTGCACCATACACACACAAATATGATAGTATGTGTGAGAATGAGGTGTACATATATATGACGAAGAGGTCTAAACACGTTAAAATGAAGGACACTTAAATGCACTTAAAAAGATTACCTTTGGGAAGATGGCAAGCATAACAACAACAACGACAACACCAACAAAAATCCACACCATCTCATACACCATAGACACCAATAAACAACAACAAAAAACAATAAAGGAGGAATAATTCCTACATTGACAAGACTCACGCACGAAGTATACACGAATTATACATCAAAACCCATGCACTCGATCTTCTCGATGACATTAAAGTCATTGCATCTCTTACGAGAAATGACAGTTACTCCAGGAGTTATTTCATTCTATCAGTCGAAGGAATAGCTCTGTGGACTATTTTTCATTCGGTTAAATTCCTTAATGCGTCTTCTTCATGCGTTCTTCTTTTACTCTACTTTTTCTCTTTCAATATTACGATTTCTAATAATTTTTTTAGTTATAATGGATAGTTATTAAATATCGAGATACAATTATTGATACTATCGAGATAATTATCGAAGGTACTTACAATGTGTGGTTGACATTCTATTCTTTTATAAAAAATACAAATAAAAATTGATTTCTGAACGAATACGAAATGTTATTCACTACTCCCTTATGGTTCCTTAAAAATATTGTATGTAATGTTTAAAAGAAAGTCTCAATCACTTCTGCAGATCGTACAGAATTTCTGCGTAATCTGCGACAAACATTTACACCTCCATTTAAGACGAAGAGAACCGAAGGACTCCAAATAAACACCCTGTACGAATACAAGAGTGTAAACAACAACATTAACGACGAGGTAAACTTCAGTAACCATCACGGCACAAAGAGAACGAATACTTTAACAAATAAATTCAGTCTTCTTCTTTTCTTTTCTGATATTCGCTTCTACGAGTACACGAGCAGACTTTGCTAAAAGTTTTATACTGCAGTAAATTTCTAAAAAATGCGAAAAAATTAAAATAGCTTTGAGAAAATTCATCTCTTTCAGTGTATACGTAAAAGAGTTTATTATATGCCGAAGCAAAAAGACATTTATGTTTTACAATCGTTGAGAGGGCTTGAGGCAACTACTGACGAAGTGACCGACACCGACACCGACACTGACATTCATGAAGACAACATTCGTGTAAAAACTTTCAAAACGGAAAAAATTGACGAAAAAACGATATTATGCCTTGAGATAAAAGAGAACACTTTAAGTTAGAACATTCCATAATATGAGATAATATCAAAGGACATATGGTGTCCTTTGATATTACGTAAATATGAATTAATAATTAAAATCGAAGGAAAATCATTGAAAATAATTTAATAGCAAAAAGAATTGTTTCCAGCATTCAAACAAAGAATCTTTTTAGACGTAAAGAGACAAAATATCTCTAACGTAAACTAAAAAGATTCCCATTAGCTCGACTAATTTTAATATCTGCGGTACGTGGACAGTTTTGTATTCAAGCATTTTTAATATTTTCATAGAAATCACTTTTCGAATAGCGTACAAAGCGTACAAAAAAGACCCTCAAAACAATCTGTAAGTAAAAGAATTTAATATTCGTGAGTAAGTTCAAGAATAAGATGTGTGTCATCCAATTCCATCTACAAATGTTGAAAGTTAACTGCACAAGTAGATATACTCATGCAAGGTATCGGGGGTGGGCGGGGTTCTCAATTATTTCCAACACGAAACAGCTTACAATAATAGAGAATATTCGTGCCAAATTTCATAACTTTTCTATACTTGTCACACTCCTTTTAAGGTGTTACAAACGGTGGAACAAACTTAATACACCCTTCGCCCTTTGGGTGGGAATTATTAATTACAAGTAATTACAAGTCATTATCTTTAATTAAGATGACAATTACTTAGTCATTCAGTTGTAAAGTTTAACAACTTCCAATAAATAACAAATGTTATGAAAATATATTTAAATTTGAACGGATTCCAAAACATTGCACAAAAAAAGTTACCGCAAATCAAGGTTAAAGCAAATCAAACGTGATCGCCATAAATGGAATCGATACATAATCAAATAGCCTTCCCACCCAAAGGGCGAAGGGTGTATTAAGTTTGTTCCACCGTTTGTAACACCTTAAAAGGAGTGTGACAAGTATAGAAAAGTTATGAAATTTGGCACGAATATTCTCTATTATTGTAAGCTGTTTCGTGTTGGAAATAATTGAGAACCCCGCCCACCCCCGATACCTTGCATGAGTATATCTACATGTGCAGTTAACTTTCAACATTTGTAGATGGAATTGGATGACACACATCTTATTCTTGAACTTACTCACGAATATTAAATTCTTTTGCAAAAAATGTGCGTGCTCTCTCTACCAGAATACCAGAAATATTAAGAAGACCGCAATAGAGGAGAACGTGCTGTCATGAAATATGGCATGAATATTCTCTGTTATTAGAAATTGTTTTTATTGGAAATGGACGAAATCTTTATGGGATAAAATTGCAAAGGTGAAAAAGGGTGCGCCACGCCCATTAATCTACTTCTTATGTTGACTTATTTAAATTCCTTTATTTCTGCAAACCCCAAACCTAAGTCTGTCTAATGCAATACTTAATCTTCTACCAAAATTTAGAACTCGTTATTAAATTGATTTTAAGGTTCTATTTTATATAATTTTGATGCTTTTAATATTAAAAGGTTTAGAAAACCTGGCGTAGAATGGCGTTTGAAAGAAAATGGGAGAGGCGGAAGAAAAGAATAATAAAGTGAGACCTTTATCTTACACAACTGACTAACACAAATGCCATTTGCCATTAACACATTTTAAAAGCATTTGTTGTCTACGTGGCCGCCATTGCATCCTCAAAAATATTTCCAAGAAAGAAGGATGCAAAGCAGCAGAAATGTGTAATTTATGTGTTTATTACTTAAGTTTTTTTACATTTATTATAATTCTATTTTTCTTCGTCAAGTTCTCAAGTGTCGTTGAATGTTTTATGTTTTCGAAATTTAATTTTTGCCAATGCGCATTTATTTTCATTTTTATTAATTTATTCTGAATTTATTACGGTTAGTTAAATTTTGAAAGAGTTCGTGAAATAATTTACTAACGAAGTGATTGTAGATTTACATTTTCGTATTCCAAACTATTCAAGGATAGGATTTGGTCAGATTTGGACATCTTTCTAGTGTTACAAATTAGAAGTTCATAAGGAGAAACAGTAAAAAATGTTACCAATACGTTATTGGCATTGACATATTTTAATTTGTAACGAAACCTTACGGTACATCGAAATGTCAAACATTAAAACAACGCTACGAAATACAAAAAGACAGAAAAAAGAGAGAGGGAGAGAGGGGCAACAGATTTGCAGTGAGCTAATTGGGACATTTTTGTTGTTGACAAATTTTCAAAATACCGTAAAAGAGACCATTCGGTTAAATAAAAGACAAACAAAAAGTTCATATATGAATAAAATGCATATAATTCACTTTCAATTTTATTAGCGTTAGCATTAAAAGTGTTCAAAATGCAACACATCACTTCAATAGCTAAGGCAAACCGAAAACGGGCAACGCAAGTCGCATAATTAAACAGCTCTCGAGGGACAAACGCCCCACGAAGAAGAGACTTATTCGCAGTTGACCAATCTAATTGAATTTCAAATTTTTCTTGAAAGAAGGAAAGAGAAAGAAAGAGTTCAATATTTGTTCTGACAATTAGCAGTTAGAGCTATAAAAACCGCGGCATACCAAACGTCAACAGCAAATCTATTTGTGACTTCAAGCAATCAACAAACAACAATCAACAAACAAAAATGTTCAAAATCGTAAGTTACAAAAAAAAAAGAAAACAACGAAAAAGGAATTCAGATCATTGCTTAAACTCATTGAAGTGCTGTTAAAGAAAAGCGATGGCGACTCGTTGCTTCGAGGTTTTTTCTAGTTTCATTTCTTATTACGAGTTTGTTTCTTAAGTCTTTGTGAGAATATCGGAAGTTCAACATTTTTTAGTAATTAAAAAGAGATATCTATACAATTTTACAATTCGCAAATTCGCAACGAATTCTTGGATAATCTGCATGCTATTGCTCGTCAATTGCTTGCACTCACAATTTTGCAAACCTACTTTCCATTTTTTTATTTCTATTTAATTCTCTGCAATTTCTTTCATTTCTTTATTTGCAGTTCGCCTTATTTTTCCTAGCCATTTTCGCTTTGGTTAACGCCAAACCGGGAGCTGTCGTTGCTCCAGTTGCTTACTCGGCACCTTTGGCTTATAGCGCGCCCTTAGTCGGTGCTGCTCCATATATTGCACCCTACGCCTCCAGCTACAATGCACACAGCATCGCCCATTCCGCAGCCTTTCCAGCTGCTCCACTTGTAGCCGCCTCGCCATACGTCGCTGCGCCAGCTCGTTATGTTGCCGCTCCCGTTGCCGCACCCATTGCTGCTGCCGTTGCTGCTCCTGCTCCTCTGTTTCTTAAGTAAAATGTAATTGACTTAAGAAAGACTGAGCGCATGAACCAAACTAAAGTGACCCAAAAGACGAAGAAAGGATAATGATGATGACGACAATAAATAGAAAGAATTTTTTAAAAGAAAGAAGTTCCCTAAAACTGGACTGTGATCGAAAGAAAGAGAAAAAAATATGAAAAGACTTGAATGACTTGAGAAAATGCTTCCTCGGAAATAAATAAATAAAAGGAAAACCTTGCTCCTTGTAAATCATAAAAGTGTGTCTTTTTTCGAAATCGCTGCCTTTCTTTTGTCGGTTTTGTAATGACTTTCCAGCTCATGAAACGTCATTCTGGGCTTCAGTCCTTCCTTTCCACTAATGCGATGGAATTATTTTCGCTTTTGAAAAAATCAGAAGGAGAAACCGCAGAATTGCTTGCTTTATCTTTATCTTATGCGCAGTCAGGCTTTTAGTCAACACTTGCATATACACACACACGTACTCAAACATGCTTATATACATATGCACACATGTATTCTAAACCACTTGCAATCAAAAAAAAGATCAACTTTTTTTTTTAAAAACGTCGCGTCGTTAAGCGCTCACACGTCATTATAAAGAAGTGTCAGTCGCGTCTACGATGCGGTGCATTACCCTAAGCATACGCAGTATTCAATGAATGCCATTCAACTAATTTTCCATATCCTTCACAAGACTTTGGCACTTTTTAAATATCCTGACATTTCCTGCATCATTCATGCATCGTGTGGCCAATAAGAATAAATAAAATGCGGTGTGCATTCGTGAAGTCGAGCTTCCCACTCGAGGGTAACCTTTCTTGCAAATACAAAAATAAAAAGCTATGTATTGTTGGAATGGGAGTGAGGTGCGGCGATAATAAAAAGGGATGATTGACGCCGGTAGATTCTTTGTTGAATTTGATGGAGTACGGTCAAATTTTTTTTATTTACTCTCTTTTTATCGTCTTTTCATGTTGAACGCTCGAAAGTTTTCGTCGTTTCTCTTGCTTTTATTTTTCCACTTTTTTTTTTCGGTACGCCCTTGCGACATTTTGATTAAATGCATGAGCACAAATTTGAGAGTTGATAAAAATCAACATCGGTACTAGATTTCTCCCATTCCCTCCCCGCGCTAATTTCTCCTGGTTTGTTTCTTTTTTTTGTTTGTCACCCGCTCTTGAAATGAAATCAAATTCTCATTATTTTCTAATTCAATCGCAAACTTTATTTTTCCTAAAAAATTATTTTCATCTCGTCCGCAATCTCACCCAGATCACGTTTGACCTGTCTCGACTGTATAATAGTTGCGTTCGCGGGGGTTCGATTTAATTGTAAAGGCTTGCCTGTTTCTTCGGTTTTCATCTCCATTTCGAAGACCTTAGTTAGCACGCTGTTCTGCTTGGGATCTAACCACATAGTATAATCTATTTCACTTTCAGAACATTGGCTCGAATGCCTTCTGGCCACTATTTCGCCTGAATTTTATATTTTTTAACATTTCTTTAATTTTGACCTCGATCAATATTCCTTCATGTTCGAAGGGGACACTTCTTATCTTCTAATCTCCGCCATTTCTCCACCCATAAAATAATTTTGGGCCTTTCTAAAATTTTTCTTCTGAGTGTGTTAAACATTCCTGCGGGTGGCCTGATCCGGACCGTCTCTATGCGTTTCATTTGCTCTATCCGTTCGTCCATTGACCAGACTCCATTGGACAAAGTTTACTTTTCGTATTTCCGTTTTTTCCCGGAAACAAAGAGTAAAAAGTGAACTCCACCAAAGCTGCGAATAAGAAAAGAAACAACAATGAAAACTTTTCCGTTTCAGAACATCCTTTCGATTTCCCAAAAAGGCATTCACCAAACGTTTGGGTACGGGTTCGGTATGGATTGTTCTTAGTCTTGTATTTATTGTATTTTTTGTTTTCTTTTTTCTCTCCCCGTTTTTTATTATTTTCTGTTCTTACCTTTTTCTGTGTTTTAACGTTCTTTCAATGAACATTAAAACTTTTATAATTATAACCGGAGGTAATTTTTTCTTTTTGCTATTTTTTCTTTTACTTCTCCTTCACATTTGAATGTTGTTTTCTTTTAAATTATTTTTTCTTTTGTTAAAGTTCCGAAGTTCGTAAATCTTTGTAATAAAATTATCGGAATTACAACTTTTTTCCAGTATTTAATTTAATTATTTTTTTAGTAATTTTATTTAAAATAATTTTATTAATTTTAGAGCTTTCTGTGATACTCCTTTAATTATGTTCAGGGAATTTTCCATTAAAAGATAAACGACCTCCTCTCAGGTCAAGACGGACACTCAGAGTCTGAGCGCCCTGAGTGTCTGATGGCATACAAGGAGTAGTATTTAACTGGTATGGACTTATTGATGTTGACTTTATTAAGAAAATTAGCCTTGAAATTCAAGGCTAAAAGAAAGAAGATCTCGGTCTCCTTAGACTTTTAAATCGGGGCCCAAAATTCTAAAATCTTATTTAAAACAATTTCTAAATATTAAATCGAGATGGCGGTAAAACTGAAAAACAATGAAATCTTTTTCTCTTTTTAATCAAGTCATATTCGTTTGTTTCGATGAAGCTTTAAAAGAACAGAAAACGTTATAATTCCTCTCAATCCCACTCATTGTATTTTTATTAATGCATTATACAAACGCAGAACAAGCATCACAACCAACACCATCGTCATCATCGTCAACCCCAAATAAGAATAACACCATCAACAATTCACTTTTAAACTTTTGTGACGCACCTAAAATTATGCAAAGTCAGCACGTTAATAATACAATGACGTTCCTACCGACGTACACACGCGAAGCTTTTAAATGAAACCAAACTAATATGTGCTCGTTCACGTTCGCAATAAACCCGGTAAGAAATTTCCGTGTCTGCTTTCTGAGAGACTAATGTATTTTGAATGAACTTTCACAAATTGTATGAAATAAAATAATACCATGGGAAAAAATACATTAATTTAGAAAACACTGTACACTGAGTTTGTAAAAAAATAATTGCAGTTCAAATTACAGCGTGTCAAGCAAAACGTTTTATATCGCAATCGATAAAACGAACGTACAAAGTAAACATATAAAAGAGCACGCTTATGAACGCTATAAATGATGAAATGAATTAAAAAGGAAGGACAGAACGAGTGAAGAAATACACAAAGGAAATAACAACTCGACAAAGCGGTAACAACTCCTTTTAAATATGAAAGGGAGGAACTTATGTCCTCACCTGTCAATAAGTACTAAAATTAAACCGAGCACACCAAGTGAAAACAAATTAATAAAATTATTTGCTTTGTCTCAAGTCCCACCATGTTTAATGTGTGCTGAAAAAAACTTTCTTTCCTTAATTTGTTGTGGATCCAGCCGCAACGAATGCCAACGCGGTTTTCCCCACTGGGTATGAACTGTGGCGATGTCAAGGTTGTGCGGAGTTTGTCCAAGAGTGCATTTGCGTTGTATTCGTGTATTACAGCCGCATTAATTATTCATTCAAACGCTTCAATAAGAGCATTTCTTCATCATTTTTTTATGATGTGGGGGAAAAAGCTATTTCATTTTGTTTTTGTTTTTTTATTTTAATGATTATTTTGATTTTGATTTGAATTTTTTTAAGAAAAATTAATTAGTGTCTAAATGCGTTTCAAGTTATTTATTAGCAAGTTATTTATTAAAATATGCACACACTCTCGACTCATTCTTATTTTTTTTAATTCTGGCACAGTCAGAAAATCAGTTCATTATTTCAAAAATTTAAAGAGTTGAAATAGTAATTTATTTATAAAAGAAATTATTTCTTAGAATGAGTTTATCGAATTTTTAACGTCATTTTTTATAAATTGCAAATTTTAAAAAGAAAACACTTAAGATAAATTTAAACATTAATTCATGAGAAAATAATTTATTTTATTAAATTCTATATTCATTTCTTATTAGCTTGTTTATATTTTTTCGAAAAAAATCAGAGAAATAATAATTGCTAACACGCCTCCCTCATTCTCAGGCTCAAGAAATATTATTTGATGCGTTAAATACAAATATGCCTAAAAGTATGCTATGGTTGAAGGGGTGTAAATTTTTATATAGCCTTCTATTTCTCGACCCCTTTCCTAAGCACTTAAACTGTTCTTGGCAGTTGTTCGACAAACTACAATCACACTTTTTGATGTTTTTTTTCATCCTCCGGATGTGCTTAAATGACCGGAAAAATAAATAAGTTCCCAACCATTTTAATACTTTTCCTCGTTCTTTCTCTTCTCCTTATCGGCACTTTTATGGACATTACAATTGCCGTTCATTTTTCTCTTCTTCTAACCCAGTCCAAACTGTAATTGTATCCTTTTTTTAAGTAATTAGTAAAGTCTGCGAGGCACTGAGTAAAATTAAATGCGATGAGCGAACGGGCGGCCGCTTGATGGGCAATCGCCCCTTGGGACAGCTTCTAGTTAAAGCATTTTACGTTGTATAATAAAAGCAAAACAACAACAAAAAACGACAACAAAACTAAAGGGAAATATCGCTCAGTTAATCGTTATTGCGTTTAAGAAAATGTGTTTATGGCTTCAGTTTCAAAGACCAAAAAGTAATTGCAGTAAATTTATAAAAGTAAACCCAACAACAACAACCATAACAAACGGTAATACTAATTTTTCCACACTTACTAAACCTTACCTCCCACAACAACAACAACTACAACAACATCAACGACGAGAAACCACTAAAAGGAAAATGTCACTTAAAGCTGTGGTTTAACGCTCACCATCTCACATTTCAGTTTATATTCCACCCACTAGCGCTTATGATATGATTTGGTCCGAACACCTCTTTCCACAGTGTCGGTCGCGCACTCGGTTGGGCCACTCGTAAGTTATCACTTTAGTGGCCAACAAGAGTTCATTTCGAGATTCAATAAGAAAAGGAGAGAAAAAAAGAAAGGAGTGGGTAAAATTGGCGAGAAAAATAAAAATTCATATAAATGTATACAAGCAATTTACACAATTACCACCCTTCTCATTAGTACTCTTACATCTAGCAATAAACGAAACGAGATCCCAGAAAGTAGGATTTACCGAACCAAATAAACTCTCGGAAACACTGACGACGTCAACACCATCCAAGAAAAAAAGGCTTTTTCTTGTCTAAATTTTTTGTCTTTCTCATTCCTTTTGATATACATTTTCTTCATTAACTTATTTTCTCTTTCTCTTTCTTTCACGCTTTATTGCCGTTTCGTACATTGTTTTTCATCATGTTTTCTTTTTTTTCGTCTTCTTCTTTAGTGAATAACGAATTACGGCGAGAATATACAACTTTTTTAATTTTCTCTTCCGCACGAAAAAGAGACTTAATTAAAAATTGCTTTTGTTTAACTTGAAAATTAGCACCAGTGCTAATGGGTGTCTATAGTTAGTTGCTATCCCGTTCGCACTCACTTGCAGAAATTAATTTTTGAACATTGTTGAACCTTTCTATTTTTTCGAAATATTTCAAATTTATGTAAATCCGAATCGAATTATTCGATTTCATAAATAATTGTTACTCCTACAAGGACTGATGCGCAGAAAAGAGACATCGGATTACTTTCTTAAATTGTTTCATTTTTTTATTTTAGCTCGAAATAAAATTAATTTTCATTTGATAAAAAAATACTTTTACATATTTTTATATATTTAATCTTTATTTATTAAAAGAATATTTTAGTATGATGGGTTACAACTTGGTTTCTGGACTCCGTACCGTTGATTAGAATGCTTCGGCTTGTTTTTAAAATTTACTTTTATAGTTGCTAATTATGTCGCACATGCTTTAAAAAATTTTATAAAATATACAAAAACTCCAAAATCCCAAAGAAAATTATTTTATAAAATTCTCTTTATTCTCATTAAAATTTCGAAATTGATTATAATGATGATGGTGTTGATGATGATTACGGCGACGATAATAAAAAAATAAATTTAGCACATTCAAATATATCTCCTTCTTCAGAAGAGAAGACGACTTTTCTTCTACAAAACGCTTTATAAATTAAAAGGAATAATTCACAATTTCATATGAATTATTCATAAAATAAAAACTTCATAATTCTTTCACCCAATAAAGACGATAATAAAATTGCAAGCAAAACATAATCAAAAACACAAAATCTGACACGGAATCATTCAGTAAAAAATACAATTTTTCAATGGAATAAATAAATACAATACATAATGCTCTTCCGGTTAGGAAACATGCAAATTCTTTGACAATAACGTTTGAGTTTAAAGAATCCAAGAAACGAAATAAAACGAACAATACCGTTCGAACGATCATATGGATAAGGCCATCAGATCTCTACATGATTGAGATACGTTGACGTCATCTTGCCTTTTACCGATACCGAATGTTTGAGGCAATACCATTTGATGCCCGTTACCTGTAACACCCTTGACCGAGAAGTCGTTGGACCCGCTGAAACTGTGATTGTTGATGCCGCTGAAGTTCGTTACATCTGTGCTCGTATCCCAGACAACAATCGCATTACGACCGAACAATGAAATCGAACGCAAAAGTTCACGACGTGCATGGACCGCTTCTTCGTTGCAACGAAAAACGATTTGATATTCGAAATAGCCGGGATAAATTTCTCTTCCAATCAATTTTCGAAAAGATATGACTTGGCGTAGGGTCTCATAGACTGTTTGCGGGGACATGCGATAGGTCTTCTTTAAGAGTAATTTAGAAGAGTTGCGCGACTCACGGACGCGAATCATTGGCAGAGAATTCTGGCGGAAAAGTAAAGGCAAACTAAAAGAGCATAAAATGAAAAAGAAAAATGTTTTTCACATGAAACTTTTTGTATTTTTTTTAAGTAAACACCGTAATAAGAATGACTTACCGCGCCAATGCCAATGGCATCAGACTGATATTCAAATACTGCAAATAAGCAAAGCCACGCGAACCTCCAGAAAAATTCACCTTGAAACGTAAAATGTACAGTTCGCCCAAAATCGCGGCAATTTCGGCGATTTGTTCGGCTCGTACCTCCGATGGAATTCCGCTAATGAAAATCTAGAACAATTAAATTAGTAAACCAAATTTACTAAGAAAACTTTAATCAATTTTTATTACCTCTCCCGCGCATACGTTCAGTTGCTCCAGTATATTTTCGGGCACTTTTTTCAAGCTCTTCAGATATTTTGTACCGTTTTCCTGGTAGGATTCATAATATTTAGACGGGAACTCGAAGGGCGAACGAGAATATTGTGGTTGTGAATTTTGTTGGTTTGGAAACATCGGGTCCCGTTAGGCCTTATCGTCGTCGTTTTTGTTGTTGGCGTCGTAGGCGTCCTCGCTATCGTCTTCAGGTTTCAATTGAATTCCTTGATATTTCTTACTTTTACTACGCTTCTTCTCCTTACTGAACGGTCCTTTAGAGGAAATGTTTGATAAACTCACGATTGGTTGGAGAATTTCCAAGAATTTTCTAGTATATTTTTTAAAAAAAGTTTTAATGAAAAATAGTGTGCCCTCAATTCTTACGCATCAAGCTCCGAGCTTCGAAATGAAATGTGAAAAAATTCCTGGAATTTCTAGAATTCAACAAGTTTTTAACTTTGCGGTAGTAGATGTTCGCTATTACTTGGCGCAGCGTACATTGCACGTGTAGCTTGACTACTCATTTGTACACCCACACACCCACGCAAACGAACGTTCACGCACACCTGTTCAATTTCCAATATTTTCTCCTTTCTTTGCAGTCAACCTCGTATAACCGCCAATCATTTTTATAATGCTGTATAAATTTATCTGGCAGCGCCATTTTCTACGCCATTGCTAGCAGAGTCATAAAAGCCGATGGCACTAACAACAACAACGATTGTAATAAGAAGCAGCACCGCTAGTCAGAATTCTGCTGCACATGCGCAGGAGAAATGTTGACTGATATCGCTAGACATTCAGGCGCCGGGGAAACGAGCTTTGCAGAATTGGTTTGATTGAGTTGCCAATGCAACAGATAAACATAAATAGTGTTTCTGTTTACTTCCTTGTCAGAATATAAAAAGTATTTCAAACGTAAAAGTTTTCGAGATTCAGATTTTAACAGAAATTAAATTTTGATCATAACTGAGTGTGGTCAAGTTTATAAAATTCAAGAATCATTTTGATTTACATTAAGTATCATACGACACTTTCCACGACCGATCCACCGATAATATAAAGCGACTTTTCAGTCTTATTTAGTGAGATTTTTGCTCATTCGCTTTTTTCTAACTTTCGTATATATCAATGACTCTCCTCAGAAGTATAATTTTATCATTGAATCAATATTTGCAATCGATTACTTCGTGGCGACCCGAGGCATATGCGAGTTTCCAAATGATTTTGTTCCGACATGGTATACGTGCAGATGTATTTAAGCATGAAACTCTATCATTAATAAATAGTAGGAATGTCTGAAATTATTACTTGAAGAATATTAATAGACTTTGTCTTTATTAGAAGGCAAAAAATTATATCTATATTTTTTCTTTAACAAGCTTTTAAATTCATAATTTTTATGGTGGATTTTTCGATGGACCTGAAATCAAGTCGCTCGCGATCAGTCGCTAAATGATTTGGTACAGATTTAAATCAACTCACTGCATTTTAAAGCTGTTGATTAGCGCGAGAGCTAACGTTTTTAAATTTTTACGTGCGCCCTGCCCTTCCTGAAAATCTTTATCATTTATGGTAATAAATTTCGAAATTTTCAGCTGCGCGATCAAGTGGAAATTTAAGATTTCTTCATTTGCTTTGATGCGAATCGACACTTCAAAACGGGGCCGGATCTTTATTTAAAACAGGATGACATTTTGGGTATAATATCCGTCCATTGTTTCCAAGAATTATTGAACATTAAAAAGGAAGATTTCGATTAAAAAAATTGATTAGCAGACCATTAGAAAAATCTATAATTTACTGAAAATTTTTTTAAATAATCTTTTATAATTAAATGTCAATTTTATATATCTGCGTTCGTATGAAATCCTTCACTGAGCGAAAACAATTTTAATTCAATAATGTTCATTCAATTTGAACGTCCTTACTGCATTCAAAACATACCAAATGTACCACGCCAAAGAGCAAAGGGAGTGACGAGCTCCAACGAGTGAACACTCGATTTCTGGAATGTCATTCATTTACATGAATACTGTAGATGGAAAGATTCAGAAAAAGGAAGAAAGATGAGGAAGAATGGGAACTCCATTGCCACTGGAGTTGTTGGATCATAAAGAAGACTGCTGGCCGTAAATGCAAACGAAAACATGATGCAATTAAGCTGTGAAATTTTCTTAGTCTCTCCCTCTTTTCCTATCTTATTTTAAACTCTTCTTCTTCTTCTTTCCTTACTAAGACGTTCCAATGACGATTGTGAACGTTATAGTCATTGGGTGGTGACTACAGAATTATTGATCAACCACAGAAAACACTAAAGAGAAAAAGAAAATTTACTGCCAATTTCACTACTGCTTCCATCCCTCCTACTGCCCACATCCTATAAAGGAAAATTTCTGTGAAAATATTTAGAGAACTTCTTTAGTTTTACTCGTTTAATATCCCATATGATATATATCCAATCCAATCCAATCAAGATAATATCTAATTATTATCCTATAAATACGCAAATTCTATTTATTTTTTATTAATTGTCATTAATTTAATTCTGTATGACGTATATCTGTCATTGATGGCGTTTCGTCTGTGATTTTTTATACACTTTACCAATCCGTAAAATATGCAGAAAATTTCAAACATTCATTTTTATATCATTCCTCAAAAGCTTAAACTTATCTCCATAAGGGCTTATTCTTCTGTTAAACATAAATTTCGTATGTTAATTTCGTTTATGAGTGGGCGTCCGTTTAACATAAAATCTTTACATGCTTATTGCGTATGCATGTGTGTGTTCTCACACATACAACCCCTTTTCCAAATTTTCAAAAGATCTTTGATGTTATAATTTTCAAGAAGCGTCACTTCTTCCTTTACTCTTTTCTTTTCTTGTTTCCGTTGAATTTTTTAAATTCCTTTCAACTTATTAAATATTTAAAGAGCGCTCAAGGCATTCGTTGGAGTGTAAGAAAGCGTTTGTAGATGTGTTTATGCATGCTAAATAATAAAATCCAACGCCTTACACTCATTGTATCATGCTAACAATGTTAGCACTTGACTTCTTACGTCATGAAAGGAGGAAGTGTGGGAAGTATTGCCAAAGCATTGTCAAATACGTCATAATCCTAACTTCAAATTGTTAATTGAAACGTAAACCGGGAGTGAGTCTTTAGTTGAGCGTGCAAGACTGTCATCTGAGAAAAAAAATAATTATAATTGCAAAATTCGCACCTCAATGTAAAGGTCTGAGTAGTGACGTGTAAATGTGAGAACGATTAAGAAAGTGTCGTCACAATAACGTGATACCTTAGTATCTCAGGATTGCTTTATATCTTATTCGAATAAAAACTTTATTTCACAGAATTTAAAAAATGTCAAAGTCTGACTAAACAAACTCTAAGTTAAAGTGGATAAATGGGAGTAATTTTATTTCTATCAAATGGTTCTAACACAGGAATCAGGCATTCGCAGGGAGACCAACAATGGTTAATTATTAAGTTAAAAATTTAATTAGCTCCATATGTATTCACAACTTTCTTCATGAATCGAAGAAATAGTCCTAATCCCCCTAAATACTCATAGTATTTTCGTCATAGTAGTCATATTCCTAACATCATCCATCTTTGGAAACCGCCTATTTGTATTTGGAAACTAATAATGCAATTGTCGACATTTTGCAATATTAACAATATTATGAAAAAACGAGCTTTCAATTTTCTGCCCGAATACTGGAAATTAGCACTTGTTTATTTATTAACAATTGTTCAGTAACGAATTTTATTATGGCGTCAGCCAACAATCAGTTAGCGGACTATAGCTTTCTAGAAATGCACGTTTTATTAGGGTGTAATGTGGTGTTCATACGGATGCTGAAAAGTATACTTTTCAGTCTTCGTGTGAACACCATATGAATTTCAAAATATTAATTAAGCTTAAAATTTGTGCCACGAATGTGGCGGTGAATGTGGATTCTGCCTCAATAAACTCATAATGAGCCTGACAAATTGACAATATATAAATTAATTTCCTTCAATTGAACGATGTAATAAATATCAATTGAGCGCTCTTTTTCGAAGCAAAAAGAATTTTATTATCACAGTAAGGCATTTTCACAGTAATTTTGAGAGCAAATTCTCATATTTACATTAAATTCTTAATTTAATCCATTCCAAATATCTTCCTTGGGGACGCCATGACAAATAATATTCTAATGGTACCTGGATAAATGCCTATAATGGCCAGAGGGGCACTTAAATTGATACTGAAGATTTCATATATCTCAGAAATCTGGCAGGTCAAATGTACCACAGGTTACAGGTTATTCCTTCGAGTTCTTGCTGTCCAAAATCAGGAAACTCGAAGAGACATTGAAAATAGAGCCTATAAAACGGTAATATAGCTTATGATATGTTCTTGATATTTGTTGATTTTTCCGACAGGGTTGGATGTTGATAAAATTTGGAACGATTTTCCGTCATCCCTAGTCAAATTTGGTTTGTAGACAAACCGGTTTCGGCGATGTGCCATCTTCAGTGTCTGTTTTCGTTCCAGAACGAAAACAGCCACTGAAGATGGCACATCGCCGAAACCGGTTTGTGTACAAACCAAATTTGACTAGGGATGACGGAAAATCGTTCCAAATTTTATCAACTTATGATATGTCATTGCAATTTCAAAAGTGAATTACTTAATATATTACTATACAAATTAGTAAAATTCAGGTTAATACCAAAATTCCACTATATTCAATTTCTAGTGTGACGTCCTTGATCAACGTAAATCAATTTTCAAACATCCGTCTGCATCTCTATCACATTTTCGAATCTATTACGATTTTAATCACACCCATCACCATAGACAGAGAACACCGATAAAGAGAAAGGGCACTCGTTGCTGTAAAATAAAAATTCGTTATATTGACCATTTTCTATAGTTAACAGTACAGTTTTTTCATTAATTTGGTGCAACGGAACAATTGTCATGAATTTGGTACAAATTCGACAAAGCTCGACAAATTTGTGCCAATACCAATGAGACTTGTATACGTATGTTGAAAATTATTTAGAAATATAAGGTGCGCAAAATTTTTTCGACACACTAGATGACAAATACGGTATTATACTCGTTAGCAAACGCAGAGCAAACAATAAAAACATCGATGTGTTGAATCACCTTAAAAAATGGACATTATAAAAAAATTTTAATTTACGGCATATACCTTCCCATCTCTTTATATCTGATAACTTCCAATTCCAAGAATCTTAAGATATATATATATATATATATATATATATATATATATATATATATATATATATATATATATATATATATATATATATATATATATATATATATATATATATATATATATATATATATATATATATATATATATATATATATATATATATATATATATATATATATATATATATATATATATATATATATATATATATATATATATATATATATATATATATATATATATATATATATATATATATATATATATATATATATATATATATATATATATATATATATATATATATATATATATATATATATATATATATATATATATATATATATATATATATATATATATATATATATATATATATATATATATATATATATATATATATATATATATATATATATATATATATATATATATATATATATATATATATATATATATATATATATATATATATATATATATATATATATATATATATATATATATATATATATATATATATATATATATATATATATATATATATATATATATATATATATATATATATATATATATATATATATATATATATATATATATATATATATATATATATATATATATATATATATATATATATATATATATATATATATATATATATATATATATATATATATATATATATATATATATATATATATATATATATATATATATATATATATATATATATATATATATATATATATATATATATATATATATATATATATATTGTTACGTGTGTTTCTTCTTCGTAACTGGACACACACTTCCCCTTGATTATTTTCGGGGCCCGATCGCTGGATTGCCGATAATCCCTCACAAAAATACGCGGATTCTTCTAGCTTTAATTTGAGGTTTATTTATTTGATTTCAATCAAGCACTTTATACAATTTTTCACTTGTATGTTCTTGACGGAACAGAATTTCAATACTGCGTTCTTTACAAGGATCAGAATATTACCGCTACGTTCTTTTTACGAAGTCTAGAGTTTCACTGCTATGTTCTTCACAAAGTTTGGAATATCACTGCTCTCGATGAGATGCTCGTTTGCTATTTATAGGCGTTCGGCTTCCATTACTAAATGCAGTTTCCTTAATTGCCAAATGTCCTTCGGCTCTGAATAATTAGCGCGTAAACATCTGCGTATCCGCGTAATTATCTGGTGTGGAAATTCCAATATTTTGATTGCTGTCCTTCCGCGAATTTTGTCTATGCCTTATTATGCGCTGTGGACGTTCTGGCGCCGCCGTGTAATTACCATCTGGGAATTCTACCATCATTTCGAATTCGTTACACTGCCCTCCGCTTAATTCTGATCGTCCCGATCAGACACCAAATTCCCAGATCCGTATGGGGCCAATCTCTCGAGATGGACGATTTTCATTTTCCCTCGCCTCGCCGTGTAGGATTGTATGCGGTATACAACATCGTTCAGTCGATTTACGATCTTGTATGGCCCTTCCCACGACGTTTGTAGTTTTGGACACCTTCCCTTTTTTCGTTGCGGATTGTACAGTAGCACAAGTTCGCCCTCTTTAAATCCCTTGGAGTTCATCGCTTGATCGTAACGATCCTTCATCTTGTTGCTCATCAACTGTGTTCGCTGCCTTACTAATTGATGAATTTCATTCATGTCGTCCTGAAGGGTTTTCCAGTAGTCGCTTCCATTTCCAGAACGTTCATTGATGCTTCCAAACTTGAGGTTCGATGGGAGTCGCAAATCTGTTCCAAAAATAGTCCTTGCTGGTGAGTGGCCCGTAGTGTCATGGACTGCCGATCGGTAAGCCAGTAGAAACATTTGGATGTGTTTGTCCCAGTTCCGCTGACATTTGCCAACCACTTTCCTCAAGTGTTCTTCCAGTGTACGGTTAAATCTTTCTACCATGCCATCCGATTGCGGGTGTAGGGCTGTCGTTCGAGTCTTCTTTATACCCAACAGTGAGCACATCTCTTGAAATATATCAGACTCAAAGTTCCTTCCTTGATCTGAATGTAGCTCCATTGGTATTCCAAATCGCGTGACCCAGTTCTGCACGAAAGTCTCAGCCACAGTTTTTGCCTCTTGATTCGGTATTGCATATACTTCTGGCCACTTGCTGAAGTAGTCTATTATCACCAGCACATATTTGTTTCCTGAATCACTGGTGGGAAACGGACCAGCAATATCTATAGCAATGCGTTCGAATGGGGATCCCGAATTGTACTGCTGCAGTCTTCCTCTACTCCTTGTTTTCGGACCCTTGGCCGCCATGCATTGCGGACAGTTTTTTATCCACTCTGCAACTGAGTCCTGACAGTTCACCCAGTAGAACCGCTGCTTAACCTTTTCCAGGGTTTTTGTAACGCCAAGATGACCTCCACTTGGTCCATTGTGGAACTCCTTTAAAATAGTCGCTATCCTGGATTTCGGGATTACAATTAAATCTCGGCTATGTTTTCCATCCTCACTCTCCCATGTTCGGTGCAGTACCCCATTGATCAATTTCAGGCTATTCCATTGCGCCCAGTATGCTTTGGCCAACGGGCTTTCTGGTGCCATCTCTTCCTTAGTCGGCCTCTTGTCTATTTCTTTTCCTTCCATTATTTTCACCAAGTCTGCGTCCTCCAGCTGACTCCCCCTGACCGCGCTGGGCTCCCATTCATCAGCAGGCTGCAGACTCATCAGTCCGATGTCGACTATACCTTCACTCCTTTCGGCTTTGGAGCAATGAGTGCATTCCAGTGCACATGCGCGTCGAGAAAATGCATCTCCGGCGGTTATTTTTCTTGGATTTTCATTTCTCTTTCCAGCAGCATTACAATTCCGTGCGATGTGTCCCATTCTTCCGCACCTGTAGCATTTAATTTCCTTATCTTTGCGCGAGACTAATTGCGAAATAGTTTGCATAAGATCCCTCATGGTCTTTTCCAGAGATTCACTTGGTCCGACCTCCAGCCGGTGTACTTTGTCCGCCTGCTTGCTGAGAAGTCCGGCTGTTTCTTGTGTCAAGGCCAACGTTACTGTTTCGGCGAATGTTTTCTTTGGCGTGGAGTAAACTGCACGTTTGGTATCCGTATCCCGTATTCCATTCATGAATGCCTGAGTTTTAAGTAATTCGATTACTTCTGCTGGGGCATCTGCGTTGGCCAAATGTGCAAGGCGCTCTATCTCTGTTGCGTATTAGCCCTTTGCTGGCGATTCATTAACTCCATTTGGAATATTTGTTGCCTATGGTCGCTGCCATAACGCCGTTCGATTGCTGCCATTAACGCGTCGTAATTACCACGTTCATTTTCAGGAACTGTTTGTAACACTTCAGCGGCGGGACCTTTTAGTGATACTACCAATGCTGCAACTTTCTCTGCCGTAGACCAGTGATTAGTTCCTGCTGTTGTTTCGAATTGTAGTTTGAAAATTTTGAACGGTACTGTTCCGTCAAATGTGGGCGCTTTCAATTTCGTAGCACTGGTAGCTGCAACTGGTCCACTTAACTGTTTTTCATGGATATGACCTTCCAGTCGCGCAAGCTCCGATTCCAGTCTGCGAAATTCGTTCTCCAAGACATCTTGTCTGGCCTGTAATTGGCCAGAATTTCCCTCGATGCGTAATAGTTGCTCCTGTAGTTTCGAGGTATTTTGTGCCAACTGCTCCATGCGTGTGGAAATTTGCTCCTGCAATTGGAGAGGTGTTTTGTGCCAGCTGCTGCTCCATGCGGGTGGAAATTTGCTCCTGCATTTGTGCCA